>JAMPIV010019523.1:0-127378 GCA_024509875.1 Oreohelix idahoensis | reverse complement strand
CAGACTCTAATTTTCTTTCAGCCTCTTTTTCTAATCTTCTTTCTTCCCGTTCAATATACTTATCACATTCAGCCGTTACATATTGAATTAAAATCTGACCATCCATTCCCATATCCTTTGCCGTCAGCACAGCAGCTGATCTGAATTTGGCCAGCTCCGCCATACTTTTTAAACAAATCTAGCAATGTGCAAGATAAAATTTCCAACCACTAAAGTACTTCTAATTACTCTAGTCTAAAATAATTCTAATTAATTAATTAACTACCACTGGCTGTGAAGATTCACCAACTTTTATTTTCAGGGACACTTTTAATTTTAAGGGACACTTTTAATTTTTATAATGTGTTCCCCTAATCTAATTCTCCCCCCAGGAGATCCTAATATACTTAATGGGCTAATTATCCCGGGACAAAGAGACCCCAATATATGTAGTGGTTTTGATGGTATTGTATGATGGTGATATTACTAAGTGTGATGCATGAGGTCAGCTGTGAAGGCTCCTGAGATAAAATGTAGCTGTGAATTGTCAGAAGGCCCTTCTTGCTACCACCACGACCTCACACTTATCTTTTTTTACTAATGAATGTGGCTACGTTAAATGTCTAGGGTAATGATATGTAATGTGTTGTGGTAGTTTACATACACACACACACAGATATTTACTAAGTCTAATAATATTAATAAATGTTATAATACACTGAACTAACTCAAGTGTGTAAAATTTTGATAGTAATTTTCTTTACATTTATTTGTTCTGAACCAAGGTTTTATTTTGGTCAGAACCTATGAAAGGTTTAGCAATTATGAAAGAAATGCATGAATATTACATAATAAATGCAAGGTGTGTACATATATATGTTACTAGACTAGTTAATATTATTACTGTTTATAGTTGTAATCTATTTGGGAGAACATTTAATGGATGTGCTGTTGGGGTGGCCTCATCACTCCCTGTCTATGGTGACTACACGTTGTCCAGTTATTTGATGGAAATTTATGGGTGTGTTAGCAAATAAGTTGAGTTGGTGAATTCTCAGCAGACAAGACGCTCACGTAGCTCGAAGGTGTAGCTCTGGTGCTGAGATCTGGTGGCCCCACCTCTCCGTGCTTGGGGGCAATATCAGAAATCTGGTGGCCCCACCTCTCCGTGCTTGGGGGCTATAATAGGCTGCTTTGACAAAATGTCACTGCACGGGTCCACTCTGGTAATATTCAACAACTCATTTGACACCACAGTGGTGCGAACTGAAACTCACAGTTCTGCAATCAAAGTATTAGTCATGTGTCAGAATTCCATCCTCTAACCATTTCTGGACACAACACTACACAACAACAACACCACATAGACGGGTCAGATCTTTCTGACCAAACAACACATCTTACCAAGTTGGTTTCACATAGGATAAGTTCTCCCAGACTACAGATTCTGAAATATGTTCATTAGCTTCCTGCCATAGAATAGGATAGGTGATATGTTCCACTGATCTCAACACTTGATCTGTCCTTCATAATCCTTACTGGAGTTTATGTATTTTATTTGTCTCTAGACCCTGCACTGGGGCGGGGGGTCTAGAGCGAATCCTTACTTGTTGTAAGGGACAGATTATGCTATTGCAGTATCAAATCACTCAAAACCTTACACAAATATTAAAATGTACAAAGAAATAATTTAAGTCTTACCAGAATTATGAATATAGAACACAGTTAAATGCTAGCAAAACTCAGCTGAGCTGCTGGCCTTATGATGGCGTCCCTCTAAATATTTCAATAGCTTCTGGGAATTACACCACTTAATAATTCACTGTGTCTACTAGGACAACTTATAATGAATGGCACAAAATGCGCGTCTGAGCGCCGATAATATATTCATCTATGGCCAATCACTGCCTTTTCTTTTTTCAAATTCAAATATCCTACCAAAAAGTCATTTCAGTCATACCTCAGTCAAGTATGCCTTATTGTCTGTTGGTCCGTCCGTCTCTACTTGCGTTTCACACAAAAAAACACTTGTTTTTTGAACCAACCCTGCCTTCCCCTACACAATTTTGCCTTTAAAGTTATTTTTAGCCACAATTCACCATCCCACCCCGTCTCTTCATTCCAACTAGATTTTAGCACTTGCGTCTTCAAGCACGCGTTCAGTCAGATTTTTCCTTTTGATCTCCGTTCTCATCCCGTTCCGTTTTGCCTTCAAGTCTAACAATTTAATTTCCATGGCGGGTGATGACCCGCGGCGTGGGCGATCATGTATTCTAGCAGCTTACGCATTAGTTTTTATCCCTACGTTGTATCATTGGAGATATTTTAACGTTGTATCACGGTTAATTTTGTGACAGGGTCTATTGCTTGAAGGCCTGTTCTCCACGGAGATTTGAACGGTTTTTCTTGTCTGCGTTTATATATTCCAGCTGTGAATTCTGGTATTTGTTGTAATGGTGTTTCATAATGACTGTAACGTTAACAGAGTATACCTTTATATAATGTTTAATATATCTCTTTACACGTTCGAGGTGCTCATGGACTTCAGTTACTTACCGTTGTATAGTTTACTGTATCTTCCTCTATTTATTTTTTGTTTAAAACAAATTAGAGTTACTTCTAATATATATTTTGACTGTGTTGATTTTTTTAAAAAGTTGTATGTTTTACCATACTCTGTTCTTTGATCATTGCCCATCATGTCAAAACTTTAAACAACAAAACAACAACAACTTCTACAACATGAACAAGTCAACCAAATTGATAAAGAGGAGATAGAAGGAACTCAAAGTGTGAATTAGCTGAAAGCCAAAGTTCCTTAGGGAGCATGAACGGAAATTAATATGTTCTTGTGGTTGAACTCAATAACCTTGATTTTAAAGAATCCTGCATTTTATAATGTGTCATCTGTTTACACGAAATAGTGAACCATTCAGTTAAGCAGATCTAAGACCTCATTCCTCATGCGTCTCTTCTTTCTCTTTTTTCTAAAACTTTTGTTCAATCTACCTGGCATTGGGCGAGAAATTTATCAGACGTGAATCAAAGTGGGAGGGGTCCATTACGAACTGGAATTTCAAGCCTTGTTTCCTGTTCATAATAATAAAACCGATTGCATCGTATGACAAATGTTGTACATAAAATGGTGAATGAACGACAGAACAAGCAATAGGACATATATTTGTTTATCAGGGTGAAGGAATATAAATTTTAGCCTTGTTACATGTAGTTCTGGATAACAGACACGTTAAAAGAGATATGTAGTTGATGTGGCATTTTTTTTTTCTGCTTGGAGAAAGATTTTGAGTTTCACAGGTCTGATATTACAAAAGTTTGAGATGACGTAAGTGGGTCAGTATGTCATACACGATTCTTGAGAGACACGAGAATAAAGCAAGGAATATTTTGTCGCGCGCTCTTCCTTAACCGAATTCTGGTCTGGTAACTCGGGTCTGTCACTGATAGGGTCATATGATTTAAATACGAATTGGGGAAAGTTATCTCTGGATTTTCTGATTTCAGTCAAACAACTTTAAAAGAGAGTTAGACAAATAGACAGACAGAGGAGCAGACACACGGACATCAAGGAAAGCAAGAGAGTGAACTAACTAAAACTTGACGACAACTAATGTCCAGAGAAGAAAACCCAGCTTACTTAGGAGTGGGGATTGACAGACAGCTACTCCTAGAAGCCTTCAATGAAAGATCAGGCCAATAGACGCCTGAATCTAGTTTTAACATCTCGCAAGCAACTCTTGGGGAGCAGGACAGGGACATATGAGACTGCTGTGCCTGGGATATGTCCGATCAGTCATATGTGGGGGCATATCACAGAGTTATTGGGTCGATCTCTTTTGCTCTACGGCAGTATTTAGTTACATTTTGTGCGTGTACTAAATTACTTTCATTTCCGCGGTCGGCCCTTTTCTTTTCATTCTATCAAGCAGATAGTTTGTTCTTTCAAATAAGCTTAAAATCCTCTCAGTGATAAGTCGTCATGTCTGTTTGTTTACCCGTTCATCCCTGCTGGAAAAGGAGACGGATGAGATAATATTAACCGACAATCATGTTGGAAAATTTCGGGTGTGCCCGATATCAGGCGACGGATTAGCACTAAAATCGCACAGCGAATTTGTTTAATCGCTAATAAGGCGGATGTGCCTTCCTCGACCAGATGGGTAAACGAAGAATTTTGTTTGCGCAAGCGAAGGGTAGTTAGATTACTCGCCTGCGCGGCACAATTCTGGACAGACAAGAATGACATAATCGTTTCCAGTACACATTGTTACAAAGACATTACTTTATATGAAAGTAATAGGAAGTTATTTGTAAACATTGCCGAGAGAGTGATCGGATGTTTTCATTCAATATTTGGGAGACATGACCTCTGCAGTAATGCGCAGAAATGTCCATGAGGAAATAATTTGAATTACCCCCACAAAACACGTATGTTTGAAACGATTGGCAGACATTCGGAATGAAGGCCCAACACCCCTTCCGACTGGAACCCTGCTTAACATCGTAACAAACAAATGCGGGGAAAGACAGGCAATATAACGTGACACTTTAGCCAGGTTAGAACACTGTGAAAATTCACTTTCGCCAAGAAGACAACCAGACCTTGCCAGAGTTAAGACTAAAATCAGCTTTCATTTATCAGACCGGACCTTGTTTGAGCATTCTAAGGACTTAAAAGCCCAGGAAAAACTCTTCCATTTTAACACGGAAAACCGGAATCTGAGGGAACTGAAACAAAAGTCAAAGTGGAAACTTATTGATAAAGTAACAACACCCCAGACCAAGTGTAAGAGGCCTCTACAAATGCCTTTATTTCTCTGAGACAACAGTCTGTGAGCCTAAAAATTGGCTTGGTGGTGCCAGTTGAGGGTACTATTACTGGAACAAGTGAAGGTATAAGTGGCATGAAGTCGACGCTAGACACCACCAACAGACGGGTCTTAGAAACGCGGGACCAGCGTTGCAGTTACTCCCTGATTTTACTTGGAACGTGCTTCAACTCTTAATCTTGACCAGGAACGTGAGCAATCCAGTCATCTATCTGCGAAGAACCAAAACACCAGCGGGAGCAAAAACCTCATTGGCACCTAAGTAGTCAAATAAAAGCTGCTAAATGAAACTTTCCCTCATATAATTCCCCATGAACATCATATGATGATGACCAATTTTTGTTAAAGAATATTCAATTTTTAATAACTGTTAAAACTTAAGTGATTATTAAATTTGTTATTTATATCTATCCAAATTTAAAGTTGATTTAATCATTTTGAATGTATTGTATCCGTATGTCTCAGAAAATTTCTTAAATACACCCAATCAGAGCTACTAAATAATATTAAGAGGAAATTTGCTGAATTAACTCAGTTGGGGGCTTGAACGAGCTAATATAAGATTACATAATCCTTCACAAAAGTTGTCGGCAGATCCTAGAGTTAACGTGCTCAGCCAATGCAGCATTGTTCTCGCTTTTCTGAATATCGTGTGAAGACTACCTTGAGGTAGACGCATCATTATCCTTCTACCTACAACTCTGCCAAGAGTAATCTTATGAACAGGAAGACACCTTTGAAGAATCACATTAGTTACTCTTGAGTTTTGGCAACTGTTGGGCCTCTACTGCAGAACTAAGGGGAGGCAATCCGTGACAGAGCATGAGAACCACGCCAACAGCTACCTGTGAAATCCATGCAAACATAGAGCCTATGGCTCCACGACGTGAAGGTGCTGTTCTGGAAGCAAGAGAGCGCTACAGAAAAATGAGAAAAGAATACGGTACCTAAACAGACAACTGGTTGAAAACTGGAAGCGCGTTAAGAGATTAAAACAGAAATCACCACTACAAGTAGCAACAACAATAACATAACAGCACCACCTACCACAGACACGAGAAATGATTGAAAAATACCCAGTCATTTATCCCGGAAAGGAGTTAAAACTTCCAATAATAAAAACCACACTCACTTATAGCACACTAACAAGAGATATCAACCTAACAATGCTTAAGACAGCACCTTTATTGACTATAGACAGCTACCCTAGCATGCATACAGAGATGGCTCTGCCTTCAGGGCCACCATAAATGCTGGACTTGAAGCTAAGAATACACCCAAAATGAAAATAAAGAAATAGTACAGCTGACTGAAACAGTTGACAGCCTGCTAACAAAATACGACACTCTCCAGTGGATACCACGACACACATACATACCACGCAACGATAAAGCAGACAGACTGGCAAAACTAGGAGCAAACATAGTTCAAACAAACACTCTAGGCAACTAAACGAATACCCCAAATTACTTCCAAGAGGAATGGCTGAGCCGATGGGCAAAAGGGTCTACTGAACGTGCCTTGTATACAGAAATGGCCAATCCCAACAAAAATGACAACATAAATAACCTACGACGTGGGGAACAGAGCACAATCTTCCAACTAAGAACATAACACACCAGACCCAAAAGCCCTTAAACAAATTAAACCCCAAACATGAGCCTGATTGTCGCAACTGTGCCCATCCGTATGAGATAGTTCAGCACGTGCTGCTCACGTGTCCAGGACTATCCACAGGAAGAAGATAGCTCTTACTGGGCTCCCCATCAATCCCAACCACTCTATACACTCTATACAGCACCTCTCAACAGCAACAGGCCTCGTGCAAATTCTTCAACGTGGTATTGGCTGCGAAAGAGAGACAAGCTCAGCAACCCTAGTTAATCAACAACAACTGACAGGCAGGTAGACAGGCAAGCAGACAGATAGACAGACCGGCAGGCAGACAGACAGGAAAACAGACAGATAGACAGACAGGCAAGCAGACAGATAGACAGACCGGCAGGCAGACAGACAGACAGGCAAGTAGACAGATAGACAGACCGGCAGGCAGACAGACAGGCAAGCAGACAGATAGACAGACCGTCAGACAGACAGACAGGCAGATAGACAGAAAGACAGGCAGATAGACAGACAGACAAGCAGAATGACAGAGAGACAAACAGGCAGACCTACGGACAGGTAGATACGCAAATATGTAGGTAGGTAGGTAGGTAGGTAGGTAGGCAGGCAGGCAGATAAGTAGGCAGGTAGACAGATAGATAGATAGATAGATAGATAGATAGATAGATAGATAGATAGATAGATAGATAGATAGATAGATAGATAGATAGATAGATAGATAGATAGATAGATAGATGTTTATCATAAGTGTTGAAAACCTGGCTCAATCCCGTGTTGGTTATAATGTAGGTATAAGGTGTTCTCTATCTATCTATCTATCTATCTATCTATCTATCTATCTATCTATCTATCTATCTATCTATCTATCTATCTATCTATCTATCTATCTGTCTGTCTGTCTGTCTGTCTGTCTGTCTGTCTGTCTGTCTGTCTGTCTGTCTGTCTGTCTGTCTGTCTGTCTGTCTGTCTGTTTATCTCTTTATATATACGTTAAATTAGCAAACGTTAGAAGAAGTTAACACCTTTAAATATCTCGGGTCCACTATATGTAGTGATGGAAGATCAAGTAAAGAAATCAAGACAAGACTTGAGATGGCCTCAGCTGCCATGACAAGGTTGAATGTGATCTGGAAAAGTAACATCAGTTTTCCTGTGAAGATCAAATTATACAAAATCACTTGTATTATCTATTCTCTTGTATGGGTGTGAGGGCTGGACACTCACTGCAGATACGGAGCGAAGGATTCAGGCTTTCGAGCATAAATGTTATAGAAGAATTTTGCGCATTTGCTATAAAGAGCACAAAACAAATGTCTATGTTAGTGAGAAGATAAACACCTATGCAGGCCACCAAGAACCACTTTTGTCAATAGTGAAACGTCGAAAGCTTGCCTGGTTTGGGCATGTAACTCGTCATGACTCCCTTTCGAAAACGATCCTTCAGGGAACAGTCGAAGGTAAACGGAGAAGAGGAAGGCAGAGAAAATCCTGGGCTGATAACATCAAAGAATGGGCAGGACACGGTTTTTCCACACTTGTACGCATTGCTGAGGATAGAGAGCAGTGGAGGACCCTGTCTGCTGATGCTTCCACCATGGCACCCCTACGACCCATGACGGGTTACGGTTTGAGATGAGATGATGATGATATACCAGGGGGCTTCAAATGAAAACCTTAAATATTTTTTTTCGACGTAGTCACTATTGCGTTCTTTACAAGTCCCCCAGCGCCTACAAAGTGCATGGATTCCACTAGAAGAGAATTCTTTTGGTCGCGTGTGTAACCACTCATGCACCACTTCATCGGACCTGAAAGTCTTTCCTCCAGTCGTCTCTTTGAGTGGTTCAAAGACGTGGTAATTCCTTGGGGCTGGGTCTGGCGAGTACGGCGGATGTGGAAGACACTCAAAGTGTAGGTCCTCGATGGTTGCAACCGTTGCACGGGCAGTATGGCGCCGAGCATTGACAGACATCAACACGTCGTTGTTTCAATTCTGGAGTAAGCTGCCGTGGCACCCACCTTGCAGAGATTGTGTGGAACTGGAGCACATTTTCCATCACGGTGCGTTCAACTGCTGCTATTGACTCTGGGGTCACTACTCGGTTTGCCTGACCCGGTCGAGAACAGTCTGTCACAGAACTCACCCCGTTTCGGAATTTCCTACTCCACTCATACACTTGCTGGAGTGACAGGCATACATCACCGTACTGGACCTTCATTCGCCGATGAATTTTTATAGGTTTTACCCCTTCGCTGTTTAAAAAACGGATAACAGAACGCTGCTCCTCTTTGGTGCAAGTCACTAATGGGGCGGCCATCTTTAAACTCCTAATGTGACGTCATGTGGTTTGTCTGCACCGTGATGCCACCTGCAGGACACTCTTGGCGTCCTAAGCAACAATACTGCCAACTTACATGACAAATGCACGGTGTTTCGAATTTCTATCGCACATTTAAGGTTTTCATTTTAAGCCCCCTAATATTCTGCTGCCTCGGTGCAGGAAACTATTGGATGTGAAAGGACAGTCAAGAAGTCAAGAACAAGGGCAGTTAAGAGGCTCGGCAAAAATGTGGCAAGGGCTTCGTGTTGGTTGTGGAGCAACCGCAACGGACAATGAAATATAGGACGATAATTTATATACAACAAAATGGTTCAATTCCCAACTCAAGCTGGAAGACACCACAGCAGGTGCACATTTGGTAGTCATGATCCAAGTCACCCCTGCCCCTCACAGTGTAAAAACGATAAAGGGCAGAAACCCTTGTCCGACGGGAGGAACTCTTCTGATGATCAGATTGCCACCTGATGTAACGCTCTGTGTAAAGTTTCCTACCATGTAAATATTACATTTGCTAATTTTCTTGTGTTGATCCTTCCAGTTTGCAAATTCTGAAGCTTGTAGCAATTCCTTAGGCTCGGTGGTATGTGTTGTATGAATCCCCTTCCATGTTGTTTAATGTAACCATTTTCTTTAATTTGATCGCGGGTTATCTTACAAGTACCATGTTGATCTAATCATACAGAAGTGCAACAGAGGTCTGACAGCCATAAAAACAATGGCTGCAGCGCATCTGGAGCAGATACTACTGTTTCTCCTGTATCATCAGCTAGTCATGTCAGTCATCGAGTATGGTCTGGGAATACTCACGCTGTCAATATCACAATGTAAACGAATGTAACGCATTCAAAATGAAGGAATGCGTGTAGTCTTAGGCTGTGCGCGAGATGTCCTCATTGTGACGATACAGTACATGCTGTGATTACCGTCGATTAGATCCAGAAATGCAATGACCGAGTTAAAAGACTTTATGCGAGTAACAACAGACAAAAAGCACCCCCCTCATGGAAACATAGCTGACATTAAGGGAGTGAGAATAAAGCGAGGGATGTCATGAATGGCACAGGCAGAGACGAAGATTAAGCACGTGATCACAGATGAAAATACTTCTATTTAAAGAGGAATAGGGGTGTAAATCAAATGAGAACTGGACGAACTACCAACAAGTCATCACCAGCCTTGGCAGAGTGCAGAACTTGGGCCAATGAGAAGACAGAAATAGAAATTAATAAACTGATAAATGATAAAGTTGATGCCAATATGTCTGTGATCCGTGGTGAGAAATCAGGGTGGGGCTTCACTTCTAGAGTAAAGGGCAGGGTCGCCGCGGAACACAGCGATGCTTACATGACAACAACCTCTAGCACGAGAATGGAGGTAGAGTCAGCTGTCTGAAACTTTATTAGCAAAGGTAATTATTGTGTCAGACTCTCAGTCCATGCTTCAGAAATGGATGGCTTTGGCATGAATGGATAACTTCCATAGAAGCCTCGAATCTTCGGGAACTTGTTTGGACCTACTGTCCTGGTCATGCAGGAGTACACGGCAATGAACGAGCTAACAGACTAACTTTGAGAGTACCCATAGAAGGTGCACTAGATATGCATAAGGGAGACATACTAAGGACAATTAATTATCGTCTCCTATAGAATGACACTGCAATCGATGAATCATCAACGCTATGGTTGTTGGAATTTGACAAAAAAACGTTAAGATTATCAACAATGGACGTGTGAGTGGATGCATCCGATGTATATACAATCAGCGCGCAACAGGAACGATTAACATTCTTACCCTTCGACATTTGCTGAGGGAGACTTGCGCACCCACAGGTTTTCCCGAAGTGCAATGAGCTCGATTCTGATCAACAATTTCAACAATATCAACAATATCAACAATTTCAACAATAATCTAACTAGGACCAAATTTAGGCAAAAGCTAAACAAGCTTCAGCTTAGTGCTGACAGTCTGAAGTGGCCTCTCTAACAGTGGTGTAGCGAAATGGGGGCTTAGCGGCACAAAAGTTATAGAAATAGTTATAGTAGGAGTAAGTCTATAATGTTAATTGTCACTATTAAAGAGAATTAAAAATGAGCAACAATGGCAGAAGACAAGCTGTTAACACTTAGTATTATGTGCATTGACAGTGATAAATTGCGTAGCTTATCTTTTGAGGACATCATTCGTGACGTTTCGTTTACAAAAGCAAAAATGAAAATGTAAACTGGCTGATTTCTTGTGTTTTATCAGTGTTTGTCATGTGACAGTTTGTAAATTAAATTTCATTTTCTGGCAATTACAAATTTACAAGAGTATTTTACTCCTAGTAATTAAATACATCCACTCACTTGTCTTTCTGGGAACAAATTTGAAGTATTTTTTGCTGTAATAAATGTAATGTATTTAAACCGAAAACTTAAAGGTATATTTTTTAAGTTCTAATGGAGCAACCCTACCGCCAACCTTGCTGTCACAAAACGTTTTGTGCATGTACTTTTGCGCCCTTCTCTTTCTGCTTCATCGTCTTATTATTTGACATATTTTATGCCCTACACTTTCGATTGCTCTGACCACTCCCTAGACTTGATCACGTTTCGCCAGGTGAATCGTAAGAATACAAGGCTAATTAGACAGGTCCGCGGATAACATGTTTATCACTTGAGTCGTCTAGCCACCTTTGATAGAGTCGATCTTTATTGACACAAGGTGGTAGCAAACGATCGATGAAAAGAAAGCCATATTATTTGTCCGAAAAATCCGTCTGGGGGATCTACGCAAACACGGGTGGTAATACGGAATCGCTTCCGCTGGACCATCTCTGTGTAATTATTACCGATAACCTGTCAGGGGAAACAATGTGGGCAGAAAGTAGCTAGACAGCAAATAAGTTCACAGATTTGTTTGGGAGTTTGCATAAAGATGCAATCGGAAGTATTACTGCCTTATTAGATAGAGGTCACGTGTTGGAATTTTAAAATTTGATATTTTAAAACACGCGTGGGATATTATGATTTAACACCCCGACCCATTTAGTTCTAAAGAGCTTACTATTGACTTGATTTGAGAGCCGGATTGACTTTACCTTACATTGGCAAGTTGGTCTAAAATTAAAATCTGGGACTTGACATGAGAAATAGCAATATAATATAGCAAAATCGGAGTCACATATCAGACTGCATCACCTCGTCAAGCGAACATTTGACCAGAGCCAGAGAGAAGGATCGGACAAAGGATTCCAAAATTATAAGTGACAGATCGAAGTATTTGCTCAACTTTGAAACTTAAAAGTAAACCCTCATTTTTAAATACAAAGACTGGAAACTTAAAGGACCAGGACAGAGTATTTGGGCAACTTTGAAACTTAAAAGTAAACCCGCATTTTAAAATACAAAGACTGGAGACCTAAGGAATCAGATCACCCGTCCTAAGAGGAATACTAAAAATTCCCCAGACCAAGTGATTCAAAAGCATATAACCAAGTTGCTGTGTCCATTCTAACTGTGCCAGGAGATTGTGTTCCCAAAAGTTACTTTGGGTTCGTGGAACGAAGCTATCAGACTGTTCGTAGAAGAAGCTATCAGGCTGTTCATGGTAAGAAGCTGCAAGACTAAAGCTTCTACGCCACTAGTTGTGAGTTAAAAGCAGGGAATCAACACTAACCATCTGCACTGGACGAGTTGTGTGAAGAAGGGCCCTCATCACAGAAGAATTGACGAAACCACGGCTGCAGGACTCATTTAGACCAGCTAAGTTTATTAAGGAACTAGCAAAGGGACAACTGTTTTTATCAATCCTCAAACCAAGTCTCATGTAAAAACAATTTTATTTACATCTAAAATTCCCCATCATTCCATAGCTTTTTTAACCTGTTATGACTAACTGATTATTAAATTTGTTACATGCTATTTTAAAACAAAACAATCATAGTTGATTCAGTTATTATAGGTATGAAAGCGAACGTACGAGCAAGACTCTTTAATTTATATACATCTAGACATATATTTACATCTATAGAGCAAAGAATTATAAAATAATTTCGCTGGATTTACACCAACTGGGGGCTTGAATGAGCTAAAACCATTGCTTAATTCTTCACAAAAGGCGACGGATCAGATATAAGTTAATAGTGCTCTGCCCTATGCAGCACTGTTCTTGACTTTTGAAAACATCTTGTGAAAACTACCTTGAGATAGAAGCGTCATTATCCTTCTATCTACAATTCTGCCAAGAGTAATCTTGTGCGAAGGTAGACACCTTTGAAGACCCATATTAGATACTCTTGAGTTTTGGCCACTGGTGGACCACTATTGCAGAGCTAAGGGGAGGCAATCCGTGACACTCGCATAGATTTGTTATGTATCTTGGTGGTATTCCTGCCAAGTTTAGTTGTTACACGGCCTTATTCTCAGTTACTAATTGCTAAATAGACCCTCCACAGCTTCCTGTAGCTTAAGGTATCAACATGTCTAAATCCGGCCCTGAATGTAACTCTCTTTACCCTGTTGTGTTTGACGGGGTTGTAGGTTTTGGTTTGCTGTATCTTAATCCACCTTTTCTACTGGGACAATGTTTGGTTTACTGTATCTGATTCTATCTTTTCTACTGGGACAATGTTTGGTTTACTTTATCTGATTCTATCTTTTCTACTGGGACAAATTTTGGTTTACTGTTTCTGAATCCAACTTTTCTATTGAGAAAAATTTTGTTTACTTTAACTGATCCATCTTTTCTACTGGGACAAATTTTGGTTTACTGTATCTGAATCCAACTTTTCTATTGAGACAAGTTTTGGTTTACTGTAACTGATCCATCTTTTCTACTGGGACAAATTTTGGTTTACTGTCTCTGATTCCATCTTTTCTACTGGGACAAATTTTGGTTTACTGTATCTGAATCCAACTTTTCTACTGGGAAAAATGTTGGCTTACTGTAACTGATTCTATCTTTTCTACTGGGACAAATTTTATGTTTAATGTCTCTGATTCTACCTTTTCTATTGCAATTGAGATCATCTCATATCTATGTTTTTCATTTATTGGTTATTTTTCAGTTTTGACAGTTTAACTAACTTGTCGTACTGAATTTCTATGATGAATATTATTTTTATAAATGATTTTGTTTATGATTAATCAGCCTCATTTGCTCTGGTAATCATTATATGTTTATTCTTATTTAGGTAATTTACAATTTTATTATGTTACGTAACTTCTTGGGTACAAAATATCGCCAGATATGCCGGCGATAAATATCAGTGTGAACCTAGGTTGCTCTCAGGTGGAAAACCTAACTTTCGCTGTTTACATTTAAGTTTTACGGGTTAATAGTTTACAGCTGTGTCACGTGTTACTGGCGTCATACATTTCTCTCCCGGTGAACTTCCTGACCTTTTCAAGTTCTGTAACTTCCCCAGCAAACTGTCACACCCTGACACGGAATATAATTTTAGAAACTATTTGTTAGACATTCATTCACATTTTCGTCTTTATATTTGAATATCAGCACCACGCTATCTTTTGAAGCCCCCTAAACGGCGCGCCACAACCAGCTTACGTGGAATACGCCCTTTCACGTCAAAGTGAAGATCTGTGACACAGGGGCTGAGTCTATACGTTTTATTGTCGACTTATTTATATCAAATTCAGTTTTTGAAAAACATGTTTGCACGTAGTAGAAAATGTGAGGCCGAAATTTTTTTTTTTTTTTTTAAATCGAATTTCAGTTATGTATGAATGTTGTATGAATATTACTGTTTTGTAGACAAAATATTATATTTATTTGAAGTTACTGTCTGTATATAGTCTTGTCATTGAACCACCATCACCAAGTGTTAACTCTTGCTGATTTTGATGCCATAATAAGAAATTGTGAGGTTCTGATTAGTTGTTCAAGTCTTCTATACAAGGTGTTTTCAATGGTTGGGTTCTTTGGTAGAAGGAATCTGTAAATAGAACAAAACATTATATTTACACTGGAAAAGTTACCTTCACATTTAATTCATAACCCTCCACTCCCAAAGGAGCATAGGCCTTCAACAAACACATGCCAAGTCCTCCTGTCACGTGCCATCATCTCAAGTTCTTTGCATGTTCTCCTCATCATTTTCATTTTCACCTCTGTTTCCAGCTCTCTTCTCCACGTGCTTCTCGGTCTACCTCTGCCTCTCTTGCCCTGGGGGTTCCAAAACAAGGACTGCCTTGTAATGCTATCAACAGGTTTCCTCAGTGTGTGTCCTATACTGTTGTGTGAACTTTCGTCTTCATGTCCCGAGGACAGCACCAATTCACCTGTGATGAGTTTCTTCTTGTCTACCCCCTTCCACTTTGTTTCACGCGGTCCCAGAACCTCGATTTTATATTTCTTCATTTCTGCTGCTGCTTGTGCCGTTTTCCCTTGTTCGTTCAATGTCCGAACATTCCAGGTGCCAAATCTGGAGGTTCTCCTAGAAGAAAGAAGGTTAGTCAGTAACACAGACTCCTTTCGGCTTTCTCTGTGTTGCATCATACGCCTCCCTGCGAGAAGACCATTCCCTGTCTTGGGTGGCTGTGTTTTATTTTCCTTAATTAACTTGTCCGTTTGTTGAAGTTTTTGGTGGTTTAAATTTGATTTAGCCCCATGCCCAACCCTCCTTTGTCGCTTTCTACGACATTCATGGTAGGGAACTGTGTTACTATTTTTTGCTCCACTTTCGGGCCCCGGTAACACATCTTCACATACAAGAAAATATTCTCTCTGCAGTGTTACTATCATCTTTGTATATAGCAAAGTACCCCGGATATGTCTGATGAGACCAAGAAAATATATGACTACAACCCCTTTGTGACGAAATCAGTCGTGCAATTTTTATAACTCTCATTCACTCCGGCAGTATCTCTTCATTTCTAAAATTTTTCACTCATCATCCTATTATTTGGCATATTTATTGCCCTTACATTCTTTTACTGTGAATACTATTTACGTTCCGCCAGGTGAACTGTGGTATTATCGTAACAATACCCTATCATTATCACCAGTCAACGGTAATACGTTTATCTCTTTGAGCCGCCGGCCACCTTTGATAGGAGACGATCCTCGTTTTACACAAAATGGTCTCGTACGAGGATGAATAGGAAGCCAGTATTGTCTGTCTGAGAGAGCCGTCTAAAGGATGGGAGATAATTAGATTATCTCATCCACTGGCCCCTGTCGGTATCATTATTATAGATAATTTGTCTGGGTAAACGATCTCGACGGAGGGCATTTAGACAGGTAATCAGTTCACACATTTGTTTGTGAGAGTTCACAAGATGTCACCGGAAATATTACAGCCTATTAGATGGAGGTCACGCGTTTGGAATTTCAAATTTAATATTCTAAAACATGTTAAGAATATTATAAATTAAACACCCCTACCCACATAGTGCAGAAGAGCTTACGATTGGATTGAAGTGAGAGCCGGAATACACAATGAATCTCATTGGGAAATTTGCCGGGAAGCACAAACTGGGATTTGGACTGAGAATTGGGAAATAGAACTTAGTGAAATTAGATATACAGAACAGAGAGACTGCAGCGCACGTCATATGAGCGACTCCCAGAAGCCACAGAGACATCGGAGTTAGAATTCCATACTTATAATTGACAGATCGCGTATTTGGGCAACTTTGGAATTTACAAGTAAAGCCACATATTTAAATACACCGACTGTAAACTTTAGGGACCAGGACTTTAAATACCAAAACTGGAAACCTAAGTAATTGGATCACCCGTCAGAGAGACACTTTATCAGACCACGTATTTCGCAGATTCACCCATCATAAGAGGGATTCAAAATTTCCAGACCAGGTGATTCGAACGCATAAAACCTAAATTGCTTACGTCCATTCTAACCTGTGCAGGGAGATTGTATAACCCAAAATTTTTGGGGTAAGTGTAAACCTATATTTTACAAATGTGAATTTAACATGTTTTTCTTGCTTAGTGGCTTTACGTTGATGAGGCTGGCAACCTCAACATATGAAAATAGTTATTCATGAACTACTACAGCAAGCGCTTGTGATTGTTTCTGGCTAGTCGTGCGGAAACCCGACAGCAGAGGTGATCCCAGACTCCGACTGGAGCAGTGAGGAGTGATGATTACATCACATGTGCCTCGAAAGTATCATATCATTTTGTGAGATATATGTAACTTGTTAATGTTAGTTCCGGCACAAATCATTATTCGCGCTGTCCAGAAACATTTTCCCAGTTTAATACCCAGAATAGTACTGGTGATTTTTAATCATCTTCCTTGAGCCAATAAAAGCTGGGGTTGATTGCCACGTCCTGTAAAGGATAAGCAACTAACTTTCCTTGAGCTACGCTGTGTACTCAAGAATTTAATTCTTCTGAGAGATTAACATTGGTGGGTGGACAGCGAGAGGATGCGCCTGTTAAGCTTCCTCTCAGTGTACTTAGCAGAGGCATTTGTTCTTTCTATTTTGTCTAAAACGTTCGTTGTTACAAGCTATCAGTCTGTTTGAAGTACTAACGTTCCACGCCACTAAGCGTGAAAGAAGAGCATCAACCCTAACCACTTACACTGAGCAAATTGTGTGGAGAAGGGCCCTCATCTTAAAAGAAGTGACGAAAACCACGGCGACAGGACTCACCTAGAGCTAAATTGTTGTAAAAAAAGGGCACCAGCAAAAGGACCATCACACATTCCCTATCAAGTCTCGATGACGAGAAACTTTACAACCATTTAAATTTCACCCATGATTCATATTTATTTTAACTATTACACAGTAATTGATTACACTGGACAACAAATTTTGACTTTTTGTGTGTATCTGAGATTAAACCAAGTTACCTTTATGTTGTTTCGGCTGCTGAATATGAAAATGGCCGCTAAAACACCAGATTAGCTCTAGTTTTTTAAATATCTATAAAACAAGTTTTACACATTTGCATATACAATACCATATGATATTAATGCTCATAGCGGAAATGATTCACAGCGACGCCTTTTTGCCTGTTGCTTGTAATGAGTTTCTGGAGCATCTCTCACAAGGGTCCAACAACAGTCTGCTAGCATTGCTGCATTCCATTTCCCTTGGTACCTTTTTTTTGAGGGTAGTAATGTCCTGATGAAATCGTTCCCCATGCTCGTCACTGACAGCACCACAGTTAGCAGGGAAGAAATCCAGATGAGTGTAAAAAATGTAATTTCAAAGACATGTTGCACCCTAGTCTCTCGTAGCGCTGCAAGAGGGTTTCTACAAGCTCCTGGTAATTGTCAGCCTTATTGTTCCCTAGAATGTTTGTGGCCACTTGCTGGAAAGCATTCCAAGCTAACTTTTCATCATCTGTGAGGATATCATCAAAACGCTGATCTCGGAAGAGCTGATGTATCTGTGGACCGACAAATACACCTTCCTTAATTTTGGCCTCACTAAGTCTTGGAAATTTATCACGAAAGTATAAGAATCCTACCCCATTTCGATCCATGGCATTTACAAAATTCTTGATTAGTCCAAGTTTGATGTGGAGAGGAGGGAGCAAGATCTTGTGGGATTCTACTAGTGATTCGTTAAGTACATTCTTTTTCCCCGGTTCAAGTGATTGTCGTTTGAGCCAATCCTTTTTCTTGTAGTGGGAAGTCCTGGCACGGCTGTCCCACAGACAGAGGAAACAGCAAAACTTCGTGTAACCCTGCTGTAGCCCCATCAAAATGGCAGTGACATTCAGGTTACCACAAATCTGCCACTTATACTTGTCATAGTTGATGGTGTGTAACAGTTGTTTCATGTTGTTGTACGTTTCTTTCATGTGGACTGCATACCCGAGTGGAACAGATGGTAAAACGTTATCATTATGGAGCAGCACAGCTTTTAAGCTCAACTTGGAGGAATCAATGAACAGCCTCCAATCGTCGTCTTTGTAGTTGATGTGTAGTGCTGCCATCAGACCCACTATATCAACGCAAACAATGAGGTTACCTGTCATTTTGAAATATGGAAGCAGATATTTTTGCCGAGCACGAAACACAGACACATGCAAAAGTAACAATCATTAAGATGGTTTGTCGGTTCCCTCCACACCATTGGAACTGCAAAACGCATCGATCGTCCTTTTCGGTTCAACCAGCAGCGCAGATTCGTTGCAAAGGATTGACAACATATGTGTGGGGCCCAATACCGGGCCTGGTCACCGATCTCACAACCAAAATAAAGGCTGTAAGCTTTCTTTATCATCGGTGTAATGGGTCGCCTTTGTGATAGCAAAGTTATTTGTCTTCAAATATAGCAAAAATAATCCGCACTTTTCACACATTCACGGGGAATCTTGAATGACACGGCTGCACTCACAGAATCCACTACACAAATGATGACAAGGAGGAAATTTGGTTGCAATGACTGCTACAGATTGCGTCATCCAATTGGCGCTCAAGGCTATCCGTCTCGTGGGGAATCACGCGCCAGGGCTATAGAAAAGAGAAGCACTGGGTCATTCGCATCGGGAAGGTGAAGCCACCAGCCTACTGAACTATATTTTGCTAAATGTGGTTGCATTGACTGCTACAGAGTGCATCATCCAATTGGCGCTCAAGGCTATCCGTCTCGTGGGGAATCACGCGCCAGGGCTATAGAAAAGAGAAGCACTGGGTCATTCGCATCGGGAAGGTGATGCCGCCACCCTACTGAACCCCCATCCCCGATCTTGAAAACTAGAGCTAATTCTCCATTTTTAAGTTCATATTCGTGATCAGCATGTCCAAATTAGTTTAAAATAGCTACTTTTGTCTCGGGTACATTTTGGCTGTTGTCCAGTGTTATTAAACTTGTTAACTGGTATTTTAAAACTAAAACAATACTCGTTTATTCAGTTATATAAGTATGAAAGCAAAAGTATGAGCATGGCTCTTTAATAAATACATATATATATATATATATATATATATATATATATATATATATATATATATATATATATATATATATATATATATATATATATATATATATATATATATATATATATATATATATATATATATATATAGACGTCTAGAGATATATTTACGAGGGGCGTTCAGAAAGTAATGCACCACATCATTTTCTCAGCTAATAATGAAGATAGAAGCATGAAATTTTGCACACTTCAAATATTGCATGTGCCAATTGTGTGCACCAAATTGCACCGCAACCGGCCAAATAATACGGCTGCCCTAAACCGTTGAAATGGAGCGTGTTAGCAACTTGCGTTATAAGCAGCGAATTGTGATAGAATTTCTCGTTGCAGAGAAGGAAACTGTTGTGAACATTCACAAGCGTCTATGTGATGTGTATGGAAGTTTTGCAGTCGACAGGAGTACAGTCCGTTGCTGGGTTCAGAGAATCAAAGAATCAGGAAGAGGAGATACAGAGCTGCTTGATCGGCCGCGCTGTGGACGTCCTGCCACAGCCACCAACGCAGAAATGTTGAAATGCACTGCGGGCATTATTCTTACTGATAGGCGAATCACTACTCAACAATTGGCCTTACAGCTGACAGTCAGCATTGGTAGTGCAAATGCAGTTATAAAAACTCTCGGTTTGAAGATGATGAAGGAGTGATTCATGCAGCGAAGAAATGGCTACATGATCAAGACAAAATCTGGTACGGGCTAGGAATACATGCACTTGTTTCGCGCTGGCACAAAGCCGTACAAGTTGACGGGGATTATGTTGAATAATACCGATGTTTACATGACATATCCATGTGTATTATGTGTAAATTTCATGCTTTTTGAATAAACAGCTCCTGAGAAAAACGATGTGGTGCATTACTTTCTGAACGCCCCTCGTACATATATAGAGCCATTACTTATAAGAGGAAATTCGCTGAATTAACTCAGTTGGGGGCTTGTACGGGCCATAACCATTGCATAATCCTTCACAAAAGGCGATAGATCAGATATAAGTTAACAATTGTTTAGCCCAAGGCAACATTGTTCTTGACATCTGAAAATATCTTGTGGATGTTCCCTAGGGATATAAGTGTCTTTACCCTTCTATCTACAACTCTGCCAAGAGTAATCTTGTGCGAAGGTAGATACCTTTGACGACCCATTTTAGATACTCTTGAGTTTTGGCCAATGTTGGACCACTACTGCAAAGCAGGGGAGGCAATCCGATACACCCTTCAGTCGTACAAGGACAGTAATATATGATAGAGCATGAGGCTGGCAACATAATTATGTCAAACAAGTTGCTACAGAAAGCATCAATGTAGGCGTCCTACAGGGGGAGCAGGTGTAGGGGTGGCTCCATACTCCGTATGAAGAAAAAAAGGAGAATTATGATGATGATATCTTCTTCTTCTTCTTTGATCCATAACCACCAACCGTCAAAGCAGTCAGCGGCCATCACGCCTGGTGGCGTCTTGTAGGGCAGCAACAAATTGATTCCACTTTGCTCGGTCGGCGGCCATCCTTCGTACTGTGCCCCAACTGTGGTTCATTCTTTGCATCTCAGCTTCCACAGTTCTCCGCCAAGTAGTTTTTGGTCGGCCTCTCTTTCGCTTTCCCTCTGGGGTCCATAGCATAGCTGTTCTTGTGATGGTATCAGGGTCCCTTCTGAGGACGTGGCCAACCCAACTCCAGCATCTGCCAGCTATGATGGTGTGCATGTCCTCCTGGTTACTCCGAATAAGTAGTTCTTGGTTGCTGATGGTGTTTGGCCAAAAGATTCGGAGAATTTTCCTTAGGCAAATTGTGTGGAAGGAGGACAGTTTCGACATTTCCTTCTCTGTTACTCTCCAACATTCCGCACCATAGAGAAGCACAGAAAGTACACAGCTCTCATACAGTCTTAATTTGGTGTTTGTGCTGTACTGGGAAGACTTCCAAATGTTGTTGAGAACAGCAAAGGCTGTTCTCGCTTTATTCATTCTGTTGTTAATGTCCTTGCTTGTTCCGCCATCAGGTGTTACTATGCTTCCTAGGTAAGTAAATGTGTCTGTCTGTTCTAACTTCTGGTTCCTTACTGTTATTGGCTCAGGATTGCCCACATTTAGTGTCATGACCTCTGTCTTCTTCAAATTGATGTTCAGGCCAACCTGCTGGCCATACTCATTCAGTCTATCGGTTTTGTCTTGAATGTGTTGATGTGAATGCGCGAGTAGTGCAATGTCATCTGCATATTCCAAATCTTCCAGTGTAGAAAACGTTGTCCATCTAATTCCTCTTGGACTGCCCTCTGTTGTCTGGCGCATCACCCAGTCTATGACTGTCAAAAATAATGTTGATGATATAGCAAATTATTATTACTTTATAATTAATATTAACTTTTTATCTAATACAATATTATCTCTACATTATTACCAGCACCTTTATGCATAACAAACATTACTACATCACCGACAAAGGTCAGTATTACTATTGATTACAGTGGTCTCATTTCAGTAGACTGGGACATAACAAATTAAAACTGGGAAACCTGGATTTACGGCGTAAGAAACGCTTACTGAAGATCTACCTTCCAAGATATTTTAAGTTAAAAGAATTAAGACTGTTGCAATCCGCTTAAAGTAGCAGCAGAAATGAGGGAATATAAAATCGAGGTTCTGGGAATGTGTGAAACAAAGTGGAAGGGGGTAGACAGGAAGAAACTCATCACAGGTGAATTGGTGCTGTCCTCAGGACATGAAGACAAAAGTTCATATATATATATATGAGATTCCGTAAATCTTGCGGAGTAGAATGTTGAGGTCACAAGATATCATCTAAACGATTCTCTGGAAAATTAGCGTAGGTTGCTCACTGAGCTTGTCATTTATTCTTTGTGTTGATTACAAACGTGCGTCCTTCTTTTTCTAGTGTAACTGTAAAGTCTGAAGTTGTAAACTGATAAAAACAAAAGGGAAGAAAATAAGAAATAACCGAAATGATATGGGGGAAAGACTATGTCCATGTTAAGAAGAAAATCAATTAAATTATTGACAGACTATAATGGTGTATGAATTATAATTATGATAGTTGGAAAGGAGGTCAGATTTCGTTGCCTAACATTGGTTCCAGTTATTGAATTGAGTGATCTAGTTACTATTTAATGAATTCCGTTATGGATTCATTCTTAATTCCAAGAAAGAATTATACCGGAGAAGATTGTCAAGTTAGCGATGAAGTTAACCTTAACGAAGAGAGGGTGAAAAAGAATTAATCAGAGAACATTTAAGATTAAAACTGAGTTTTTGTCACGGGCTGGGTTTCTGCTGTCGTCCGTTAAGATTAAACCCGCGTCATCGACACAGGGGAGAATGCTCACCACTATACGATCAATAAAATAAAATAGAATACACGAAGGGGAATTGAAAAAGAAAAATTAACATTCTCCTCGAACGGCCTACAAAACATAATTCAATGTGAAGTACACAAAGAGAGATTCCAGTACGAGCATCCCGCTGTGACACAGGCATGACTGGAGACTCACGTCATTCAATCGGCTTCTTAATTTGCTTTTGATATAATTCATGTTGGAAAATAATTGTTCACAAAAATATGTTGATCCAAAAATTGAAAGAAGCCCAAATGCAAATTTCTTCAGCTGAACATAGCTGTCAGGTAAACAGAGATGGAAAGACAGACAATGATATCAAAATAAGAATACAAAAAGCAAGAGGAGCTTTCATTGCATTGGGAAACATATGGAGAATAAGAGAAATCAAGTCCAACACGAAAATAAGAATCTTCAACTCAAATGTCAAATCATCCTATTGTATGGCTCTGAGACATAGAGAGCAACAAAAACAACAACCAAAAAGCTACAGACTTTTATAAACGGGTGCTTGCGTAGAATAGAAGGACTGAAATGGTATGACAAAGTCACACATGTTGAAATGATGGCAAGTACCAGACAAGTGGCAGTGGAACAAGAGTTGAGAAGAAGACGCTGGCGATGGATAGGACACACATTGAGGAGACCTGTTGATAGCATTAAAAAGCAGTCCTTGTTCTGAAATCCACAGGGAAAGAGAGGCATGGGTAAACCAAAGAAGACATGGAGAAGAGAACTGGATACAGAGGTGAAAATGATTAGGAAAACATGGAAAGAACTTGAGCGGATGGCACCGGACAGGAAGACTTGGCATGTGTTTGTGGAAGGTCTATGCTCCTCGGGGAGCTAAAGGGTATTAATATATAAATTTGACCTGACCTAAATTTTAGGTCAATATATATATAATTTAAATAGGAAATTGGATGAAGATATACGTCGATATCTTTAAAAACCACATCGATAGCATAATTAAAGGAGACAAATGTGTTGAAAACTTACCTTTTAGCAAAAAATCCAATTTTCGCGGTAATTCGTTATAAGAAGAAATTTGTTATACCGGCAAGCAAATACATCGGAAAGTTTCAACTGCAAAAATTGCGGTTACAGTCTGCGTCGCTTGGGTGCGCCATCCCGAGTCCTTCGACAATCATCACAGGTCAGTGACGAAATCTCGTGAGAAAACTTTATAGCGTCACTTGTTGTTTACCGATTTCCAAGTAATCGAAAATTCTGTAATCGGTTATGAATCCAAAAATAGAAATAAGGGAAAGCATTTCTCTTGTCTTTAAAATCATAAAAATATGACAAAATCTTTAAAGGACCCCCCTCCCCCCACACCCAAATGTTTAGTCCACGAAATGTGTACCGTGCGTCAAAAGGTGGTTTTAGTGCACGGACACTAAGTGTTAAGTAGCCGAGGGCCAAGAGCCGCACGAGATGGCTCAAAGAGCCGCAGGTTGCCAACCCCTGGTCTAGGGTCTCCAGAGTTCTTAATCTAGCACTGATCAGGTACAAACATAAAGACTGCTGCAAACCTCAACACATGGCATTGATATAATGTATGTAAAATGTAATTGTGAAGATAGTTCCTTATCAGATGCTGTCATAGGGCAATGATGTGTTAGAGACCTCCCTTATGAAAGTAAAAAGGGGGAAGGGAGGGGGGGGGACAAGTTCGTTTCTTGGCTGACTTTGCCTTCATACACTCAAAAGCGGAGGCAAGTACCCATTTCTACAGCTGGGTAGACTGGAGCCTGAAACTAGCTGGTTTCGAACACGCTCCCTCTGCCTTTATTAGTAAACGTTGTAATCGCTCTACCACTCAAAAACTCAAGACGAGATACCTTTATCAAGATCGAGCTCCATTAGGTGGAGGAGTGATACCAACACCTTTGAAGGAGAAAGTGTTAACATCAAAATACGGTAGAAACGTATTGTTTTAATAAAACAGGTTTGCTCGTTTTGGCGAAGCGGGCACAGTTCAACCTAGACACAAGGTCCGTCGGTTATATTAGAGCGCATGGGTGTATAACCCCAAAATAAGGTGGGGACTTCAAGATGGGTATAAACATTAAAGTAATGCAGAACTATAAAAATAGAGTATAAACATCAAGGTTACAAACATCAAGATAACAGCGTACATATTCTGATATCACCTACCAGTCGTCGCCAAGAAAATCTGCTCTTGAGGTTATAACACACAAAAATGTTTCTGTCAGTACTACTGCTGTAACTGATGCTGATGTTGCAGTAATAGTGCAAGAAAATCAATCTCTTGGAACTCAGACCTATGGTGCCCTCGTACAAACAAGCTAATGCTTCCGTCAACCATATAGACCTGACACCAAAATCAATAAAAGACACCAACTTATAAGTCAAATACACATACTTCCAGGCGCCGACAAGCTGTCACATAATTATCTATAACAGTTGTAGCTCAAACTTAGTTTTAACAGCGAGCACAGATACACATAACTTCAAATAACTCGAATCTCCTACTGCGTTGTCACAAAATGACAGCAGTCCAGGTGTGAAATAACGAGATCTGCTGGTGGAACCACAAACCTGACTTGTCGAATCTACTGTTAATGACGAGATATTGCTCGACAGGTTTTAAAAATAGACGTACCTGCCTGCGGTAACTTTGCGAATGTCAAACTTCTTTTGCCCCCCATAGTTCGCTCTTATATAATCACATCTATTTCCCTCATAAAGTTGGCATTTTGTCTTAGATTTCTCTCATCGCCATACACTTTCTCCTTCAAAGGTGTTGGTATCATTCCTCCCCCCCCCCCCCCCCCCTTTTTACACCCCTGAATGGAGCCGACATCCTTGGATGAATGGTCTACTTGTCTTCTGGCAAAGACACATGTCTGTCTGTCTGATTGTTAATTTGTAACCAGAGGGCGTTTGAGTCTGCAGAAGTCAGTTTTCAGTCTGAAAGTTCTCACCTATCACATCTTGTCCTTGTTAGGGGTGATATGCTTATGTTACATCAAAATCAGTATCCCTTATGCTATTTTCTTTATTTACAACATAAATATTCATAATGACCGGTTGTGCTTAAGGCTGGTAACCTTTTCATGCAAAAAAAAAAAAATAGTTGCAGAAACTATCGCTATAAGAACTCAATATGCTTTGGCGCAAACTTTTTGCCAGGGGACAACTCAAAACCAAAATTGTATGAATCAGTTTGTGTATGACACTCCCTTTTCAAGAAATAAACAAACAATTGAAAAACAAACTAATACAAACAACAACAAAAAAAACAACAACAACCATCTTTGGAACAATCTTCCGAATGACCTGAAAAACACGCAGTCCTTACTCATACAATCGTGGGAGCCGCGCTGGTGTAATGGCTACAACGTTGTACTGGCGACCAGGTGTTCATGGTTCAAACCCGGGCGTCGGCGTTTGAAGAAATGTTTACGACCGGAAATTTGACTGAATAATCTGAACGGCTCCTGCACATAAATCCCGTGTGGATGGGAAGGAGCGAAGGAGACCAGCCTCGCAATGACATGTCATTGGGCCAAAAGGGCTAGAAAGCTCGAGTGCCGCTGGTTATAGAAAAAAAAAAAAAAAAAAACTCATACAATCGTATACTGTTCAAATACGTTATGAGTGCTGATTATATGCCACCCTAACTGATTGTGTTGTACTTTTATCTAATATACTGTATGGAGGCTCTGATGATCTAGTTTTCATTACAATATACTTATTCTTAATATTATATTCTTAATAACTTATATTCTTAATTTTATGATCAGGTACTGTTAATGTATGCTGTTATACTTCCTTGTAATGTTGCACTGCCCTTACATTAATACTTTCAGTACGCTGGAGAATGTTTGAGTAACAGTAATAAAAGATGAGCAAGAGGATGGAAGAATGCAAGAGGGGACTGTGTCCGATTTTCAACCCTTGGCAAATTAATTGCTTTCATATATGTCTATCTAACTATCGACCTTGTCTGATTCTGGTCTTGAGTTTGGGACGCATAAACAGCGAGGAAAGTAACTGTTTACCCACCTCATCTTGATGAACCTAAAAAAAAAAAAAAAAAAGTCCCTGAGTCATTTAGTTAAACACCGTATGAACATTTTACAAGTTCTCATAACATACCTCTAAATATGTCTCAAATCACTAATTTACAGTACGAAGAATTCGATTCTTATGTCTTGTTGTTATTGTTTTTATTTTTTATTTTAAAAAAAATTTATTTATTTATTTTTTATTTATTTATTTATTTATTTTTTCAAATTCATTATTATTATTAATTTTTTTTTTTTGTTTTTTTTTAATTATTTTTATTTTATTTTAAAAACACTTTAATTATGATGATTATTGCAAATGTAATATTACTTTTATAATGATAAATGCCTTAATAATGCTTAAAGTAAATGTGAGGATGAAAGGATATTAGTATACATGATGAGAGAGAGAGGAAGGGCAGAATGTCAGACGGGCCTGCGTGCCCAATTCTTAACCCTTTGAAAATAAAGTTCGTTCGTTCGTTCGTTCGTTCGTTCTTGTTCTCGACTGTCCCTTCAGCCCCAACAGTTTCAATAAATCATACACTGATGCAGCCACGAGCCCTCTTGCACCCACCTCAACAGCCATGACCCTTGCAGTGAACCCATCGTGTCTCAGATCCACGGCCAGATCACTATACTTTGCCGCTTTGAACGTATGCTGCTCGTCCAATCTGGATTCAAATGGCACGGTCAGTTTAATCAATATAACCTGCTGCGATGATGAAGAATGCAGCCCTATATCCTATTGTTTTATTTGTATTCAGCTGAAATTCCTATTTACGTACTTTATTTATTTGCTTTAGTAGATCCTTAAATAATTGTGGCAGATGTTTCCCAGTCCTCCATATACAACATCATCTGCAAAATGTGACAATTTATTTTTCATATCATTAAATTCTTTACCTAAATCCTCTACCATTTTTGTAAAAATTGAAGAATTTGGTTTGGTTTGATTTTAAGGACTATCTTAATTGCACACGGACAACTCCATCAGTGCTCCGATCTCATCTCTTGGATCACACAAGGAGGATCTCAGCACAATGCATAAACTCCGTAGCACCGGCGAGAATCCCAAAGTGCATATATAGGAATCACACGTTCTATAAATATTTTTCTGGTTTCAATTTTTTTAATTTTGCCAGGGCAGCGGCCTTATGGCCTACTCTTTACGATTTCCAACTGCCGTGTGATTTTTAACGTGCAGCTTGGTTTACGTCGTCCTAGTTGCTAGGGTTAGAATTAGGGTTTAGGGCTCCTAACAATACGTCTAACCGTTGCTCCTTATTATTGCGTCTCTGAATTCGTATTTAAGGTAGTATCAATGTAGGCGACTTGATTGGCCACTAGATCGATACATATTTGGGCGAGATAGGACACGCGTCTGCTTTCTTCATTTCAGCTTAGTCAGTTTAACATCTTGTATTGTGTAGCCATATAGTTTGTAGAATCTTATATATTCCTATCCCAAATTTGTCATCCTCTCCCTTGGATCCATCTGTGATATTTGTTGTATATATTTTTTGGCTGTGTTTTAAATATTTTCTATATTATTTGTTTTCTTAAGTATTTCTGCTAGGTGGTATGGTAGTCCGTGTCTGGTTTCTTGATCTCCCAGGGTGGAATCACTGGCTTGTATTCACAACTGTTATTAATTGATTTAATTAATGTATCCAGATGGACAATTTCCTCCATACACTTCCATCCTGTAGGGTATCTAGTGGTATTCATTGGCTTGGCCTGAGTTGTTAGTTGGCATCTGGTAAAAGCTGTATGTGCTGGTTGAGACTTATCTAACATAACTCTGTTCATGTAATTTAGTCTTAACTCCTTTCTCCGTAATTCTAAGGGTATGATTCCTAAAGCCACCTCTATAGCTCCCATTGATGCTGATCTGATTGCACCTGCTATTGTACATAAAGCCTGATGCTGAATTCTGTCTAATTTAATCTTGTTACTGTGTGCAGCAGACTCATATATTATACTTCCATAATCACGGTGAGAGACAGCCATGTCCTTTTTAGGATAGTCAGGATCCTATTTGGTTCTCCTCTCTTTATCTAGCTCATGTATGGCTCCTCGAATACCGCTTGTGTACGGCGGTGGCCACATCCCGGGCAACAGTCTTGGCTGACTGGCTAAACTACATGGGTGGAGTAGGAGCAATCTTACTCAAGGGAATGTCCATCCCTAGTACACAAAGACTGAGACGGTGAGTGAGGCGGAGGAATCTGAGAAGATCAACGGCTCGCAAAGCGAAACAGCAAAGTGTGTGGCGCACTAGAGGCGTGTCGGACATAGAAAAAGACAATGGCTAGCCACCGTGGAAGAGATTGGGGCCTTACCACGTACTTCCTACAGAACGTAATGGGATCACAACAACAAGATAAGAAACGATATGTAGAGAACTCTCTGTCCCCTGGGGAAGAATCTACTGTACAAATTAACAGGGAAGAGGCAACTCCTCTAATGAGTAAGGAAGTACATAATGACGAGTGTTCCTTAAATTCTGTTGAAAGGGAGCATTCTGAGAAAGACCACCTAAAAACTAGTAGTAGGAGAAGCCTAAAAAATAGGAAACATGGAATGTTAGAACTCTGAAACGGAGAAGGAAAGCTTGACAATCTTATATTAGAAGCAACAGACATGAAAACTCGATATACTGGAGTTGCAGAGGCAAGACTTTTGGATACAGGCTACATAACAAGAGACCAGTACACGCTTATACACTCAGGAAGGAGAAAAACACAAAAGAGGGGTAGGAATGTTGATAAAGAAGGAGTTAGAAAAATACGTAATGTGGATACTGGACACACAATGACAGAATGATGTTACTAAAAAATGAGAGCAAAGCCATTCGACATATCAATCTTACAAACTTATGCACCAACTAAAGATCACAGCGAGGAAGAAATAGAAGAATACTATGAAGAGCTACAACACACACTTAAACCAGTCAAATCTACAGATGTGTTGATAGTAATGGGTGATATGAAAGCAAAAGTAGGAAAAGGAAAATACAAGAAAATAGTAGGACAGTATGGATAGGGACAAGAAATGATAGAGGAGACAGACTTATCCAGTTCTGTGAAGAAAACCAGCTGGTCATATGTAACACCTTTTTTGAACACCACCCAAGGAAATTATACACATGGAAAAGCCCAGGAGATATAACACGAAATCAAATCGACTATATCATGATAAAACATAGATTTAAGAACAGTGTCACAAGTGCAAAGACACATCCTGGCGCCGACATAAATTCAGATCACAATCCAGTCGTCATCAAAGTAAATATAAAGCTGAAAAGAGCAGGAAACAGAAGACAGGAGGAACCCCAGATAGAAATATCAGCGCTGAAACAACCAGATATAAAACAGAAATACTTAATCGACGTCAAAAATAAATATCAACAGTTATTGACAGAAAGCATGGAGCAGTATAGAAGAGAAAACCCAGAAGAAAAAGCAACCGCAAAATGGGAATGCTTAAAAACAAGCATACAATCAGCAAATGCAAATTTACCTAAAAAGGAGTCTAAGAAAAATCAAATATGGATGACAGATGACATCTTGAATAAAATGGCAGAAAGAAAGAAAGCAAAAAACACTCCAGAATATAAAACAATAGACAATGACATACGTACTATGTGTAGAGAAGCAAAAGAACGGTGGATAGAAAAAAAATGCAAGGAAATAGAAGACTTGGAAGCAAAGCACAGGACAAGAGATATGCATGAAGAAATAAAGAAATTATCAAATCGGTCACGGTTTGCACAAGGAGGAAGCTGTATCAAGAACAAAAATGGTGTAATATTACTTGATGAGAAAGACATATCAAACAGATGGGCAGAATACGTAAAAGAATTATTCGAGGACAACAGAGGTAAAAAACCATCACCAGATTCTAATGAAGGCCCAAACATTCTCAGATCAGAAGTAGAGAATGCCATTCATATGATACAAAAAGGAAAATCAGCAGGCATGGATAACATAAAAATTGAAATGATAGAAGCTCTGGAGAGCTTTGGTGTAGATACAATCACAGAAATATGCAACGATGTATACAATACAGGATATATACCACACGACATGAAGACATCAGTTTTTATAACATTGCCCAAAAAACCAAATGCAACAGAATGCTCAGACTTCAGAACAATCAGCCTGATGAGTCATGCAATTAAGATACTGCTCAAAATCATACAGGAAAGAATAAAAAGTAAAGTAGACAGCGAAATCCAAGAAGAGCAGTTTGGTTTTAGACGGAACAGTGGAACAAGAGAGGCAATATTTTGCCTAAGAATATTAGCAGAAAAATATACAGCGGTCCAAAAAAGTATGTATATGTGCTTCATTGACTATAAGAAGGCTTTTGACAGAGTCCATCATGAGAAAATAATTGAATGCCTCGAAGACATAGGTATTGATGGAAAAGATATAAGAATACTCAGTAACCTTTATTGGGAGCAAACTGCCACAGTAAGATCTGGAAGGAATTATTCACCATACATAGACATAAAAAAGAGGTGTCAGACAAGGTTGTGTGCTGTCCCCCTGCCTATTTAATTTATACACCGAAAAAATTTTCAAACAGATACAAGAAATACCAGGACTGAACATCAGTGGAAGGTCAATAAACAACCTTAGATATGCAGATGATACCGTGTTGTTAGCTGAAAGCGAAGAGGAGTTACAAGAACTAGTGAAGCAAGTGAACAGTATAAGTCATGAATATGGACTCGACATTAATATTGAGAAAACAAAAACTATGATAATTTAGCAAAACAGACGATAAACCCACATTAAAGATAAGCGTAAATGGGGAAATCCTGGAACAAGTCAAGAGCTACGTATATCTCGGTCATATAATAACAGAAGATGGCAGATGTGAAACAGAAATCAAGAAGAGAATAGGAATGGCCAAAGCTACATTCAACAACATGAAACATATACTGACATCCAAACAGTTAGCTCACAAATTAAAACTGAGAATCATAAAGTGTTATATATATTCTGCATTTCTGTATGGTGCAGAAACATGGACGATGAATAAGCAGTTGGAAGAAAGAATTGAGGCTCTTGAAATGTGGATATATAGAAGAATGGGGCGTATCTCATGGAAAGAGATGAAAACAAATAAGGAGGTCCTAGAAAATCTAGGTATGAAAAGAGAACTAATGAGGGAGGTCAGAGTTCGACAGCTAAAATACTTTGGCCACATAAAAAGGCATAACACCTTGCAGAAGACCATAACAGAAGGGAGAGTTGAAGGCAAACGTGCAAGGGGAAGACAGCGCTATAAGTGGGAAGACAACATCAAGAGATGGACAGGAAAGAGTCTATCAGAGTGCACCACCAAGACAAGAGACAGAAGACGTTGGAGATCCATTACAGCCAACCTTCGTTGTGGAGATGGCAACTGATGATGATGAATCTATTTTTCCTCTAATAAAAGATTTATAAAAAGTGAGCATTGTCTTAGTGCTTGCACCCCATCCATTACCTTTCAAATATCTTAATAAGTTAGTCAATCCTCTGCAAGACTCCACTAGTTTATCTATGTGTTTATTCCAGTTCAGCTGTTGGTCCAATATCATTCCTAGATATCGAGTGGTTTGTACTGTATTAATGTTTTGCCCTTGGATATTTATGTCTATAATTTTATTTTTTACAACCCTACCTTTACTGAAAATCATTCCCAATGTTTTATTTGTATTCAGCTGAAAACCCCATTTTGTCATCCATTTACATACTTTATTTATTTGCTTCTGTAGATCCTTATATAATTTTGGCAGATGTCTCCCAGTCCTCCATATAGCAACATCATCTGCAAACTGTGACAATTTATTTGTTATATCATTAAATTCCTCACCTAAATCATTTACCATGTGGTAAATGATTTTAAAAATTGAAGGAGACATTACTGATCCTTGGGGTATTCCATTTTGTTGTTCATACAGTTCTGATCTATCATTTTTTACCTGAACAGTGAAATATCTATCTTGCAGAAAATTCTCTAAATAATTATACATTTTACCGGTTACGGAAAATGGCAAAAGAATATAGCATCACGGAAAATACATCCATTTTCACTGCAGAGATGGTGGCAATACTAAAAGCACTAGAAATATTCTCTAATAACCCTCCCAAAAAATTAACAGTTTTAACTGACTCTCTTTCAACAATTAAAGCACTTAGAAACTGTCACGTGACCGATAATCTATTTTACCATCTTGTCCATAATTTGATTACTTTTTTAAATGTCCTGGTTTTCCTTTTGTATTCTTTTTCTTTCATTTTCTACCTTCGTGGCCAAACTTTTTCACCTTCTCAAACCCCACCCGAGGTTTGGTTACGTTCCGGCCTGTAGCGGTCAGCGAACGATAATATTATCTAAGCCGCACCTGGTCTGACCAGGGGAATATCTCTTACGTTTAAAGCCTTTGATCACGAGCGAAAGGGTCCCTGTGTTTGGCTTCCAGAACGCTGCTTCGGATCATAATATTATGCATCCTGGAAACAGGGGGAGACAAACCCGCGGTCAGTCTTTGGGTTTTTGCTCCAGCTCTCACTCTTTTCTCTTATCATACATAGAGATTCTAGTAAAGAGCTAAAAATGTAAATTATGGATGAAAAGGGTCGGGAACAGCGCATTAATAAATGTGTAAACTTTATTAAAGAAGAAAAGCATGGAGTTAATGCATAGACAGTGAAAAGTGAGTTGAGGCTTGGAGAGAGAGATCATTTTGGTAAATCTTCTTCCAGGTTGTCTCAAGTCCATCTCCTATTTACACCTTTCTGTGTGTGTAATCTATAACTCTGTCAGTCCACTATCCCTTGTCGATTTCACTACTATTGTCCAACTCGACAAATGCTCTACACTTTAACTCAACCACGACAATTAATGGGAACCCGTCCGAGATTCTAGAACCCATCTAGTACGACATTTAATATGTGCTCGATCCGAGGAGGAATCTCTCACAAGATTCTATCTTGATTCTTAGAGTTTAGTGTTCGGCAGATTATAGGAATTTCTTTCCCCTAGACATTTCGAACTATTTCTTTTGGGTGGAAGTCGGAACAGCGTTTTTTTCTCCACAGCAATCATAAATATTAAGTTACATTTATTGTTCATGCTACACATGAGACAGCTGGTAAAGGTTGATGGTATCACTGCTGAGTTTTTGGTTGACAAATCTGACGACTATTGTTGTAAAAGTCAGAAATTTTTTTTTTTTTTAAGGGTTAATATTTTTTCAGGAGTAGCTCTTTAATCTGAGATAAGAAGCTACAGATAGTCAGTTACTAGCTCGCATCTGTACCAAGGGAGGGTGTTCATTCGGATGATAGTAACCAATCCTCTCAATAGCTTAGTACTGACAGAACTGGGGTGAAGTGATAGTAATAAGTTTTACATCACTTACATTTTTTGGAGTTTTTTGGGGTTTGTGCTTGTCGATCAGAGTAGCTACAAACTTTCTTGTTTTTTAAAGTTCCCAGGCTAGCCTAGATTTTATTGATTATTAAGTTAATCAGCACCTAGTGCACTAGGTAACTAAGATCTCTAGGTTGAATTCTTCTATAGTGTTTGCTCACCCTGATATAATGGCCGATCTAGATAAAGTGCATAGGATTGCCCTCGAGGTAGCTAAGTACATGGAGTACAAGGATAGCGAAATCCAGCCCTTTCTAGAATTTGCAATAAGCCTGCAGGATCTATACGAGGTAGACAATTGGTTTGACAGCCGTTTAATCTTGGCATGGTCCTGTAAACAAACTGGGGAGAGTGAAGCATTCACCCGACAGTATGTAGAAGAAGTGATAGAAGATGAGAAGCAAAGGGAAAAGCAAAAACAAGAACGGGACAAGCAATTGGAAATAGAGCGACAAGAAAGGGACAGGCTACACCAAATCAGAATGAATGAACTGGATAGCCAAATTCGGAGGGTGGAAACAGATACTAAATGTAGTCACTCTACTTCCCCTTCTACTGTGCCCTTAACGGTCAACGCCCCTGCAAACCTTGCGCCCATGCAAGAAAACTTGCCTGCTAAAACCGAACCCCAACTCCAGAAAATTGACTTTCCTTTGGACTTGGATCCGAAGCCCAAACAAGGAAAGAATTTACGTCGGGACAGCAGACCTAAGGCCACGGGGAAAATTACGCAACGTTCCCAGGCATGGAAACTGCACAAAGGTGAGAGAGGTGCTAACAAGCATTGTAATACGGATTGTTCCCGTCTGGCAAGTGGCGAACCCCGAGCCTCTCACGCTCCAGACCTAGCAGCACCTAACCGACACGTGACGTCGAGGAAAGGGAGCCACACCCTATCACGTTATATTTCGCAAGATTCCCGGCCGGACAGCGAAAAACCATATGCAGAGGCGCATCCCTCCAACTCAACGATCGTAGAAAGAAGGTGCCGCTCCTCTTATCACCCTGAGCTTAAAAGGTGCAAGAATAAGTCGCCTGCTAAAAGGGTTAAACTTTCCAAACCGTTCCAAGGAACTTTGGAAAAACACAACGAGACTTTTTTCTCGGGCACTTCGCGATCTAACGGGATCTCAAACCGTCCAGTCCTTGTGGGAGAGTTGCATGCAGTCTGCGCGGGCCTGTCAACCAGGAAGTGGATCTCGCATTGCAGGACAAAGTTCAACTGACGCCAGTAACTTCCTCAGGGGAGGGCAAAGTTGACGTTTATGGTGGACACAGGGTTTCATGCGAAGGGATCCCTAGTATTCCATTTGAGTCTCTCACACTTCTCAGGGCAGAAGACAGTGAGAAAAGCTGCCTTACTACTGTACAAGGAGCCATTGTTGAGAGCCTTGGCTCACGTCATGCTAGTAATGGTAAAGCGACTCAACAAACTCTGCAACTCGCAGATATTACCTATCTTTCTCCACGGATAGAAGCTACGGAGATCTGTTATGATTTAGTAGAACCCCAGAATGCGATCGATTACTCTCTGCTTCAGGCAGCTGAGTTCTCTCATTCAAATCGCATTATTCCAGTGGTCTCAACCCCACTGATGGACAGCAAAGTAGTCGCCTCCGCCAGGCCATTACCGAGCAACTTGATCATTTCCGTTGACCAAGCCAGAGTTGTGACTGGCAAGGCAAGGAAAGCTCCAGATCCACCTTTAGAGGGCACAGGTCTGAAGATTGATCAATGCTCCCACCGAAACAGGGGAGTAGGTGTGGAAAGGCAGAAGAAAAATGCTAGCATTTCTTCGGCCAACGAACGGCTTTATTTGCCAACTAGGGTTACACGCGCGCGGAAAATTCCGATAGACTGCAGCTATAGAGGGTTATTCAAGGCCACGCCCGTGACAGGTAAATATATACATAAGCAGCCTGAGCCCATCAATGATTACACTGCACATAACAGGCGGATTATCTACGCAGTGGCCAGTGAGTTCAGGCAGGGCCGAAAACCACAACAGGTGCGGATAATTTTCCGGACCATAAACAGGCACAGCGAATGGTGGAACCAAGATCAGGTTCACACGGAAACGAAGGGCGTCAGCGCCGACTGGCCTCGCAAAATCCCATTCGCTGAACGTCTATTAGACAGAGGGAAGAAAAGAAATGAACTCGGAGCTAGTCATACAGTACTGACAGAAATTGGATACGATTTTGGTTATGATTATAGAAGGTTCTTACGACACGTAACGGACATCGATGGAAAAGATAAATTACTGTCATTTTTGTCCGTATTCCTCGAACTTTAAAAGGGGGGGCACTTGTCACGTGACCGATAAACTATTTTACCATCTTGTCCATAATTTGATTACTCTTTTAAATGTCCTGGTTGTCCTCGTCATTTTGTATTCTTTTTCTTTCATTTTCTACCTTCGTGGCCAAACTTTTTTCACCTTCTCAAACCCCACCCGAGGTTTGGTTACGTTCCGGCCTGTAGCGGTCAGCGAACGATAATATTATCTAAGCCGCACCTGGTCTGACCAGGGGAATATCTCTTACGTTTAAAGCCTTTGATCACGAGCGAAAGGGTCCCTGTGTTTGGCTTCCAGAACGCTGCTTCGGATCATAATATTATGCATCCTGGAAACAGGGGGAGACAAACCCGCGGTCAGTCTTTGGGTTTTTGCCCTTAGACAAGATAGAGCATAATGTTATGCATTTCTCTACCTGGGGAACTTTCGCACGATTTCTGTTGTCTTACTGTAGATTACGTCTTTCGCCGAACTTCTGTAGAAATATGCAGGCCAGGTGTCCGGGGGGAGCGTCCTTTGTGATCTATAAGGCAGACTGGTTTTAATAGACAAAGACATTCGTAAATATTCCTGGCCCGTAGATGACCATCATGAGATAAGGCAAACTTTAGCACAGTACTAGAATGTGTTTGCCTATGTTCTAGTCATTTTCGGGGTGAGTTGACATATCTTATAATTATAATATGATATATTCATGTTAGCTTTTCTATATCTGTTAGGAAAGTGAATTCATTTCTGAGGACTTCTCCTAGTAATTTTATTCAGTGATAAGGTAGCGCTGTCTACGGCCTATTAAGTGATGCTTAAACTGTTACGGTTTATCATGGGTTAAATGTTAAACTTACAATAACAGATATTAGGCGTAGAATCAGTCCACGAATGCTTACCATTGGGTTAAGAGTCAGCAAAATTAACTGTCATTTCTGTAAGATAATGTCAGGTGTGGATGGTGCACTTAGAAACTGAATAGTGAGATGCAGGTAATAACTCTGGATTATAGGAGATAGTCACTTATTCCTTTTTGATAGATAGTTCTAGTGGCAAGGGAGGATCATTTTATGCTTACTTGTGTGGCTAGGCACTAGTCTATAACTTTCACTGAAAGCAGTCACCAGGCATAGATATAATTATATCTTATGATCTAGCCACAACTGTATTATTATAGCAAGAACATTGCATTTTCTTTGTACTCATTTGTGGAATGCTAATATATTTCCCCAAGGGGACATACGATTTATTTGTGTAATGTCAAATGCTGTAATCTGTTTATGTAAATTCATTTAATGTTGTAAGATGAATAAGCATATTCATTTAACTGTAACTATAGGTTAGGTTTCCTGTATGTTGAGATTGGGAGAAGAGGAGTAGATTTTTGCTGTCAGAACATTTAATGACAGTTACATGGGGGTACAAAAGATATTAAGCCTATGCGGGCGCGTGTTGATAATTGATATTTTTAAGGAACAGGAGACATGGTTAAAGACAGCCCTAAACTATCATAGCAATAAATTTAATCCCATAGCGGAGCGAAACTTTCTGTATAAAGTTAGTGTGATTTATTATTTGCTTGAAGTAAAAGGGTGTCTCTTTTTGGGTCTCAGTTTCAGGGATAACCGAATCGCTAGAGCAGACTCTTCGATCTAGAGGGTTTCTGAATACCGCTAGCGTCACGAATCGTCAACCCCGTTCCTGAATCAAAACCCCTTTTTGTCAACGCCAAGTTAAGCTCACACAGTGCAACGGAGCCAACGCAAAATCTGGAATCGCCAAATGCAGTAGTAGTTCTCTACTCGCCTATTGGATTACCAGCCAGAGCATTGCGGCTTCCAGAATATCGAAACCGCCCAGCATGCCTATAGCAGAATTCCATATCACCCGCCTTTTTGTGCCTAAACGGGGCACTCAGCAAACCACAGCCAAACCAGTTTAAACAGGATTTACAGCCAAGCAGAGTCTAGCGCCGGATAAGCGCGCCTGGGACTCTTTGTCCTCAAGTGACTTCTTCTGGTATATTTTCTGGATACTTAAAACCTCGCACGTATGAGCAGCCATCTATGGACAGAGTTCCAGCCCCCCTCTCGCGAGTAGCGGTCACCAACGTTTAGCACCAACAAAGAAAGTTTTGTAGGCTAGTCCCTCACGAAGGATCTACAAGTAATACACTTTCTGGAGCTAGCATTTGGTCCCACGACCGCGGACAGGCTGTCGCTCAGTTCGGTTATTTGGCCAGCAAGAAAGATAGACAGAGTTCCAGTCCCCCTCACGCCATTAGAGGTCACCAACGTTTAGCACCAACAAGGAAAGTTTTGTAGGCTAGTCCCTCACGAAGGATCTACATGTAATACACTTTCTGGAGCTAGCTTTTGGTCCCACAACCGCGGACAGGCTGTCGCTCAGTTTGTTTATTCGATCAGCAGGAGATAAATAGAGTCTTCCAGACCATCTCGCGCAATTAGGGAGGAATCACCAATGATAGCGCCTATACAGTGATTTTATTCAGGTTAATTCCATCACCGATGGAGGATATATACGAAAAAACACCTTACTGGAGCTATTTCATATGGTCCCCGAAAACGGACGGACTGACACTCGATTTATTTATCTCTCTGTGTTCTACAGGTTTTATGAATGGTGATCTGTGTGTGGTTGTTGGTGTATATGATTATTGATGACTATTGATGATTATTGATGTAATTTATGCTGTGTGTGATGATATGCATTATTTTCATGCTTTTCTTCATTTAATAAAGTTTACACCTTTATTAATACGCTGTTCACGACCTTTCCATCCATAATTAAACTTGTTTTAGCTCTTTACTATAATCTCTATGTTTGATAAGAGAAAAGAGTGAGAGCAGGAGGTGCTTAGACAGACATAAGTGAGTTGAGGCTTGGACAGAGAGATCATTTTGATAAATCTTCTTCCAGGTTGTCTCAAGTCCATCTCCTATTTACACCTTATCTAAAGTGTAATCTATAACTCTGTCAGTCCACTATCCCTTGTCGATTTCACTACTATTGTCCAACTCGACAAATACTCTACACTCTAACTCAACCACGACAGAAACTTACGAGAATGTAGTAGACCTGATATAGCAGAGGAGATTTTTCTGGCTACTACATACTTATATTCCAGAGAATGTTCAGTATTAATTGCTTGGATACCTTCACATGTTGGCATAGAAGGAAATGAAAAGGCAGATAAAGAAGCCAAGAAAGGTAGATCTGATAAAAATCTAATAAATGTAGGGATGAGTAAATCAGAAATTAAGAGCTTAATTAAAGACTTAATAACATATGAATGGAAAGCAGAGTGGGATAAAAATCTGAAAGGAAGACATGCATATAAGATGTTCAAGGCTCCAACAAGAAAATGTCAGATATCTAGGGAATTGAAAATTCCCAGTAATAAGAAACTTCTCAGACTACAGCTGGGAAAAGGCTATTTCAGAATAGAAGAACCTTACTGTGCAGGATGTCTTCAAGACAATAATATAGAACATTTCTTGTTAAAGTGTAAGAGGTATGACCAAATAAGAATACCAATATTGGATTATTTGCAGGCATCCAACTTACCTATAAATATAGAGGAGGTGTTGAGAATAGACAGACCTAGGGAACTGCATAATATAGTCAAACAATATTTAACACGAACACATGTTAATATATAGTGGCTGGGAATGTGAAGGTCTGATGCTGTTCTTACAATGCATGTGACTTTAAACAGATGAAAGTCAATTAAATATCTGGTAAAGTCCGTTATATAACTAGAACCACCAGGCCTTTACACCCCTCCACTTTAATATTATTCTTGTTCAGAGTTTCTTCTTGATTTTGTTTGTTTGTTTGTTTTATTTTTTTTATTTAACGTATAGGCCTAAGCACAAGTGTGATTATCCCTATTTACAAATGTGATGCCACTTTCTCATGTCGGCAGTTGTTCATATTATTTGGAATTGAAAACAATATATATCCTAATTATAACCCATCAGAGGTTGAACGGGATTTTTTTTTTCATTAATTTAAAAAAAAAAAATTTGTAGAATCACAGAATGCTAGATGCATGCCGTGATGTTCCCTAATTGGCAATCAGTAAGTCAGCTGTGTTGCTTGGACTGATTAAAACATAGCCTCAAAACACTCACTAACTGTAACCCTAACCCTGTTTTGAGCCTTTTCAAAAAATAATCACTGACACTGAGGCTGTACTAAAAAAAAAAACCCACAAAAAATAAAAAAAAAACAAAATTGACACACCAACTTTCCACCCACGAATTTTGCAAATCCATATAAAGCCACCATGGAGGTTCTTGCAGTAAATCAGACTCATACTTCTTATGTTTTTGACATTTATAATAATGAAACCCTCGTTGATGTTTTAAACTCTCCAAGCAACATGGCCAACTTGTTGGTAGTCGTATCGATAGCTACATGGGCAAAGTGGCGGTTTGTGTCACCTCTTCCTGTGATTCAACCCATTGTTACTTGAATCACTGTTTCTGTGTTGATACAAAATATTCTAGGATGTAGAAGATGCTAAGGTTGAAGTGAAGAACAGTGGGACATGTTCTTCGCTGTCATCCTAGTAAGTTGCCAACATCATTAAGGTTAGGGTTAGGTTTATGATTCCTAGACCTAATCCTTACTACTGATCTCTGAATTCTTCTTTAGGGCCGTAGTGAACACACAGGCCACTGTGCTTCATTTCAACCAAGGTTGAATTATATGTTACTGTATGCTTACAATATTATCACCCAACTCACGATCAATAAGTCACCAAGATTACTTGGTATTTGTTTATTTTAAAAAAAAATTTGTGTTGATCAACAAAAGTAAAATGTGATCTGAAATATGGTTACTGTTAAGGGTATAGCACTATGGGTATAGCACTATTGGTATTGTGGCAGATTATGATAATTGATTTCATATATTTTTTTTTTTTTTTTTTTTTTTCTTATCTATTTTTGGGCTTTCAGCCCTCTTCATGTTTTGGGGAACCTGAGGACTTTCCTTCCAACCCGGTCAGGAGCTTCGCTCCTTCCCATCCACAGAGGGTTTATCACAGGAGCCGTTCAGGCTATTCAGTCAAATTTCCGGCCGTAAACTTAAACCTCCTATTACTCAGAATAGATATGTCTCTCTTTCTCATTTAGCACGCATTTAATGCTGGTCGCTATATTCCTTTGATGAGAGTCTACCAGAGACCTATTAGCTAACGTGAGCTGTAATTCTAACCAGAGATCAAATCGTTGTAGAGATCAGACAGCGACCAGATTTGAATAAATTTAAGTAGATATTGGGAACTTAAGTGAGAAATCTTTATTACCTTTCCCTGAATCCGTTCGTTTGATAAGTAATTAAACACGACGAATCGGGAGATCTAAAGACATTGCTCGCTTGAATACGAGCAGAGAGACGAAGGAAACTCACACTGATTAGCGCATTACCGATGTATGGTCTAAGCGAGAACGAAGATCCTAGGTTTTCTGCTTTGAATTACGTATAAGCCGAAAACTGAACGTAGAACTTCCCGTAGGTGAGAACATCTGGTAGGGTCTGGGGTTCGGGGGGGGGGGGGGATAATTAACTATCTCCTTTCATCTTTTAATATATATACCACAGAAATCTAACTCAATTCATCCAGTACCTCACAGATTCCTCTAGACAACTAGCTTCGACTCTAGAATACTTGTAAGAGTGAATTTCTTAGTAGTCGTTGGAGATAAGTCTTAGTAGCTCGGTGTTGAGGTAAATACTATACTAGTAGTTTGAGTGATTTACTTACTTACTTAGTCGTTCCCCTTCTACCGTGAGGTGTAGAGGTTTGGAAGAGAGAGCGCCAGACTATCCTACCGGCTGTCTTCCTCCTGGCCTGGTTCCATTCTAGTCCTCGATCCTTCAAAGATTGTCTAATGTTGTCCTCCCAGCGGACTCTGGGTCGTCCTCAGGGTCTGGATCCTTGGCTCTTTGTTTCCCATGCTTGTCGTGGTATCCGATCTTCTCTCATTCTGCAGACATGACCAAACCATCTTAATTGGGACTGTTCTACTTGGGTCTGCAGGGGGTAGGATTTAAGACCTTGACGTATCGTCTGGTTGCGTACCATGTCTCTTCTTGTTACTTCAACCACCTTCCTCAGATATCTCATTTCTGAGGTTTGGATCTGGCTTTTATGGGTTGTAGTCATTGCCCATGACTCGCATCCGTATGTCAAGACTGGGACATAGGTGGAGCGGTATACAGCCATCTTCGTTTTCTTACCAACCTCTCTCTTGCTGAGGAATCCTCGATTTATGGCCTGAAAAAGTCTCCCAGCTGCTGCTTTTCGAGTGATTTAATCTTTTTAATTCGTCAATTATATTTTACTAGTTATTTTCTGTGCAGAGTGATTTACTAATAGGTCCGTAAACGGTATTTCTCTAAAGTTTTACTGTGTTACAGTGGATAGCAGAACAAATAAATATTTCTAGCTAAACTCTTCAAGCTATAATACAAATTTAATTAACTGCTAGTAACCAGTCAGAGAATATTTTAACCAACTAAGAAAATGCACTGATTCACCATGAGTATTGACGAAATATGTATTTATTTCTAATTCATGATGATTGATTCTTTTTTAAATGACTAGAATTTATTTCACGGAAGTTTTTTTAAATGATGAGACTAGCTCTAAGCTTATAGTTTCTAATTTAAGTTAAATAACCGAAGTGGATAATATATCTTCAATGTTACGCGGGGTAAGGATAGGATTGTGAATTATAATATATTCTATTAAGTATTTGTATTTCTTCCTATACAGTATTTGGGTCAAACCCTAAACTTTACCAGCGGCTTCCATTCCATATGAAACGGAAATAAACTTTATCAAAGAACATTCTGATATAATATCAGGTTTTTTCAAGGTGACTTGTCTGGTCTCGTGGTACACCCAGAAAGAGACAGAGTACCAACCCAAATAATATTAAGAATAAATGATAACTGGACTTATAGAATATCCAGAGTTCTTTTCCCAATTTCATAAACATTCAGCCAGTTGTGGCTACCAAGTCAAACATTGACAATACCTGTATAACGACCACGTGTTGTGAATAAGACTGATCCTGAACCGATTTGTTTACCTGATTTTTGATGTAACGATTGAAGATTCCAAGCTAATGTACACTGTGACATTTGGATCTCTTAATTATTTTACTTCCTGGACAAAAATTGAAGTGACCTTTATCAGCATCCTACTTACAAGAGTGAATCAAGCGTTTCCCAACATTTGATTAATTAGTCGTTGGAGAAACTGGGGCTTGATCTGCCAAACAACCAACCGTGGATGGGCTGTGGGTGCCATTAACAATTGTTCCAGATGTGGTGAAAGCACCTTTGTAGGTAAGAGAGACTGAATTTGTGATCACAGGTTTGTCAGAGCGAGAGAAAGCGGGGGAAGAATAATTATATTTGGATATAACCCATGTACTTATTTTGTATTTGCTTATGCAAGTTTTGCTAAAGCTGCTCCTTTATTTCACTTCAGAATAGATTAACTTATAACTCTGTTCTTTACTGTAGAGGGAATTTTAGACCATAGCGTAAAAACCTTTGACTCTTTCGGGGGTTAATAACTTTGCTCTACGGGATCTTGTCTCAACAGAGGGAGGGAGGATTAAACCTGCGAGTCTAACTCTGTAATTAACTCATCAACCCATGTTCATTGTATTTGATTTTGATATTCAAAGATATTGTTGTGTTGTAGCTTCTTTATGATAAATAAAATTTACATAAATTTTATTTACGTGTGTCGATCAGCTTGTCCCAAAGGATCCCAATTCCATAGATATATGTTTCACGTATGTGCGTCTAATTGTCGTCACGTATCTGTGTGTGTATAGAAGTGAGTGGTTGAATATATATCTATATATATTTATAGGGAAACTGTCTGATCCGCAAATTTCAGTCGTAATCGATAGGCTGGATTGATTATCTCTCAAATCCAGGGACAGATTTTTACCTTTCACCATTTCACTTGTGAAAAATCTATTTCTTTACCTGATCTCTCACTGAGCTATCACCTGTTCTAGTCCTATTCAGGCTGGGCCAAAATTGATCTTAATTACCCTATCAAAAATATACGACAAGTATAGCTTAAGATGCAGAGATCTGGAGACTTTCAATGAACAAAATAAAAGGTAGGTCAACAGTCCAGACTACTTTCAACTTTCTCTGGGCTGTGTCATCAATCAGTACCCTTTAGTTCCACAAGAAGCATAGACCTTCAACAAACACATGCCCATTCCTCCTGCCATATGCCATCAGCTCAAGGTCTTGCTATTACTAATTCATTATTTTCATTTCTGTCTGCTGTTCCCTTCTCCATGTGTTCTTCATTCTGCCTCTACATCTCTTACCATGGGGATTCCAGAACAAGGACTGCCTTGTAATGATAACAAGTTTCTGCAATGTGTGTTCAATCCATTACCGGCGTTGTCTCATTTTATTGCACTGGTGCTAGTCTGGTTCTTGTCATCACTTCTGCTGTGGACTGCATCATAAACCTCATTAATAGAGGACCTTCTTCCATCTTGGATGGCTGGATTGAATTGCTTGTTTTATATGGCTTGGGGCCGAAGACGCAGCAAAAGTGATGAATGCAGTCAGTGACTCATAGCTTGACTGCTTGCGTCAGGGTCAGCGAACCAGAGCTGACCAAGACCCTACTCCACCTCCAAGTGGTGGTCCTGGAAACAGGCTGTATCACTGCAGTCTGGCTGAGAGAGTAGGGATCGAAAATTGAAGGCAAACCTGGTCCAAAAAATGCTGTGCTGAAGTCGGATGTGTCAGCCAAAAGGCGCAAATATCGCAACTTCGCTGTAAACTGTCACAACGCAACCAACGTCCTTTTCAGGACGAACGAAGAAGAAGACTTATGCTCCAATTTAATTATCTGATCCTTAGTGCATCTGTTCTGCCTAAGTCCTGACTGAGTCTGACTATATAAATTATTCTTTTCTAAATAAAACTAATCTATTATTTACTATAGTTTCTAATATTTTACCTAGATGGAAAGTTAAAGAAATTGGTCTGTATGAACTGCATCATGGGAATCTTTCTCTGGTTTTAGTATTGGAATAATTATTTCTGTTTTCCATGTCTTGGGAATTTTTCCTGCATTCCAAACTTCATGTTTGGGCTGTTTTGACTTAAAATGTGGTGTAGCTCCTCCCCTTAAAAGCGGATGATACAAATACAATTTCTATGGTACTTTTTGGTATGTGTTTCAAGATTTCGTAGCACAAGATGTCATCCCCTGATGATCTTTTTTTTTCCTTTACTACATATTCAACCTCCTCCATTGTAATATCTGCATTTAAATATGATAAATTTTCAGTATTATTAGGTACTTCTTTACTGAGTATTTTTAAGAAGTGTTGCACTTCTGTTGGTTTCAGCCTGTCCAAGTTTTTCCATAGAACTAACTCTATGATAGTATCTGGCCAGCACCTCTGCTTTCTGCCAGTCTGTCTCTGCCCTTTCAAGTATTTTTATATTGTCGTAAAATTCGAATCTGTCTTACACCACGCTCAAATTCCCCGCCCCAAATTAACTATAGTATTTGAAGCAGTCTAAGAACCCAGTCAAATTTACCACCAAAAATGTATCTAGTGTATTTGAATTTGTCTAGGAACCAAGTCAAAAGTTATCACCCACCAAAATTTATCTAAGAGCATAGTACAAATTTAACAACCAATCATAGTGCTTTTTTTTTTTGGTAGTGATAAAGAAATCTTTTGACTTGGTGACAATACCTATTTTGTGTTTTTGACCGAACGAAGATATTTTATTTCTTAACAACTAAAGATAATTAAGTTGAAAGAGATATCTCAAATTATAGCGCTGATATTGCTTAACACATAAGCATAAATATTCACGCATGATAAAATTTTATTGTAGTTTGTAGTAGAAAAATTTATTTTAGTGATATTTTCATATCGAGTGAAAAGGCCCTTGAGTATAAGAGTGAGATCCATCTTTGTTTCATAGATCTGGAAAAGGCGTTTGACAGGGTCCCCTGGAGCAAACTTTAGGACTGTTTGGCAAGGAAGAATATTCCAGCACCTCTAATTCATGCTATACAGAGCTTCTACAAGTCTTGCAGAAATTATGTGAGGACAGCAAACCATAAGTCAGAAGAGTTCAGGACCACCACTGGTGTAAGACAAGGTGATATCCTATTACCTTACCTCTTCATACTCCTTATGGACGATGTCATCAAGGCATGTAAGGAGAGAACAAGAAAGTATTCAGTGGGGTACTGGAAGATGAGACAGGTCTATATTTCGGAGCTGGCATTTGCTGATGATGTTGCCCTGATTGCTAAATCAGAGGCACATCTCCAATCCAACCTGCAAGTCTGGAAGGAAGAGCTGGAGAAGAGAGGGATGGTCATAAGCAGCTCTAAACAAAATCCATGGTGATATCACGAGAAGAAAGAAAACATCAGATTAAGTTGGGAGAACAGGTCCTGGAGCAGGTCGACCACTTTAAATATCTCGGAGCTATCATAGACCGAAAGGGAGGCATCAAAGAAGAGTTGGCCACTCGAAAAGCAGCGGCTGGGAGACTTTTTCAGGCCATAAATCGTGGATTCCTCAGCAAGAAAGAGGTTGTAAGAAAACGAAGATGGCTGTATACCGCTCCACCTATGTCCCAGTCTTGACATATGGATGCGAGTCGTGGGCAATGACTACAACCCACAAAAGCCAGATCCAAACCTCAGAAATGAGGTATCTGAGGAAAGTGGTTGAAGTAACAAGAAGAGACATGGTCCGCAACCAGACGATCCGTCAAGGCCTAAAATCCCATCCGCTGCAGACCCAAATAGAACAGTCCCAACTAAGATGGTTTGGCCATGTCTGCAGAATGGGAGAAGATCGGCTACCACGACAAGCATGGGAAACAAAGAGCCAGGGATCCAGACCTCCAGGACGACCCAGAGTCCGCTGGGAGGACAACATTAGACAATCTTTGAAGGACCGAGGACTAGAATGGAACCAGGCCAGGAAGAAGACAGCTGATAGTTCTGAGGTTTGGATCTGGCTTTTATGGGTTGTAGTCATTGCCCATGACTCGCATCCATATGTCAAGACTGGGACATAGGTGGAGCGGTATACAGCCATCTTTGTTTTCTTACCAACCTCTCTCTTGCTGAGGAATCCTCGATTTATGGCCTGAAAAAGTCTCCCAGCCGCTGCTTTTCGAGTGGCCAACTCTTCTTTGATGCCTCCCTTTTGGTCTATAATAGCTCAGAGATATTTAAAGTGGTCGACCTGTTTCAGGACCTGTTCTCCCAGCTTAATCTGATGTCTTCTTTCTTCTCGTGATATCACCATGGATTTTGTTTTAGAGCTGCTTATGACCATCCCTCTCTTCCTTCCAGACTTGCAGGTTGGATTGGAGATGTGCCTCTGATTTAGCAATCAGGGCAACATCATCAGCAAATGCCAGCTCTGAAATACATACCTGTCTCATCTTCCAGTACCCCACTGAATACTTTCTTGTTCTCTCCTTACATGACTTGATAACATCGTCAATGAGGAGTATGAAAAGATAAGGTGACAGGATATCACCTTGTCTTACACCAGTGGTGGTCCTGAATCTTCTGACTTATGGTTTGCTGTCCTCACATAATTTCTGCAAGACTTGTAGAAGCTCTGTATAGCATGCATCAGAGGTGCTGGAATGTTCTCCTTTGCCAAACAGTCCCAAAGTTTGCTCCAGGGGACCCTGTCAAATGCCTTTTCCAGATCTATGAAACAAAGATGGATCTCACTCTTATACTCAAGGGCCTTTTCACTCAGCTGTCTGAGTGTGAAGATTAGGTCTTGAGTACTTCGGTTTGCTTGGAATCCGCACTGGACCTCATCCAATTGTGGCTGTTAGGCGTCAGAGTCTCTGCTCTAGGATTCTAGAGTAGATTTTACCAGGGACACTGAGAAGGGATATATACCTCTATGGTTTCCACATTGTCTTCTGTTTGATTCATTTCTTATAAATATCTAAATTATCTTCGGATCTATTCTTTGTGTATTCCTGAAGAGCTTGTTATCTTTCTTTTTGAATTTCCATATATTTAACTGTCCACCATGGTACTTGGATTTTGTTCCAGTATTCATTCTTTGTTTTTAATTCTTAATGTGGGATGGAATTATGTGTTGTGCGTATATTCATTTGGTATATGTATAACAGCTATTAGTAATATTTCTAGATTATTTGCAAATATATCTATATTTTCATTTTCTATCTTACTCATTTTTATCTCTTCCATTTCTATCTGGAAAGCTACCCAATTAGCTTTACTATAGTGAAATTTTGGTTTTTCTACCAGTTTGTTAGGTTTGTAGTTATCTTTTAGTGTTATTTCAATGGGTAAATAATCTGAACTTGTATCGTCAATAAATTCCCATTTTGCATTAGCACAATTTGGTGTTACAATGCTTATATCAATAGCTGTGTCTTGCTGATTTGCACAAAGGTTAATTCTTGTTACTGATCTATCATTCAGTATAATTAGTTCATTGTTTTCAATGAAGTCCAACAGTAATTTTCCTGATTTGTCTATTACATTGTCTCCCCAAGCTGTATGATGAGCATTGAAGTCTCCCACTATGATAGTTCTGTTTTTATTCTTTTATTCATGCCTGTGATATCTCTTTCATTTATGTTTCCACTTGAACAGTACAGGTTAACTATTTTTGTTTCTTCTAGCTCATTCGATACAGTTATAGTTATTCCTTCAAAATGTTCTGTTCCAAATGATACCCTATCAGTAAATTATATATGTTGTATTAACTAGAAATGCCCCACCTCCTCCATTTTGAGTTTCTGTCCTAACATTTCGAAAGACTTTATATTCTTCTTCTTCGATCCTTAACCACCGACCGTCAAAGCAGTCAGTGGCCATCACGCCTAGTGGCGTCTTGTAGGGCAACAACAAATTGATTCCACTTTGCACGGTCGGTGGCCATCCTTCGTACAGTGCCCCAACTCTGGTTCATTCTTTGCATCTCAGCCTCCACAGTCCTCCGCCAAGTTGTTTTTGGTCGGCCTCTCTTTCGCTTTCCTTCAGGGGTCCAAAGCATAGCTGTTCTTGTGATGGCATCGGGGTCTCTTCTGAGGACATGACCAACCCAGCTCCAGCGTCTGCCAGCTATGATGGTGTGCATGTCCTCTTGCTTGCTACGAGTAAGCAGATCTTGGTTGGTGATGGTATTCGGCCAAAAGATGCGGTGAATTTTTCTTAGGCATGTTGTGTGAAAAGAGGACAATTTTGACATTTCCTTCTCTGTGACTCTCCAGCATTCCGCACCATAGAGAAGCACAGAAAGCACGCAACTCTGGTATAATCTTAATTTTGTGCTTGTGCTGTATTGGGAGGACTTCCAGATGTTATTTAGGCTAAAGAAGGCTGTTCTTGCCTTATTCATTCTGATGTTGATGTCTTTGCCTGCCCCACTGTCTGGTGTTACTATGCTTCCTAGGTATGTGAAGGTATCTGTCTGTACCAATTGCTGATTCCTTACTGATATGGGCTCAGGGTTGTTCACATTGAGCGTCATGACCTCAGACTTCTTTAAATTGATGTTCAAGCCCACCTGCTGGCTAAATTTATTAAGTCTATCCGTTTTTTCCTGGATGTGTTGATGTGAATGTGCCAGCAGTGCAATGTCATCTGCATATTCCAGATCTTCCAATGTAGAAAATGTAGTCCATCTTATTCCTCTTGGACTGCCCTCTGTTGTCTGGCGCATCACCCAGTCTATGACTGTTAAAAAAAGAGTGGTTGATAAGGGGCATCCCTGTCGTACTCCTGTCTTCACCTCGAAGGTTAGGTTGCTCTGCCCAACACTACACGTAAAGTTGGCATAGAGGCTTTTTATGATTGTCACTATGCAGCTTGGAATTCCATAAGCCCTCAGTATTTTCCATAAACTGTCCCTATGTATGCTGTCAAAAGCCTTTTCAAAATCAACAAAATTTATGTAAAGCTGTCTTTGCCATTCTGAGCACTGCTCTATAATGTTCCTGAGAGTGAATATATGGTCTACACATCTTCTGTTCTTTCTAAATCCTGCTTGTTCTTTCCTCAGTTTGTAGTCTACTGCCTTTGAAATTCTCTGTATAATTATCCTACCTAGTATTTTGCTGGGAACTGAGAGAAGAGTGATTCCTCTCCAATTATTGCAGTCTGCAAGATCTCCCTTTTTGGGCTATTTGACAATTATTCCTTTGTTCCACTCTGATGGTGTTGTCCCCGTTTTCCACACTTGTGCAAATAGTGGTTCTAATAGTTCTGCTGCTAGCTCAGGGTCTGTCTTAAATAGCTCTGCATTTAAGTTATCATGGCCCGGAGCTTTACCGTTCTTTAACCCTTTGATTGCTGTGATGATTTCTTCTTTTCGTGGAATGTCTGTATTTACATCTAGATCGTTTTCAGCCTCAGGAACATTCAATTGTGTCTCTGGTATTTCCTTGTTCAGAGTTTCTCTGAAGTGCTCTGCCCATCTTGTTTCCTGTCCCTCTGCTGTCTTGATGAGATTTCCTTGCTTATCTCTTACTAATGTAATATTGTTTGCACCTTGTTTTCCGCTGATGAATTTAGTTATTTTGTATACTGTGCTTTGTTCATTTCTCAGTGCTGCCTCTTCTGCCTGTTTTGCAAGATCGTCTAGGAAATTCCTTTTGTTGGCTCGGGTTTGGCGTTTAACTTCCCTGTCCAGCTGGCTGTACTGTTCACTATATAGTTGCTTTAACCTGGGGGACTTCGCTTCTGTTTTCTTTCTTTTCATTTCCTTTCTCATCTTTATGGTGTTTAGTGTTTCTGGTGTTATCCAGTCTTGCTTCTTCCTTTCCTGGAATCCTAAGCATGATTTGCTACTTTCCTTATATACTGTTGAAATGGTGTTGAAATTCTGGTCTATATCATCAGTCAATGTCTTTTCCTGGCTTTTGGCAAATTGATATCGTTTCTTAATGTCGGCCGCAAAAGCTTTTCTGGTAAGGGGGTCCTTCAATTTGCTGATGTCAAACCTTTTCTGTGTAGTTACAGTTGGTCCAGCCCTTCTTAGTTTCACTTTCAGTTTTGCTACTACTAAATGGTGATCACTTCCCACATCTGCACCTCTTCTTACCTTCACATCTTGTAATGCATGTCTCCATCTACCGTTAACCATGATGTGGTCTATCTGGTTTCTGTCCCGACCATTTGGTGATTCCCATGTTAACTTGTGAATTTCCTTATGTGGGAAAAGTGTTCCTCCAATGACCAGGTTGTTAATGCTACAGAAACTTATTAGCTTATCCCCATTTTCGTTTGCTGTTCCGCTGCCGCATTTCCCCATTGTTCTTTCATTATATGTATTGTGTGTACCAACTTTCGCATTGAGGTCTCCCATTACTATAACAAGATCATATCTAGGTGTGTCTTCCATTTCTTTCTGCAGTTGTTGATAGAATTCATCCTTGACCTCCTCATCGCTATCATTCGTTGGTGTGTAGCATTGTATTATTGTAGTGTTGGTGAATCTCCCTCTCAATCTCAATCGTATCAGTCTGTTGTTGATGGGTTTCCATTCCAGTAATGTCCTTTCTATCCCTTTCTGTAGAATAATGGCTACGCCTTCACTGTGCTGTCCATCCTCTCTTCCAGAGTAAAGTATTGTTTCTCCTGTTGCTGTTTTAACTTTTCCTGCCCCTGTCCATCTGCTCTCACTTATCCCCAGGATGTGTAACCTATAGTTTCTCATTTCTGCCGTGACCTGTCTTAGTTTACCTGTCTTGTACATTGTCCTGACATTCCAAAATCCTATTCTTGTATCCTGTTTTGCGGTCAGGACATCCGTTTTCATGTCAGTGGCTTCCTTTCGGCTTTCACCACTGACAGTCATACGAGCCACAGACTCCGAATGTCCATCCCGCAGCAAAGTTTGTTCATTTGATGTTGTTTCCGTAACTTCATTATTTTTTTTTACATAGACAGGGGTGTCAGCCCTATGCTAAAACCCCCAACCTGGAGGACCAGGGTACCAGCTTTTGTCTGACCCCTACCCACACAGACCAGTCCAGCTTGGTTGAACCTACCAGGAGTAAAACTCCCACTGGCATAGTTCTGGGGATTGTCAGGGTACGCAAGCTGCCATACCGCTACAAGGTATAGGTACCATTGATGGCAGACTTTATATTCAGGGATGGTAAAACGTTGACACGGATTAAGATTAGTCTCTTGAATGGCAAATATTACTTTAGATTGTTTAAACATGCCTATTAATGCCAGTATATATAATATATATATATTTATTTATTTATTTTTTGCACTTCTGCAATTCCTCTGTATTATTCTAATGTTCTGTACTTCCATTATTTAATTTTAAGTTTATTTTAAAATAGTGTTTTCCTCCTTAACTCTATTAAGTGTATAATATAATGATTTATTTGTTAATAACAAAGTGTCCTAGATTTTCGGTTTCTCTATTTAAATGAGTTTGCATGTCACAATGTTTGTTACAGAATCAATACGTTTATGACAATCTGTCATTGTTTTTCATTCCACATTTCTTCTTGTTGGTTTTTATCTGTTTGTTTTCGCTCACTCCTTGTGAGTCGTCTTTCTGACACATTCCTTTTCAGTAAATCTTCATTCTCCTCTTTGAGCTCTGCTAATTTAGCTACATCTTTAGCTATTTCATGCTAAATGTTTTTCATGGTTTTCAAGATTTCTTCTGCCTTTCTCAATGTATCTTCTGTTACGGTGATTTGGTTATTTCTCTTTCACCTGGTAGATTGTAATCAGTTATCGGTATTTTTCTTTTGGGTTATTTCAGCATTTTTAGTATTGACTGTGATTTCTCTTGGTGATGGAGTTGTAAATGTAGCGATTGATGTTGTTGTAGTACTACTTTAAATGGTGTGTCAGTACGGACTGATTTTATTAGAGCTAGTTTTGTTTGTTAATAATGTGGACATCCTAGGAAACGTGCACTGTGGTTTACTAGACAATTTGCACATTTTCTGTTTATATTTTTTGTTCTGTAATCTTTACCATCTTCTGCTAATTTGCAGTTATCATAGGTGTGGTCCCTTGCACAATATCGGCATTTTGACTTACTTCTACATATTTTTTGGTGTGACCAAATTTCTGGCAGTTTGAGCATTGAATGACTCGTGGGATGTAAGCTTCTGTAATAATTTTAGGACTGCCACAGAAGAAATATGATGGGATTTCCCATCCATCTAATGTAACTATTATTACAGTTGAAGTGCCTAATTTCTGTGATATCCTTTCAAGTTTCACGATCCTACATTTTGGATTTTCTGATCAGTCTATTTGACACAGGGTATTTTATATTAAATACACATATGCCTTAGTCCTCGAAATACTAAACAAGAGAGAGAGAGGTGGAATGGAACACGTTCAAGTAATAACCAACACTAGCAATATTCCCAACTCTGTCTAATGTATTCAAATAATTGTCACCACAAAATTACAACAATATATATAGTCAGCGAAGTGTAACACATTGATGAAAATCAAAGATAACAAAATGCACTATATTCTCAAAAATAAATATCTTCTCGCACTCGACAATTCAAGTCCGCCATCACCACCAAATACCTTGTCGCTCTCCTGATTCCCGCTTCTTCACTGCCCCAATCAGAATGCCACTTGCGTTCACTGCTGACCTCGCAGTTTCGTGTTGTTTTAAGTTAGGTGTATGTGTATGAGAACACCTCTCATACCTGACTGACATTATGTACCCGCCCCCAGCGGAGCACCGCCAGTCCACAGCTGTGTTAATCACGCTGTGACACTATTTATTATTTCTATCTCTTTAATTACGCATTTTCTGGTTTCTTTTACTATTTCTAGTCTGGTCTTTATGCTGTGTGCCAATTCTACCTGAACAAGATTTGTTTTATTAAAACTTTTGACTTATCAGTCGTGTGCATTGTGAGTATTATGTCATAGTTTGCTCTTTTTATGTGTGCTTTCGATCTTTTGTCTATAACTGTTTCTAGTACATTTGTGTTCTTACTGTTTGATAATGCTCTAATTTTTACCACTTTGCCACAGATTTTGACAATCTTTAACCTTGGTAGGTTTTGTTCAACTTTATGAGTAGGCCTGTTGATTTGTTGGTCTTTTTTATGCTTCTCTGCACCCTTATTCTTTGAATCAATGTTAAGATAATTGGTTTTCTCTATAATTGTACTCTGACATCTTCCTTTGTTCTTATTTGTTTCTTTTGAAGCTTCTTTCTTATGTCCTTCCTTTTCTCCATTCTTATTTCAGATTTCTCCTTGATCATCATTCTGTGAGTCAGCCTTTACTACATCAGCCCATGATTTTCCATAGATACTACCTACTTTCAATCTTGTTAGGGCCGGCATGTCTTCTGGAATGAGTTTCCTTTCTTAACTTTAAATATAAAGTACAATATAATTTCAACGAAAATTTCAAATTAAAAAATGGCGCCCTTGACTTTCAAAGCATGGAAAGTAACAGATGCAAAAGTAATTATAAAATTGAAACTAAGTGTTAATACAATTTAATTATTCAATATCCCTATGAACGATACAACTAATTATTATTCTTAACGAATTTAAACAAACAAATCTAAGTCATTTAGTCTTTAACCGTGGACCTACTGAATTAAAAATTCTATGCTCATAAAAAGTTTAAATCTAATAATGCAAAGTCGTAGAAACTGGGGGCCGACAGTGCTATGTCTTATTCCCTTTTAGAGGCCGAAACGACGATGGTAGCGTACATCCGCAAACCCCCTAGAAGCCGAATCGACGTTGGTATCGTCAGTTTTGTGTTTCGTGAAATGTGTTCCGTTTTTTCGTAATTTAGTATTTTAACATAACGGAAGTTACTCTTTTTTTTATTCAGGAGAGCGCTATCTTCGAGTTGTAACTCAGAAGCACGCTTGTTCTGGCAAATTTCACTGTGAAAAAACAATAAATCTGTCAGCTTTTGATCAGGTGATTATTGTTGTTTATACAGACAATGTCTAGCGAACCAACCACATCATGTTTATCAAAACGTAGGTCTTTTTTTATCTGTAGAAAAGGCTAGGGAGCTGTGTATGTTTGACGAGTTTAGTGAAGATGATGATTTCGAATTTGACCTTAATGAAGAAACTAGTTCTAATGAGGAGGAGGCGTGGTCACAGTCTTGTCCTAGTGCTATGTCACAACGTGGCTTTAATGAGAGTCTGTCTGAGTACAGAGACAAGACACCAGTTTTGAGGAAAGTCTGAGAAGATAGATTTAGATGACAATTACAGTGAATGTGGCAGGATGAGACTTATAGCTTCAAGGGTGAGAACCTAGATTGTCTCTCCCTCTCCACTTGTGACTTATTTATTAGCTACTGTCTCACCACCTCTGACTACCAGAAAGGAGATAAGGTTACACTAAATCATGCTTTTCCATGATTTCTTCAAAGCCGGTGTTGTCTGTTCATATTTTCGCGTTTAGGTCCCCCACCAAAATTGTGATGTCCTTTCTTTTCTTTTTGTCCAAGACATTTTGTATTCTGATGTAAAAGTTTTCTTTCTCAGATTCGTCTTTATCATTTGTTGGTGCATAACACTGGATGATGTTTATATTTACTTTCTTTTGGGCTAATTTAAACCTTGCTGTTATAATTCGGGGTCCCATTGCTTCCCATTCTATAAGTACCTTCTGTGTTTCCCTAGACAGCATTATAGCCATCCCTTCAATTGGTGGGCTCTTTCTACCTCATGTCCTGAGGACAACACCATTTCTCCTGTGATCAATCGCCTCCTGTCTATGCCCTTCCACCGTGTCTCGCAGAGACCCAGGATATCAATCCTGTAATGTGTCATTTCCGCTGCTACCTGTGCAGCTTTCCCATGTTCACATAGAGTGCGAACATTCCAGGTGCCAATCCTGGAGATTTTCGTAGACGAAAAAAGGTTAGTCGGCAACCCAGACTCCTTTCGGCTTTCTCTAGGTTGCGTCATGCGCCTCCTTTCCAGAGGGCCTTCTTCTGTCTTGGGCGGTGAGTTGATTTATATTCTGCATTTGACTTGTCCATGTTTGTTGAAGTTTTGTGGTAAAAAGTTTTTTACGGGATGGGGTAACCAGCCACATGCCCAACTATCCTAAGTCACTTTTTACGGCATGCATGGTAGGGTACAGTGTTACTATCCTTTGCTCCCCTTTGGGGCCCCGGTAACACACGGGTGTGCACCTATTATATTTGTACCAAAACCAAACGGCACTGTTAGAATTTGTGTTGATTTCAAAGTAACTATAAATTCTCAAATTCAGGTTGAACACTACCCCCTTTCTAGACCTGAGGAACTATTCCAGAAATTGCAGAATTGGAAGCACTTAACCAAATTAGATGCATATTTACGGAAAGAACTTGTTGAATAATCTAAAAAGCTTGTTATCATCAATACACAACATGGCTTGTATCAATATCAAAGGCTAACATTTGGAATTTCAAGTGCACCTGCAATTTTTCAACATTTCATTGAGCAAATCATAGGTTTTAAAAGCTTGTGCAAATTACTTGGATGACATATTTGTCACAAGGAACATCTTCAAACACTAGAAGAACTGCTCAGACGCCTAAAACAACATGGACTCAGATGTACTTACTTACTTAGTCGTTCCCCTTCTACCGTGAGGTGTAGAAGTTTTGAAGAGAGAGCGCCAGCCTATCCTATCGGCTGTCTTCCTCCTGGCCTGGTTCCATTCTAGTCCTCGGTCCTTCAAAGATTGTCTAATGTTGTCCTCCCAGCGGACTCTGGATCCCTGGCTCTTTGTTTCCCATGCTTGTCGTGGGAGGGACTCAGATGTAACCAGTTCATTTGAGAATTTTTCAAGTCAGAAATTGAGTACATAGGCAACATCATTTCAGCTGGTTGTTTACGTTCCTCAAAATATTACAGCTGTCGGGCAACTACATAGACTGAAGAATATCATGGAATTACAATCTTTTCTTGGCAAAATACATTATTACCATAAATATATTGCCAGTTACTCTGAGCTATGTGCACCCCTAAACAGGTCCCCTAAACAGGTCCCCTAAACAGGTCCCCTAAACAGGTTAAGAAAACAGGACACTCCATTATCTTGGTCCAAAGCTCAGGAAGAAGCTTTTCAAGCTCTTAAAGCAGCCATTATAAATACAACAAAGCTGGTTCACCCAAGGCGATCAGAAAGTAGACGTCGTCCACCCATCAGATTTGATCCCTGCTCATAACTTGATGAGGAGGAACTGTATTGTTTTCATGCTGAACAATTCCGTTCAAACAGTCTGTTCACTACACCTGGATGATGACATAAGTGCATGCGTAGTGTATATCATTGGTCAACCGTCTTCGCTGGATTACTTGAGAACATAAAACGCCATTACCATCACTAGAAACTACTAAAAATTGACCTACACAGGGAGCTACACAACAAAATAAAATTGTATATTACCAAAACAGAACCAACATATAACAACCAGAACAAATGAGAATGACAAGGAAAAATAAAAAGCTGCCAAGTGACTTCTTACCTAAAATAACCTACCACCACACGATGATGAGTATTTTCTGTTAAAGATTATTTCTTTTTTTTAAAACTGCTAAAACAAACTATATTATTAAATTTGTTATTTGTAAATATACACATTTAACGTCGATTTAATCATTTTGAATGTACTGCATGTTAGTCTCAGTCAAGTTACTAAATACACTCTAAACAGAGCTCTACCATAATAATAAGAATTCCACTGAGTAAATCAGGGTGGGGGCTTGAACGAGCTGAAATTAATCATTGCTTAATTCTTCATAAAAGGCGGCAGACGAAATAAGTTAACAATTGCCCTGCCAATGCAGCATTGTTCTTGACTTCGGGAATATCTTATGAATACTCCCTTGAGATAGAAGTATTATTGTCATTCTATCTACAACTCTGCCAAGAGTAATCTTGTGCGAAGGTAGACACCATTGAAGGCCTATATTAGATACTCTTTAGTTTTGGCCATTGTTGGACCACTACTACAAAGCAGGGGAGGCAATTCCGTGACACTTTTCTGCCATTCCGAAACGTGTTGAGTTGAAGTCATGAGCTCCAGTTTCTCCAGCTTGGCTTGCATTTAAAGGATATGGTCCCAAGCTAGGAGTAAGAAATGTGTGGCATACTGTGCATTCCCCGCCATCCAAGGGGGTGCTCCAACTATGCAGAGCTAAAATACTGTACCCAGGTTCTGGGCTCTCCCAAGGAATCGTCACGTCCTGCACAAAGCCACATCTCATCTTCCCCCGCCTATCACTGAGTCCACAGTTAGATCCTTCTGCATGCAGTCAACCAAGTCAAAGCCAACGAATTACGACTGGGGCTCAAGTGACTTCTGCAAGCTTAGTGTGCAATGCTGGGTTCTCAACAAGTTTCACCACAGATAATAACTGGAAGTGTGTGGATGATTTCAAGAGTCAATGAGGATGTAATTAGCCTCACAGACATAGGTTCACTTCCATGTTCATATATTGTAGCATTGTGCTTAGCTCGTGGTCATTTAAGGATGCCTTCAGATATGCCTCCATGCATTCTAATGTCATATAACTTTGTGATAAAATACAGGCCGACAGCTAAACATGCTAATGCGAATGCTCTTTCTAGACTTCCAATGGGAGCAGATCCAGGGTTTGACAAGTCAGAAGCCTCATGCTTTTCTGTAACTATATAGAATGAAGATGTATAGCAGACATCCATTTGGACTCACAACTGGTTGAAAACAAAACAACGAAAGATAAGTTACTCGGTAGAGTTCGACTGTATGTATCACAGGGATGGTCTGAATCTCTGTCTCGGAAAGGACACTGACATAAAAGCATATTTTGATCGTCGCATGAATAATTTGGTTCACAAAGACATAATTCTTTGGCAAGCTGAATCGAATAGAGCTATTGTACCTGCACCTCTTCATAAGAAAATTCTTCCATAATTGCATCACAGTCACTTTGGAGTTGTCAGGATGAAGTGGTTGGCACGGCCACACTGTTAGTGGTCAAGTATTAATGCAGACATCCAAGCTGTAATGACTGGTTGTGATGTATGTAAAGTTAATCTGACAAGCACACATCGACGTTACCAGTTATGGCCTGATACCGAACGTCCATGGGAAAGATTACACGTGTACTTTGCTGGTCCGTTCATGGATGAACAGTGGCAGATTGTCTTAGACGCATACTTCAAGTATCCGTACATCGGGAACATGAAGTCTATTTCGAATAATGCGCCCAAACTCTTCCTCCCTGAAGGTTTTCTAGATACCATCGTATCTGACAACAGAACGCAATCTTCTCATCAGTTCCGTAGATTCTGTACATCACATGGAATCGAGCACTACACAACAGCACCATTTCATCCGGCATCCAACGGTGAAGCAGAACGCTTTGTTCGTCTTTGAAGTCAACTATGGCAAAGATTTGCTTAGGAGGAAGCGCTCGATATCGGGCGCTAGATGAATTGCTTTTCACGTACAAGACAACACCGAGAGCAGTCTCATGCAAATCACCTGCAGAATTACTGCACGACTGTCAACCTAGGACACAGTTATTACTGATAAGGCCCCAGACAGCACAGACAAGTAGGCCCTATTGAAATAAGGTATCTAAGTTCCACAGTGGAGATTCATTGCTCATCAAGAATTTTGCACCAAAGGGTGATTGATCCCTTGTTGCACGGACAAGTCCTACGCACACTGGGAAGCATGATATACCTTGTTCGCATGGGCAGTCACCAGACTGTTAGGCGACATCAGAATCAGAAGAGGCCAGGTAGCATTCTCAAGCACGGCATTCTTCTTCTTCGATCCTTAACCACCGACCGTCAAAGCAGTCAGTGGCCATCACGCCTAGTGCGTCTTGTAGGGCAACAACAAATTGATTCCACTTTGCTTGGTTGGTGGTCATCCTTCGTACAGTGCCCCAACTCTGGTTCATTCTTTGCATCTCCACCTCCACAGTCCTCCGCCAGGTTGTTTTTGGTCGGCCTCTCTTTCGTAAAGGTGTTGAAGTACGGCATAGCCACTGATAACACTTATAATGACTTTATGCGAAATCGAGCCATCATGGAACAAGTGAATAAAGCAGCACCAAGCTTGAGACTTACTGTTCCAGAGCAGATTACAGAAGACAGATCAATATTAGCTACCTACCTACATACAAATTTTCAGAGTTCATTATTAAGTTTATTTACTACTTAATAACTTTACTACTTAATTATTTTCACTTTTCCTTTCATTTCTTCGTTACCTTTTTCTGTTTAACTGCATCGTAGACAAGGTTTGTGTGCATCTTTTACAACACTTAGATTTTTGTTTTTTTTGGTGTCATTTTTAGGCATTATGATCCCACTTCACGGAAATAGTATGTTTACTTCTCTCAGTTTTTGTTTTACACATAAGTGTATTTATTCTTAGTTAGGTACTTTATCAATTTTATTTTGGCTTAACTCTACGCCTATCACATCGTCCAAGAGAACTTCATCACATGGGAGAGTTAGCAACGCAGTAAAGAGAATGAGAAGGGAAGCCGAAACGAGCACAGAAAGGGAGGACCGTCTCTTCAGAGATCGTCAGCGTCATGCTACAAACAGGGCCTCTGAGACCCCTACAGAAAGAGAGGATCGTCTATTTCAAGATAGAACGCGCCATATTATTCAAAGACATGCTCAGTCTTTGCCTAGAAGACGGCCCGCCTGCAGCGCGATCGGTTGCGTCACATAGACTTGAGGATTGAAAAGTGGTTCCTCCAAACCCTAATGTAGTTCAGGTAGTCCAGCCAGCTGAAACTCTCTGGTTAAACAAAGAATGTTCTGCTCTACGTTATGACCCTCATATAAATTACAACAATGATCAGTCTGTAACTCTAGGTCCTTTCCCAAAAATGTGCAACATGTGTGCATTTACCTGTTCTCTTCTTTATGTCTGTTTTTAAATGCTTTGACTTTTTACGATTTAAAAAAATGTCATCCTTGAAATTAAAAAAATAAATAAACAAAGCACACGGGTGGTTGGGGCAGCGGGCAGAAAGTCTGCATACCAAGAATCCTGGTGGAGCAGTGAAAATACACATCAATTTCAAGAAATGCCTCTCCACGATCACAAAGTCGGGGTGTGGTGTGCCATCAGTCGTTTGCGCATAATTGGGCCCATCTTCTTCAATAACACAGAACGTTACCGCACCGACATTCTCGAACCATTCCTAACCCACCTTACTGCACTTGAAATTCAGGACGCCTGGTTCTAGCAGAATGGTGCAACTGCTCACACAGCTTACTCATCACTTCATTTTTTGGAGGTCATCTTTTGTAATCGCATAATCTCACGTGGAATATGGCCTGCTCGTTCTCCTGAACTGACTCCGCCAGACTCTTATCTGTGGAGTGCACTGAAAGGAAAAGTCTATGAGAACAATCTGCAAACAGTGGATGAGCTGAAGGTAGCAATCACCACCCTCATTCAACAGATCCCACTGACAACCCTGCAGAAGGTCTTCGACAATATGAAGAAGCGTGTTCAAACGAACGAACAAACTTTATTTTCAAAGGGTTAAGAATTGGGCACGCAGGCCCGTCTTACATTCTGCCCTTCTTCTCTCTGTCATCTTACATACCGTATCCTCTCAATCGCACATGTATTTTGAGCATTATTTAAGCATACACCATTATCAAAGAAAAATAATGACATACATTTGTAACATCCAGCCATAATCAAATTTAAGTATGTTAAAAAAATATATAAAAAAAGGGAGAAAAAAAATTAATTAATAAAAATAAATAAATTTAAAAAAAAACAAAAAAAAAAACATACAAACAAACAAAATCTAAACCATTCATACAGTAATTTTTTTTTTTTTCTTTTTTTCTAACCAGCGGCACTCGAGCTTTCCAGCTCTTTTGGCCCAATGACATGTCATTGCGAGGCTGGGGGTTAGTGGACTTTCCTTCCAACCCGGTCAGGAGTCTCGCTCCTTCCCATCCACACGGGATTTATGTGCAGGAGCCGTTCAGATTATTCAGTCAAATTTCCGGTCGTAAACATTTCTTCAAACGCCGACGCCCGGGTTTGAACCATGAACACCTGGTCGCCAGTACAACGTTGTAGCCATTACACCAGCGCGGCTCCCCATACAGTAAATTAGACATAATTTGAAAAGTAATCAGATTATGGTGGCATATAATAAGAACTCGTGACATATTGGACATCTGCTACTGAATGACCAGGGACTTCGTGTGTTGTCAGCGCATGCGGAAAATGTTCCCACGGGTGAGCAGCTTTGAGTCCCAAGCAGATACTGCCACAGGGAGTGAATTGTTGACGCCTCCACTATACGAGATCCAGCTTTATGACCTATGCTCCAAAGGGAGGTAAAGGGTATTGACTAACAGATGAGAATCGTGCATATAGGCCCGTCTTGCATGTTGCCCTTCCTCTTACTCATCTTTTATTGCTAGTTATCCAGACATTCTCCAACATACTTAAGGTATTAGTTTAATGGTGATGCAACATTATAAGTAGTATAAAAGCATACATTTACAGTATCTGATTACAATTAAGAAGTAAGGTATATTAAAATGAAAAACTAGATCATCAGACCCTCCATACAGTATATTAGATAATAATTCGAAACATAATCACTTAGGGCGGCATATAATCCGCACTCATAATGTATTTGAACAGCCTACGATTATATGAGTAGGGACTGTGCATGTTTTTCAGTTCCTGTGGAAGATTGTTCCAACGATGAGCAGCTGAGTAAGCCATGCTCTTCTTGTACACATCTAGCCTGGGCTTGGGTACCTGTAACTGGTTTAAGCGCTGACTACGTTTTTCATTGAATTTTAAGTGGCCACAGATACGTTGGAGCATTCTGTGACAAGATTTTGTGATCGAATTTAGCTTTGTTAAATAGGAAGCGCTTTCTAAGGGGTGATATTTTAAGATAGTTATATAGATCTATACAATGTGTTTGGTGTTTATCAGCAACTAGGCACACTGCACGTTTTTGAAGTGAATGGAGCCTTTTTGTGTTGGATATGTAACAACCATCCCAGATTGTGGAACAATAGTCTAGGTATTTTTGTATATGAGATGTGTAGAACATTTTCCTTGCCCCCTCATCCAGGAAGTGTTTGATTTTGGCTAATTGGTAAACTTTTTGTGCCGTTAACTTTGTGAGTGCACTTACATGTGAGTTCCAACTTAGGTGCTGGTCAACAGTTAGACCTAGAGTTTTATGTTCATTTACGTTTTCAATTAGTGATGTCAGACATGTCTTGAGGCCCATGGTGGACATTTCCAACATCTGCTGTAGAAGAAACTGCTGCGTGGTACTGCAACGTTGTACGAGGTACTTTACTGCACAGTAACTTTTAGGACATCCTGTAGTAATTAGTGCATTTTTCATTTGTGACATCAGTTGCATTTTTAACAGTTTGTCTTTGTACAAAATTTTACAAATGTCTATGACAGTTGAATAAAAAAAGTCAACTGCGACGAAAAATGAAATAGAAGCAGTCTGACACTGCGAGCCTTCACAGTAATTCAGAGTATGAGAAGAAAAATGTATGTCCCTGATTATTATGAAAAAATGATTATTCAAAGTATAAACGTCTTCATACTTTGAATAATAATAAAAAGAGATTTATCAAAATAATGATTTATCATTTATCCTATTCAAGTTTATTATTTATCTAGTTATTATTTATTTTACGGACCTGTTCCGACTGGTAAGAAAAGCCCTTGCTGACGATAAGTGTGGTATAGCGGTTTCTTCTAGGCCTATCTTCTGCGCAGAATTTCGAGTTGTTCACTCATTCGTTCAGGACGTTTGTGAAAATGACTAAAAATCTACTTGTTTATATCCTCCTAAAACGAGATACGAAAAGATTTTGAAAATACATTTTCCTGGTAAATTAATATCATGTAATGTCCAATTTCAAATGTAAAATATGGAACGTGTCAGAATGCTTTAGTACTAGTGTTATTTTTAAAACTCGCCTAAATTTTTGGGTTAGAAAATGACGTAACACTTTTTGCCCGCTTCCCACGCAGAAATCGTATCGCTCTTGAATTTTAAAACAGCGCCGTCCATATTTGAAAATAAAGAGAGGGAGAGGCGGGATTCCCCACCACACTCGTCTGATACAATTAGTGTAACACATTTTTCAAATATGTGCTGATCCAAATATTATGAGCGAAAAGACCTTGATCGTTATATCATACGTATAAGCGAATCTACTTAGTTAAAGCTTCTTTTGTGGACATTTTCGTTCGCGTGTTTTGAAAAAAAAGTTTTTAATGAAGGAATGATTTAGTTTTTTCTTAGACTCATCTAAAGTCTCCAATACGCCAGAACAGAAGTCAATTCATAAAACTTTACCAAAAATAAGAACAGCGATGAACAATGTGAGGAAGCCACCACGGCGTGAATTACCGACTGAAAAAACAACAACTTTATTTACCATTCTTTCCCAACAACGGCGTATGTTATTACATCTGAAGAACTGGTAAAAGACCACTTGCTGTTGTGGCACCGGATAGTTCTTCAGTACAGAAAATACACGTCGGACAAGTAACCAAATTTCTGAAACACTTCGTTCCGTTGCAAGCAGTGTCAAATGCCACATGTCTCAAAGATCAGTAGAATGAGGAGCTTCTTGCTAAACTGCGACCATGTGCATTGTTGGAGAAACGCCATATCCTACCCCATGGCGAGGATTACCGTGATGATCGTGTGACACAGTGGAATACATGATTTTTGACAGTCACAAGGAATTAACAGAGGAACCTGTGACGCCGTGGAATACATGATTTTTGACAGTCTCAGTTAATTAACAAAGCAACCTGTGACACAATGAACACTGTCACGAACAGTTTGAGAGTGGTTGTGGGTACATGAGCTCCACAGTGAGAGGCATAGTTTTGGATGTAAGAGTATGACAGGTGATTGGGGGGGGGGGGGCCTTAAAGGGAGTGTGTTTATCATGGGGACTTCACATAAATCACTCTCTTTTTAACATCCCCCCCCCCCCCCACATGATGTTTACATGAGTTGTTGTGAGCTGTTCGTGTCTGAACAAGCTGATATGTGGACAGTGTGAGTGAATGTTAGGAAATGAGTAGTGAGTTGGGACTGGTAGTAGAAGGGTAGTGGAACTAGGGACGTTGCCGAGTGAAGTATAAGGTGAGATGGTGCAATTACGTTGTTGATAAGACATCAGGTGAAATGCAGTGGGGAGTATCTGCCGATTATGTATCGTTGAACATTGTAATTTGTGAAACCATAGGCTGTTTAGTATTATAGCCCCATGGTGAGAAACTTGTCAGGTGTTTTCGTTGTGTTATTGATCGTAGCAGTTGAGGAACAGCGAATTGTCTAGAGCAGTGGTTCTCAACCTATTTACATTTAAGGACCACTTTTGCAACTGCATATAAGTTGCGGACCACCAGCTTATACGTAACTTCGCAATGCCATAAACACTTAACTGTTTTTATTCAATAGATGAATAGGCCTTTACTCAATAACACAAGTTGTTAATTATTTGCCAGATGACAAGGAAATTACGAGGTAATAATACCGGTAATGAAAAATAAATTATAAATACAATTTATTGGTTACATACATATTGGTTAAATACTATATATTCATACAATTCAATGGTTAAAATTACAAAATATTCAATGGGAGCATTGTGTTTGCATTTCGCTCACTAGATTTTCAATATTAGGCTTCATATAAGTTAAAGACAGTCTCAAAGCTGGTTCTACTTGCAAACGGTTTCTGTGTTTTGTTTTTGTGATGGGGCCCCCTTCATGTTCAAGGCATATTTATCGCCCATATATTTTCGATGTGCGCGCAGCACGCTGGGATGTGAAGAGTCTGACTCAGTAGAAGATTTATTACTAGGCCATAATAAAGCCTAAAAATTAGTTATATTTGATAGTTGTGTGTTATATTAAATAGCTGTAGGTTTTATTTGTGTTTTCGCTATTTCTAGAGCGATAATCGCGTGTGTTATTTGCGTGGCGCAATTACTACGCGCCGCGCAGTAAGTTGAGTGATTAGCCTAGAGCCTATATAAAGAGATAGCGGGCGGCGAACGGGCCTACCATACATGATAAAGATCAATAATCATCGTTGGAACTAGGACACCAACGTCCTTTTCAGGACGCCACTACTCGAGATAAGATCGCGTTATCGTCAAAATGCCCAGACATAGGCCACACGCTAAAAAGAGGAAGGTCTACACCAGCCCACCAGCGCAGAACAGCCAGGGTAATCGCAATATCACAATCAACAATGACAGACAGCCAGAGAGCAAGACTGCCCCAAGTACTCGTGCCGGGACCGGCCCTTCTATAACTCCGGACACGACTGAGTTAGCTGTGACATGCGTCGACCCGACTGAGAGTCAGAGTGGCCCGACCCCTTGCCTAGATAAAGAAGACCCAGAACATAAAGAAATATGTAGAGCGTTACGACAGCTGGAGAAAAGAAAACAAGCGCTTCTATCCAGGCTGCACCCACCCGACTCGTCAGCAGTAACCCGGTCTATGACAGAGAAGCCGCACGATGCCGAGATGACAGCCGACCCACCTGCAAGCACTATGAAGGAAGTGATAGAGGCAGATCCTCAACACAGACAGGTACAAGAGGAAGATGTCGCAGAGACCATTTTAGATGCACTTCGAAGACTTGAAGACGGAGACGAGTCCCTTAGGCTCGCTCTTCAAGAAGCAACAGTAGAAGTAGCTCCAGACGTGCTGGACATCGAAACCACTGAGAAGCAAGCTACCATTCCTGATCCTGAGGAAAAAACAGCTGACAACTCAAAGGCTCAGACGCAAGATATCACACCGAATAACCAAGAACAAGATTCGAACCAAGCCTGTAGAAGGAAACAAAGACCAAACACTAAAAATACAAGCAACTCAGAAACGATACAGGAGAGGATTGTTAAGATCACCCAGACGTCAGGAAGTGAGGTCTCACTCAGGGCCCTACCCGACAACAAAGTGATCAACATCCTCGAGGTGATAACTGGACGGAGAGGTATCGCCAAAGTAGGGAGGCACGAAAAGGGAGTAGTGCTTTCTCTCAACAACACAGACAAAACAATCTCGCTGATGATCGAACTGGAATCCGGTCCAAAGGAAATCCAGTTGCCCCACCAAATAAAAGTGGTGGTGGAAAAGTACAAGACAACAAAGAAGTTGGTCATCAGAGGGGTGGATACCAGATGTTCCGAAGGCGAGGTCCACAGACGCCTTCAAGCTGAAAACACAAATCTTAAAATCACGCAGGTCGAAAGGCTAAAAACCTGGGCCAAGAAAGATACCAATCTGATGATAGTCACGGTAGAAGGATCGACAAGACCCGAGAGACTGACGCTCGAAACCACAACCAAAAAGACAGAAGCCTATATCCCTCCGGTGATGCAGTGCTCCAACTGCCAGCAGTTCTCGCACACAAAAAAGACGTGCAGGAGAGATGCAGTTTGCCGGTATTGTGCGGGTAGTCACCAATATGGCGACTGCCCCAGGGCAAAGGAGGACCGCAACTACAAAGAAACTAACGAAAACCGTATCTGTGCAAACTGCCACGGAAACCACGGGGCAAGGTACAGAGGATGCCCTGTGTTCCAGGAAACTAAGAGCATCTTGAAGGAGGCCGTGTCTAAAAACATACCATTCAAAGAGGCCAAACACAGAGTGAATGCGGATGCTACAGAAAAACAGCGCACGATTGACAGAAGACAGCTACACAAGCTGACCGCTGAAATCAACGAAATGAAAAGGAAACAGCAGAACGAAAGCAGAAACAAGCAGGATCCCGTAGACGACAAGGACAGCGGTGAAGACATAATAGATATGCAGAGCGCCAGAGAAATGTTACAGAGCGCCCAGGCAATGCTACAGGAAACAAAATCCATCAAACACGAGATAGAAGTTGACATCGCCAAACTCACAGAGCTAAAGGCAGAGAACGAACAAATACTCAAAAGAATTGAAACAACCATCAAACACGAGATAGAAGTTGACATCGCCAAACTCACAGAGCTAAAGGCAGAGAACGAACAAATACTCAAAAGAATTGAATCAGAGAGAAGGATCGTTGAGGATATCCTTACAAAAACTAGAGAACAAAACAAAGAAACGAAAGACAAAATGAAAATCGACATCGTACAGCAAATGTTACTCAATCAAGAAAGAGCATTAGCAGCCAGAAACGCTAGAACAGCTACTACTAACGATAATTGAAAAAGCACTGTCACAGATACAGGAGAGCAAGAAGATAAAAGCAACAGAAACTAGTAGCGTAGAAACACACAAAACTAAACGAGCCAGATAGTTGAGGCAGGACATAAAAAACACCATGAGAGCGACACGGCACCACAAACGGACAAAGAGGAATCCAGACAGCCAGCAAGTGGTCCTTTTCAGGACCAGTCACCTCCAGGACTACGAACGAGATACCAGTGAAGACGATAACACCCTATATACCCCAATTATAACCAAATTTCAGGTTGAACAGGGTATCACAGCAACATAGTAGAAGAAAACAACAACAACAACAACGAACGGGCCTATCGTTTCCGTTCTTCTGTTTCGTTCGATACGAACAAGCTAGCTTTTTGTTTTCATTTTACTGTTTCAAGACAGCACTATACTAAAACGAGCGTCCTTTTCAGGACGAACACAGCCATCAGAACTCACTAAAATGACTCGTACCAAGCCAAAAGCGAAAAAGAGGAAAGTATACACAAGCCATCAAACACTTGTCAGCAGCATCAAGCAAGAACCAACGAAGAACAAACAGAGTCAACCAGAGAGCAAGAATACTACCAACTTCGTGGCCAGTCCTTCTCAGAAGGCAAACAAAGCATACGTTGATACTACAACCGATGAGCGACCCAAAGCTTCGAAGGAAAAGGACAAGAGCAGATTGTCGGAGAGCAGTGCGGCCCCAAGTGCTAGCGTGGAAGTAGATGATGATGAAGACCCAGAACGTAAAGAAATATTGAGAGCGTTGCAACAGTTGGAGCAGATGACGGAAAGAATACAGAAAAGGGCAGAAGCACACGTCTCTGGCCAATATTATGTAGACCCAGAATATAAAGACATGTTGAGAGCGCATCAACAGATAAAGCAGATGCAGGAAAGACGAGAGAAAAGAAGACAGGAGCCTGAATCCATGGGGCCACCACCGCACATACCCAAATCGTCAGCAGAAACCCTATCTACCACAGAGATGCTGCACCAAATACCGTTGACACCACCACACGATGCCGAGATGACAGCCGACCCACCTGCAAGCACCATGAAAGAACTGACAGAGACAGCTCCCCAGCAAAGACAGATACAAAAGGTAGATATCGAAGAGACCAATATAGACACACTTCGAAGAATTGACGACGGAGACGAGTTCCTTAGGCTCGCTCTTCAAGAAGCGATAGTAGAAGTAGACCCAGGAGTGCTGAACATCGAAAACACTGAGAAGCAAGCTACCACTCCTGGTCCTAAGGAAACAACAGCAGACAACTCAAGGGCCCAGAAGCGAGATATAACACCTTATAACAAAGAACGGGAGAAAGATTCGAGCCAAGACTGTGGAGGGGAACAAAGATCAAACACCAAAGGGACCAATAACGCAGAAACGATACAGGAGAGAATCGTAAAGATCACCAAGACGTCAGGAAGCGAGGCCTCACTCAGGGCCCTACCCGACAACAAGGTGATCAACATCCTCGAGGTGATAACTGGAAGAAGAGGTATCGCTAAAGTAGGGAGGCACGAAAAGGGAGTCGTGCTTTCACTCAACAAAACAGACAAAACCACCTCGCTGATGACCGAACTGGAATCTAGTCCAAAAGAAGTCCAGTTGCCCCACCAAATAAAAGTGGTGGTGGAGAAATACATAACAACAAAGAAGTTGGTCATCAGAGGGGTGGATAACAGCTGTTCCGAAGCCGAGGTCCACAGACGCCTTCAGGATGAAAACGCAAATCTAAAAATCAAGCAGGTCGAGAGACTAAAAACCTGGGCCAAGAAAGATACCAATCTGATGATAGTTACGGTAGAAGGATCGACAAGACCCGAGAGACTGACGCTCGAAACCACAACCAAAAAGACAGAAGCCTATATCCCTCCGGTGATGCAGTGCTCCAACTGCCAGCAGTTCTCGCACACAAAGAAGACGTGCAGGAGGGATGCAGTCTGTCGATATTGTGCGGGTGGCCACCCATACCGCGATTGTCCCAAGGCGAAGGAGGACAACAACTACAAAGCAATAAACTCAAACCGCTCCTGTGCAAACTGCCTCGGAAACCATGGGGCTAGATACCGAGGCTGCCCGATGTTCCAGGAAACCAAGAGCATCCTGAAGGAAGCGGTTTCCAAAAACATCCCCTTCAAGGAGGCAAAACACAGAGTGGCTGCGGATATTGCAGATAAACAACGCACAATAGACAGACGACAGTTACACAAGCTGACCGCTGAAGTCAGAGAAATGAAAATAAAGCTGCGAATCGAAAACAGCAAGCAAGCCGCCGAAGAACCAACCGACAGTGGAGAAGATGCGATAAACATGCAGAACATAAAACACGTGATGGAAGAAATGAAAAGAATCCAGCAACAAGTAGAAACAGATGTCAAGAAACTGAAAGAGCTGACAGAAGAAAACACAAAAATACTCAAAAGAATAGAAGCAGAAAGAATAGCCATTGAGAAAATATCATCAAACAGCACGCGAGAAACTAAAACGAACAACCAAGCAGTAAAAGAAATCATCCAAGAAACGCTAGAACAGCTACTACCAACGATAATTGAAAAAGCACTGTCACAGATACAGGAGAGCAAGAAGACAAAAGCAACAGAAACTAAGAGCGTAGAAACACACAAAACCAAACAAGCCAGATAGTGAGGCAGGACATAAATAACACCATGAGCGCGACACGGCACCACAAACGGACAAAGAGGAACCCAGACAGCCAGCTAGTGGTCCTTTTCAGGACCGATCACCTCCAGGACTACGAACGAGATACCAGTGAAGACGATAACACCCTATATACCCCAATTATAACCAAACTTTCAGGTTGAACAGGGTATTACAGCAGCATAGTAGACGAAAACAACAACAACAACAACAACGGGCCTATTTTGCAAAAGCCGCCTAGAGAGAACAAACGAAGTTAGACACCAGAGCCAAGCTGTAAAAGTAGTACAGTAGGCGCAAAACGGTTAGTATTCAGGCGGATGCGCGTTACTTTTATATAGCAAAATACTCCGATTTTTCAGGCGTTGGAATTTCAGGCGGAGGCGCAGGCGGATGCGCGTGACTTTTATATAAGGAAATGTGGTGGCGCGTGACTTTTTATATAAGGAAATGTGGTGGCGTGGTGTGGTGGCGCATGACTTTTATATAAGGAATTGTGGTATCGCATTGTGGTGGCGCGTGCCTTTTTTATATAGTAATATATAAGTTCAAGTATGGCGGGTGTGTTGTGTGTAGGTTGTTGTGTGTTGTTTATTTATGTTTTACATACAATATTTATACGTACAAACACTTATACGATATTTAGTTATACATATATTTAGACATATATTACAACAGATAGACGATATTTAGTTATACATACAACATATATTACAACAGTTATACATATTACAACAGTTAGACTATATATATAAGAAAACACTAGATACATTTTATATATTTATTGACAAAGTTAGTTGGTCTATGGGTGCTGTAGGGTGACGTCTAACCTCACTACTACGGTCGTGCCGGCCATACGGCTACAATGTATAAGCGATGTGGTGTGGGTGGTATTGCTTTTGGTTTGCTTGGTGTTGCGTGTTGTTGTATTGGACTGGTAGTGTGTTGGTGTGTTTGTTTATACATATATACATACAATATATGTGTGTGTGTGTGTATGTGTGTATGTGTGTATGTGTGTATGTGTGTATGTGTGTATGTGTGTATGTATGTATGTATGTATGCATGTTGCCTATATATATATATATATATATATATATATATATATATATATATATATATATATATATATATATATATATATATATATATATATATATATATATATATATATATATATATATAAAATCGATAATGACGGAAAATATAAAAAATCGATAATGGCGGGTTAGTAGGTTACTGGGGGAGGGGGGGGGGGGGGGTTGAAGCGAGTGGGGTCTTTTTGTGCTGGCGAGGGTGACGACGCATGGGTGTGAACACTTTGGGGTGTAGCAGGTGGTTGTGTGTATGACTCAGGAGTGAAGTGTTAGAGACTTGCCTATACCAGGGACAGCATCTAGAGGTGGGAGTGAAGTGTTAGAGACAGGTCTATACTAGGGCCAGCATTAAGAGGTGGGGGTGAAGTGTTAGAGACGTCACTATAGCAGGGCCAGCATTGAGAGGTGTGAGTGAGGTGTTAGAGAGTTGCCTATACTTGGGCCAGCGTTGAGAGGTGGGAGTGGGGTGTTAGAGACGTCACTATAGCAGGTCCAGCATTGAGAGGTGGGAGTGAAATGTTAGAGACTTGCCTATACTAGGTCTACCAGCTAGAGATGGGAGTGACGTGTTAGAGACTTGCCTATACTAGGGCCAGCATTGAGAAGCGGGAGTGAAGTGTTAGAGACGTGACTAGGTCTAGCATTGAGAGGTGGGAGTGAGGTGTTAGAGACATGTCTATACTAGGATCAGCAGCGAGAGGTGGGGTGAAGTGTTAGAGACTTGCCTATACTAGGTCTAGCTTCTAGAGGTGGGAGGGCAGTGTTAGAGACTATACTAGGGACAGCATTGAGAGGTGGGAGTGAAGTGTTAGAGACATGACTATACTAGGTCTACCATCTAACGGTGGGAGGGAAGTGTTAGAGACTTTACTAGGATCAGCGTCGAGAGGCGGGAGTGAGGTGTTAGAGACTTGACTAGGTCTAGAATCGAGAGGTGGGAGTGAAGTGTTAGACAAAGAGAAACATCGCGTTAGTGGAAAAGAGTCGTAGAAATAGTAGTCCGGTTTAGAGTGGAAAATGATGATGGAAAGCTCAGTGATAGAAAATGTAGATATTAAATAGTTGCTTCACAGCGTGCTGGAGGAGAGTAAAGACAGACTTATTTACGACAAATCGCTTCTCTCAATCTTCTCTTCCGCTCTCCTGGTCAAACAATTATTTGCCAGTTTTCCAGACTCGCATCTGCGCGCACACCGATTTGGTGTTTTTCACACACACAGACGATGTAGATACAAACTATATTAAACGAATAGGGGAAAAGTTGGGCTTTGGGTATATCCAACACACAGAACTAAATGAGTTTATGTGATTTTATTCACTTTAAAACATCAATCACTAACAAATATCAGGTATTACATAAATTATCATAAGTACACAAATGCAAATAACAAGTTTGGGAGGGGTGAAGAAGATTGGTATCGACTAAGCCCTTCCCGCTTATTAGACAAAGATAAACCCAGTCCAGAGATAGATAATATCAGGAACACGGGTACGTTAACCTAACAGTGAAGTTAATTACTCTGAAAAGAGGTGTTACCAAATTAGTTATGGTGGTAGACAAAAAAATACTGTTATCCCAACTGGTGTCTTCCCTTTACTAAGCAAAGAAAAAAAGGGGGGGGGGGGGGGGGGATGAAACAGAGTTAACAAATTATCCCACTAAAGGAACAATGCCGGGTATACAGAAAACGTATTACCCGGTAGGCAAGTTAACAAATGGTTTGTTGCAAAAAAATTAAATCTCCTGTCATTCATACACACTGTGCGGATCCACACTCATATACACCACACACTTACCGAGTTGCAGCATCAGACAATCCCTTAGAATGATAAACACAATAATTAACTCTTGACGTATGACAACTGTCTAGTCCTTCTATGTCCCGCCCCAGATAATGCGAGGATTCACTGAGAGCAAATATTCCCGCTTATCGCCGGACTTGAAGTTCTAAGAGTTCTTGTGTTTTATTATAAAGAAACGAGTCTATGGGATGGCACTGACGCAGTTCGACATAGGGGTGAAAAATGAGGTGATGGTATAATCCTTCACTGCGTGATGATAGTCACTGACCGGGAAAGTTTTTTTAATCCAGTGAGGAAAAACTCTGCTCGGTCACAGTCAGGTAAATCGGTAATCTCTCACAATAGAGCAGTATATAAACTATCGCTACTGGCACTGTTCATCTTCCAGTTTATCTTACAGATTTAATTTGATGATAATAATCAAATGATCTTGGGTAGGCTTTCTTTCATGTAATTATGTTAGCTAGGCCGTACCGGACCACCACAAGATTTACTTTAAAAAAATGTCTCATCAAACTGTCTGGAAGTTTAAGAACCGAGTATGGAAACTCTGAAAGATTTCGTTATTGCTGGGATTGCAAAAGGTGATCAATCTAGAGAAAAAAAGATAGAAAACCCATAACAACATAATCATACTTTAAAACAAATAATCTTCTAAGCGCGCGATAAATTTCCCGTTAAGCCTATTATACACTCGAGTATTTAATTATGTATTTAATAAACACTGCGCGAGTTCTAGTGGTTAAATCACACATCTATAAATATAGGACTTAACTAAATTTATTAATTATAAATTCCTTCGCGACTTTAAAAGTTAATTTAAGCATCTATTATCTTTTGAAATAATATAATAGATAGATCATTATATTTACAACTGGAACTATTGAGACGGTTTAATTTAATAGGTTTAAATTAACACAAAATCCAATGAAATATAATGAATGAACTAGACCACTGATCACTTTACACAATATATATATTACCGCTTTGCACAGAAATAGAATTCACTGCAAATAAAATGAAAATCCATGGGATAATCTAGCAAGATTTCAAATATCGCTAGTGCTACTATCAAGTTCTGGCCAGCGAATGATAACGTGTCTAGTCTTGATGGTCTATTTAGCTAAAATGGAATGTAAGTTGAGTGGGACATGATAAACTTGACAGCTTATTTGATCTCACGAACGATTTGGGGATCTGACCGCCAAATCAAGGGAAGAAGCCGCCCCCTGGTCTTCGTATCCGCTCGCTGCTGCCCGTTTCGGCTTTCCCCCGTTCGCTCGGTTGCGATTGACACCTAGACGCGAAATTAGCGGCAAGCAACTGCGTCTCGTATCAGGGACCACTACTGTCTTTGATAACGCCGATAGTCTCCCCTGAAATCCCTCAGTCTGTCTCTTTGATCTCGTGCCGCATACTAAATGAGTCCCGGTGGAATGAGTTCTGGCAAACGAAAAGTTACAACAAATGTTCAGGGGTTCTAATGTTATGAAAAGCTAAAAGTCCCTTTAAATCATCCATCATATCAGGGAGAATTCACTTGTCAAACTAGACGTACGTCACAATCGTCCCCACTTTTAGACATGAAACCATTTTTCATGTTTCATTTTTTGACAATGGAGGTGACCTGATTGGTGATTTTAGGATGAGTGGTATCTTCAGTTTGCTCTTCTTCCTCTGTAGACCAGTTTCTACTCAGGAAATCAGCCCCGACATTCTGTCTTCCCGGAATATATTCCACTTTGAAAGAATAAACGCTTAAAAGAAGCGCCCAACGCATGATCCTTGCGTTAAATTCTTTATTGGCACCAAGAAATGCTAACGGAGCGTGGTCTGTTTGCACCGTGAAAGATGTACCATAAAGAAACTCATGATGGCGTCTGATACCGTCAATCAGAGCAAGACATTCCCTTTCAACTACGCTGTAGTTCCGTTCCGCTTTATTTAATTTCCGACTGCCATAGGCAACTGGAAATAGCATGTTCAGGTCACTGTCATCGGCTTGAAGCAGTGTTGACCCGATGCCCTGACCTGACGCGTCGACTCTCAGTACAAAAGGTTTCTTGAGGTCAGGCAACCTCAAAATGGGGTATGCAGACAACTGTCCTTTCAAAGTGCTATACGCGTGTTCGCACTTTTGATCCCATATGACCTTATCAGGACAACCTTTCTTTGTGAGGTCAGTCAGAGGTGCCGTCAGTCCGTTGAAGTTCTGGATGTACTTCTGATAGTATGCACATAGCGATATGAAGGAACGTACGTCTTTCTTCGTTCGGGGTCTTTTTGCTGCCATTATTTTCTCCACGTTCTTCTTAATAGGCCAACTGCATCCGTGAGAAATAGTGTGCCCCAGGAAGTCTAACTGTTCAAACCCGATGAGACATTTGCTAGGTCTGGCTGTGAGACCCGTTTCCTGTAGTCTCCTGAGGAGCATAGCAACCGTAGCAATATGTTCTTCATAGGTTTCCGATGCAATTAAGATGTCATCCATGAAATTATGGATATGGGGACTTTGCAAAGGTTGTAGAAGCTTCCTCATCATCCTGGTGAACACTCCTGGTGCATTATGCAAACCGAACGGCATCACGTTAAATGTGTAATGTCCTCACTAGTGCTGAAAGCTAACAAAGGTTTAATTTCCTCCTTGACTGGTATTTGATAATAACCTTTGCTGAGGTCAATCTTGGAGAAGATCTTTGCTTTGCTGAGCTTGGTGAACAACTCAGAAACAGTTTGGAGAGGTTCGGGCTGGAATTCCGTTACCGCGTTTAGCAACCTGTAATCAATGCACAGCCGAACTTCCTTATTGGGCTTCTGCAACAGCACTACACTCGAGCTGTAAGGAGATGTAGACTCACTGATAATTCCTGCCTGACGCAGCTTGTCTATTTCTCCGCGAAGTGCATCAGCTTTAGCGTACGGGATGGGGTAAACTCTGGTTTGAACAGGGGTCTCGTTTGTTAATTTCATATCAAATTCAATGAGATTTGTTCGACCAGGTACATCCGTTAAGACTGCACTGTACTGTTTTAGTAGAGCCCTGGTTTCTGTTTGTTGTTCTGGTGAGAGATTGTCGCCGAACTTGACATCTTTAAAGGATTCTGTGGGTTGCAATGGATACTCCATGCAACCATCATCATCTTCCTCGTCTTCCGTTGCTATGGCGACAGCCAGGAGATGCTCGGAGGATGGCACCGGTCTTTCCAAATATTTCTTTAGCAGATTTATGTGGAAGACCTTCTCCTTTCCTTTGATGGAGATCTTGTAGTTGGTACGTGAGATCTTTTTAAGGACGGTAAACGGTCCTTGCCATCCGATGCGAAGTTTATTGCTTCCGGTTGGAAGTAGCAATAGGACTTTCTCCCCTGGTTGTAGTTCTCTCTCTTTTGCAGCTTTGTTGTATCTTTTAGTAATTTTAGCGCGGGCTTTCTTAAGGTTGGTAGTAGCTAGATCCCATCCTAGCTTTAGCCTTTCCTTAAGCTCAGATACGTACTTGCTTGCAGAGACGACTGTCTCGTCAGCCTTCTGGTCTGTCAGGGACCGAAGTAAGGCTTCTAGTGGCCCCTTAATAGGTCTGCCAAATAAAAGTGTAGCTGGCGCAAAACCCGTAGACGCTTGGGGTACCTCTCGGTAGGCGAATAAGGCAGCCGATATATATTGGTCCCAGTCTTCCGGTTTCTCCTGACCCAGCTTACGTAACATCATGGTGAGGGTACCGTTAAAACGTTCCACGAGCCCATTTCCGGCCGGATGGTAGGGACTTGTGTGGATATGTTTGGCCCTCAAGATCTTAAAGATCTCCTCCATTAACAGGCTACGGAATTGGGATCCATTGTCCGTCAAAACTTGTTGAGGGAATCCCAACCGTGTAAAAATTTGCACAAGGGCTTCTGCGACATGCTTGGAATTAGTGCATGGTAGCGGTACGGCTTCGGCCCACATAGTGCAAGTGTCAACTAAGGTCAGGATGAACCTGTTCCTTCTTTTGGTCTTTTCCAGAGGACCAATAATGTCGACAGCAACCCGTTCAAATGGAGTCCCTACTATTGGCATTTGCCCCATAGGTACTGGGGGTGTCAAGTGCTTGGGTGCTACCCGTTGGCACTGGGCGCAGGATTTCACATACCTGACAATGTCAGAGTTCATTCCTGGCCACCAATAGTGGTTTTTTATTCGCTGAATAGTGGCGTTTTGTCCCATATGTCCGCTAAAGGGAAGAGAGTGCCCCATTTCTAAGATCTGGTTTCTGTACTGCGTCGGTACTAGGAGCTGGTTATTCCCCGTGTCCGGGTTGCCCGTTCTACGATACAATACACCATCCTTAGAAAAGATGTCTCCGTTGTGTCTGGGGTCCTTAGCCATGGGCAGTTTTTTTAAAGCAGGGCGCCAGAGTAGGGTCCTTTTGTTGCGCCTCCTTCAGTTCATTTGGCAACAAGTTTGGCGCAGGCTCCCTCTCCTTCTTGGCTTGCCCTCTTGTGGTTACCGCTGCCACAATCGGCTCCTTAGGTCTCCCAATGAACACATATCTACATCCCAGGATAACTGGGTAGATCGGATCATCCATTATGGCCGCTTTAATAACTCCTCTGACAAAGTCAGAGTGTATTTCTACCAGTGCGATAGGAAGCGTCCTGGGTGCGTCACTCCTGAAAACTCCACTAAGTTTGACGGTTTCCTCTGTCTCCTGACCGGGTTTGACTAGGTGCCTAGCGACAATACAATCAAAACTTAATCCAGTGTCAAAAAGACAAGTAGTAGAGGTACCGTTCAAAATTACAGTTCCTCGAGTTGAGGGTCGGTCCCCCTCAGGTTGAGAATCACTGACATTGACTCTACCTTTCGAGGCTGTATGCAAACATCCAATGCGGTTTGCACCGGTTTGTTTGCCCTGATCAGACGTTCCTGGTGTAGGGGTCTTCCCTTTTCCTTGACCTTGGTGGCCGCGCTGCCACGTAGGCTTGTTGGGTTGATCAGAATTGTTGTTGGGGGGGGTATCGGGTTTTGTAGAATTTCGATTTTTCCTGGGGAGGTTTCTGGGTATTGTTATCTCGTTGGTTATAATGTTGAGAGGAAGTGGAAGAATAGGATGCCTGCTCTAGATTCTGTTTTCGAGATGGCTCATCGGTGGGTTTACGTTTAGTGCTGGGAAGTTCGGCCATTGCATTGCTATAGCGTTCGGCTTTATTGAGTATGTCTTCAAGCCTGACTGCCCCCTGTTCAGCCAAAAATCTACGAGTTTCATTCGACAAAGTGGATTTTATCTGCTCCACAAGAACAAGTTCGAGGAGTCCCTCATATGAAAGAGGTAGGTCAGATAATTCAATGCACTTTGTCAGATAACCCGTGAGACGTGAAGAGAAATGGGGAAATGTTTCCGTGCTCTCTTTTCGGCTGTTTCTGAACAACTGCAGAAACTTTCGGGCAGTCATCTCAAACTGCTGTAGTAAGGCCTTCTTCAACAGGTCATAATCATGTTGATTCGGTCCCAGCTTTGTGTACACGTCATAAGCATTGCCTTTCAGTGACGTTGAAAGTTTGAGCGCCCAGCGGGTACTCTCTAACCCATAAAGATTCGCGAGTCTCTCGAATTTTTCTAGGTAGCTGTCAATTTTTTCGTTAGGGCTAGGAAAAGATTCTAAAGAAAACGACATAGCAGTTAATTGGGCAGACTGAGTGCTGGAGAGATCCATTGTTTGAGACTGGGGCGAAGACGGCTCTCCATTATTTGAAGTAGAGGCACTCCGACTCTCTAAAGCCTTGAGCGCTAATTCATGCTGTCTTTCCTTGTCTCTCTCTTCGCGTTGTCTCTCCTTCTCTCTTTCCCTGCGGGCGTCCATCTCTGCCTCAATTTTCTTCTGCTCCAATTGACGATCGTCCGCTTCTTTCTTCCTAGCTTCTGCCCTCTCTTCCTCCGCGTCATACCTTTGAAGTTCCTGGTTGATAAACAGATTCGCAGCTTCTGTGTCTAGTCCTGAGTCCTTGGCCTCTTGCCTCAAAAGGGATCTTATCCTAATTCTCTCTGCCATTGTCAAAGAACTGGATGCTTCTAAGACTAGAGAATAGTAAGATGGAACAAGAAGGGGAAAACTCAAAGCCGCTACGAAAAAAACCAAAGTAAAAAAAAATTTACTTGAGTTACCTCCTACCTGTACTGTGCAAACTTATCGCTGCTATTATCTGGCAATTAAGGCTCTAAACGCAAGCGACTATGCCACTAAATGGTAAGTTACACTGGAAAAGAATCTACTTTTACTAACAGTAGAGAAAAATTTAAATTAAAACAATTTAAAAGGGAGAAAAAAATTTTTTTTTTTTTTTTCCTAAATTTTAAATCTCTGACAACAAACTCCGTCCCTAAAGTCAATTATTGAGATGAGACGTTGTTAACTTAATTTTTAAAAATCAGAACAATCCGTCTTTAGCTAAGCTCAACTCTTTTTAACTTCAAAAACCTTAGTGACTGTAAAACAATCACGCAATCCCAGCAACTCTTATAAAGAAAGAAATTGAATTATCTCCGCCAGAGGATAATTAAAATAGCAAATATTTTTGTTTATCTGTACTTTCTACTGCTGTGGAGAGAAAACAACCTGTAAATATGCTGTGTGGACAACCCAAATACTTAAAGAACGTTTGTCTAGGGGTGTAATTATTTATTTATTTCCCTAATTCACAAGACAAATCATTCACACTCTACCTAGTTAGACCCAGACTAAATCAGACTCAAAATATCTTTAACCCGGCTATGCGATTGCCTCAAATGTAGCTCAAGATCCCAGAACCAGCCCACAAATATGTGTGCATCAAATGTATCTCAAAATAATCCCGGCGAGCCAGCCAAATATTGTCGTAAATTTATTTTGAGAGAAAAGAGTCGTAGAAATAGTGGTCCGGTTTAGAGTGGAAAATGATGATGGAAAGCTCAGTGATAGAAAATGTAGATATTAAATAGTTGCTTCACAGCGTGCTGGAGGAGAGTAAAGACAGACTTATTTACGACAAATCGCTTCTCTCAATCTTCTCTTCCGCTCTCCTGGTCAAACAATTATTTGCCAGTTTTCCAGACTCGCATCTGCGCGCACACCGATTTGGTGTTTTTCACACACACAGACGATGTAGATACAAACTATATTAAACGAATAGGGGAAAAGTTGGGCTTTGGGTATATCCAACACACAGAACTAAATGAGTTTATGTGATTTTATTCACTTTAAAACATCAATCACTAACAAATATCAGGTATTACATAAATTATCATAAGTACACAAATGCAAATAACAAGTTTGGGAGGGGTGAAGAAGATTGGTATCGACTAAGCCCTTCCCGCTTATTAGACAAAGATAAACCCAGTCCAGAGATAGATAATATCAGGAACACGGGTACGTTAACCTAACAGTGAAGTTAATTACTCTGAAAAGAGGTGTTACCAAATTAGTTATGGTGGTAGACAAAAAATACTGTTATCCCAACTGGTGTCTTCCCTTTACTAAGCAAAGAAAAAAAAAAAGGGGGGGGGGGGATGAAACAGAGTTAACAAATTATCCCACTAAAGGAACAATGCCGGGTATACAGAAAACGTATTACCCGGTAGGCAAGTTACAAATGGTTTGTTGCAAAAAAATTAAATCTCCTGTCATTCATACACACTGTGCGGATCCACACTCATATACACCACACACTTACCGAGTTGCAGCATCAGACAATCCCTTAGAATGATAAACACAATAATTAACTCTTGACGTATGACAACTGTCTAGTCCTTCTATGTCCCGCCCCAGATAATGCGAGGATTCACTGAGAGCAAATATTCCCGCTTATCGCCGGACTTGAAGTTCTAAGAGTTCTTGTGTTTTATTATAAAGAAACGAGTCTATGGGATGGCACTGACGCAGTTCGACATAGGGGTGAAAAATGAGGTGATGGTATAATCCTTCACTGCGTGATGATAGTCACTGACCGGGAAAGTTTTTTTAATCCAGTGAGGAAAAACTCTGCTCGGTCACAGTCAGGTAAATCGGTAATCTCTCACAATAGTGGCACTGTTCATCTTCCAGTTTATCTTACAGATTTAATTTGATGATAATAATCAAATGATCTTGGGTAGGCTTTCTTTCATGTAATTATGTTAGCTAGGCCGTACCGGACCACCACAAGATTTACTTTAAAAAAATGTCTCATCAAACTGTCTGGAAGTTTAAGAACCGAGTATGGAAACTCTGAAAGATTTCGTTATTGCTGGGATTGCAAAAGGTGATCAATCTAGAGAAAAAGATAGAAAACCCATAACAACATAATCATACTTTAAAACAAATAATCTTCTAAGCGCGCGATAAATTTCCCGTTAAGCCTATTATACACTCGAGTATTTAATTATGTATTTAATAAACACTGCGCGAGTTCTAGTGGTTAAATCACACATCTATAAATATAGGACTTAACTAAATTTATTAATTATAAATTCCTTCGCGACTTTAAAAGTTAATTTAAGCATCTATTATCTTTTGAAATAATATAATAGATAGATCATTATATTTACAACTGGAACTATTGAGACGGTTTAATTTAATAGGTTTAAATTAACACAAAATCCAATGAAATATAATGAATGAACTAGACCACTGATCACTTTACACAATATATATATATTACCGCTTTGCACAGAAATAGAATTCACTGCAAATAAAATGAAAATCCATGGGATAATCTAGCAAGATTTCAAATATCGCTAGTGCTACTATCAAGTTCTGGCCAGCGAATGATAACGTGTCTAGTCTTGATGGTCTATTTAGCTAAAATGGAATGTAAGTTGAGTGGGACATGATAAACTTGACAGCTTATTAGATCTCACGAACGATTTGGGGATCTGACCGCCAACTCAAGGGAAGAAGCCGCCCCCTGGTCTTCGTATCCGCTCGCTGCTGCCCGTTTCGGCTTTCCCCCGTTCGCTCGGTTGCGATTGACACCTAGACGCGAAATTAGCGGCAAGCAACTGCGTCTCGTATCAGGGACCACTACTGTCTTTGATAACGCCGATAGTCTCCCCTGAAATCCCTCAGTCTGTCTCTTTGATCTCGTGCCGCATACGAAATGAGTCCCGGTGGAATGAGTTCTGGCAAACGAAAAGTTACACCAAATGTTCAGCGGTTCTAATGTTATGAAAAGCTAAAAGTCCCTTTAAATCATCCATCATATCAGGGAGAATTCACTTGTCAAACTAGACGTACGTCACAGTAGGTAGTGTGTGGGTTGTGTTGTGGTGTGTTGTATTGTATTGTGTTATGTGTTGTTTATTTATACAACAGTTATACGTATATATTACAATATATATTTTACAAACAGTTATAGCATGGAGACGTGGGAGTGAAAAGTTAGTGACTTGACTATACTAGGACCAGCATCGAGAGGTGGGAGTGAAGTGTTAGAGACTTGCCTATACTAAGATCAGCAGTTAGAGGTGGGAGTGAAGTGTTAGAGACTTGCCTATACTAGGATCAGCAGCTAGAGGTGGGAGTGCAGTGTTAGAGACTGTCGAAGAGGTGGGAGTGAAGTGTTAGAGACTTGACTATATTAGGACCACCAGCGAGAGGTGGGAGTGAGGTGTTAGAGACATACCTATACTAGGACCAGCATGAAGAGGTGGAAGTGAAGTGCTAGAGACATGATTATACTAGGGCTAGTGATAAAGGCTCCAGGGGGATAAAGCTTTGTTTCTTGCACCAGATTAGTATGGACTGTTTTTTTCGTGATATAGCTCGTCCAGTCACAATGTTCTGTAAATGGGTCAGGTTACCGACTGTTGGGGCCCTGACAAGGTGTACTGTTAGGTGCGTATATTCTGATGTAATGAGTGAGTGTGAACATCAATAATGACAAACGCGAATGGATGACAGTTCGACAGGTGCACAGGACACTCACTCCAATCACAGGTGGAAGTCAAGGATGGCTGGACTACTGTGGTCGTTTCATACTGTTTAATAGGACGTACACGCGTAGACAGTACGAGCATCGTTACAGAAACACAGGTCGACATAAGTAGCATATTGTTGATCAATGGTCTACCATCATAAGTTAGCATTCATGTCGAATAACATTACAATGGAACATCTGTAGACAAGCACTTAGATTTCCACTGTTTATCAATACAATCATCAGGCCTTACTGACCAAGCATGTCAGTTAATAAATACTGTTCAAACATGACTCCTAAACAGGACCTCTTTTCTAGCGAAGATTCCTTTAGGTAAAGATCAGCAAATCTATGTGAAGATAATATTAACCCACCAGTATTGGGTTTTCTTTATAACTGTGATCTCTTAATCATCACCTGATAATAAGGGGCATCCCCGTTCTCTGATTGATGATCGCCAAAAAGTTAGGATCCAAAATGGCTTCTGGTTCCCTTTGAGCATCGCTCACTATACAGATGTATAGTAAATCTTCAATAAAGGTTCAGTTCATGAACACAAATATTTTCCACAAGTATCAGCATATTCTGTCATCATAATTGCTGCATATAAACATATTCAGTGCTGCTAGATAACATGTCGTCCCGACATATAGACATAGGTAAATTCATATAGACGTCTGCCCATCTGAGCCTAGGAATGAAAGAGTTCAGTGAACAGTTCTTTTACCTTGGCATAGGAAATACACTAGCAAACACAAACGCTCTCCTCTCCTGGCGTTATAGAATAAACACTGGGGACTAGTAGACTTAATAAACATATCAGAAATTATCTTCTTCCCCATAACAAATCATAGAGATCACAGACTGGGGACTCGTCTTCGACATGGCTTTCGCCCGGCATTCCATCATCCCGGAAGACACTCTCTCCTCTCTCGGCATGCGCAGAACTCCCTGACCCCAAAGTTCAGTGCAAGGAAAAATAGTTCCACTTAGACATACCAAGATATCACGATATAAGACCGAATCGTCTGAAATAGACACAGAGTAAACATAGACTCGGATCATAAACATTCCTGCATAACCTAAGCAAGAACAATCTGTTTTCTGGCCCAACAAGGCACAGACTAACGAAATCCAGATTCATACGCCAAATTCGATCTCCAGGGGAAACAACCCATATAACAAAAGTATCAATCAATCATGGGTGATATATCTTTGGCCAGGAAAGCATCCTGATTCTAAAAACAAATACCTTCCCTCCGAAACATAAATATTATAATAAATATATACATTGTCACCAGTAATCTGTTGGTAACAGCTAGCATGAAAAGGTGGGAGTGAAGTGTTAGAGACTTGCCTATACTAGGATCAGCGTCGAGAGGTGGGGGCGAAGTGTTAGAGACGTCACTCTACTAGGTCCAGCATCTAGAGGTAGGAGTGAAGTGTAAGAGACTTGCCTTTACTAGGGCTAGCATGAAGAGGTGGGAGTGAAGTGTTAGAGACATGCCTATACTAGGACCAATATGAAGAGATTGGAGTGAAGTGTTAGAGACATGCCTATACTAGGACCAGTTTGAAGAGGTGGGAGTGAAGTGTTAGAGACTTGATTATAACAGGTCCAGCATGAAGAGGTGGGATTGAAGTGTTAGAGACATGCCTATACTAGGTCGTATTGTAAGTGGAGAGGATACAAATGTACGCGAAGGTAATGTATAAGCACAGAGGCGTAATAAGTGTTAGTCCTTTTCACAGTGTAAAATCACTATTGGTTATCTGTAGTGTTTTAAATAGTTTTGTTAAGCCATTATTTCTATAATATTAAGGAACATCTCGACGCTGAATATACACCGAGGGCGGGTGCGCATATGCGCATAACTTCACACGACAAAAAAAAATCTTTACAGGAGCGATTATATGTTGATTTTTCACTGTCGCTGTTACGGAGGCCATACCGCAGACTTGTGTAGATTGACCAATTATTGTGGAGGTAGTGTATTCTTAAGCAATAACAGGAGATTTTTGTGTATTTCATGAAAGTTTAGGTTTGTTGGGTGAGTACATCTAAAAGACTAGCTAATTGTGTTGTTTATTGAGCTCCTTAGTACATTTTTCCCGCCCAGCGCTTGTAGTTTAGTGAGAACCACCAAAACGTGTGTTTGTCTAAGGTGTTGTGGTGTTTATTGAGCCAATTAGTACTAGGTGTATTGTGCTCCCCGAAACAACCCATGGGTTCTCTTCTCGTATAATTTCCTACCTGGGAGTTCTGACAAACGATTCGTGTTTTACCCTCACTAGTAAGAAAACTCGGATCGATGGGCGTCGCGAAACTTCGCGCGGAAAACCATTGCTCGTATACTTTATCTAAGAAAACATTATACAAACAGGACACATAATAGAAGAGAGCTATTTTTTTAGATGGGAAGAGGTGTAGTGGTTACGTTATCGTTATGTACCTGTCTGTTTATGTAAAAATATGACAGGGAATTTTCCGTTTGTTGGGGGAATGTAATTACATAATGATACGGGCTCTGGTCCACGGGGTAGTTTTTATTATTTATATTATAGCATGAGTAATAAGGCTACTCACCCATCTAGTGGTATGTAAGTGACCCCGCACACAACCGTATTCTCCAACATAAAAAACACTGCCAAACGCTAGACAATGCCAAATAGACAGTTTTATTGAACACAACGAGGCTCTCTAGAGATATATGTCACAGGCAGAATATATTATGGCGTCATCTAGACAGTTCTTAGTGTCGCTGTACAGGCTGCAAACGGAACAATGTCGAGGCCATTTTCATCTATTTTAATAAAGTTCAAACACGTGCTTTCACCCTCACTAATAAGAAACTCGGATCGATGGCCAGCGCAAAACATCGCGCGTAAACCATGACTCGTTTATAAAATTCCGGTACCATAGAGGGTGAAGTCAGGGCTAAATATAGCTATCTACCTTTGTAAGACTAACCCTGCTGCTTATTTCTGTTCACGTCACAAGTTCAAAACACAATCGATCAATAGTAGAAATTTATAAAAGAAACATTCCTTCGTTCGTGTGTTCGAACCCCCGCAACTTAAGGTTTCACTTTTTTTCACACGGGCGACATCTGGTGATAAGTTTTATATTGTCTCCCAAGCGGTTCATACATGCGGCGACCACGGAAATGTAGTACATTAAATAAATGTAACTAAGTATTTGTTCCAGTTATCAAACGGGTATCTACGTTTTGTCCTGCAATTTTCAAACTTTAGTAAAAACTTTTCTTCCAAGCAGCAAAGATGGTCCCAAAATTTTCTATCAGGCCTGCGCAAAGGGTCCAACCTGTAGGTAAATAGATCGACTGTCAAATATGTCTTTGAATATTTCTTCCACTTGTCAAAATATTTCTTACCGTTGTCAAAGTATTTCTTCCACTTGGCAAAAATTTCTTTCACCTATCAAAATATTTCTTCCACTTGTCAAAATATTTCTTACCGTTGTCAAAATATATCTTACCGTTGTCAAAATATTTCTTCCACTTGGCAAAAGAAATTTCTTCCACTTGTCAAAATATTTCTTACCGGTGTCAAAATATTTCTTCCACTTGGTAAAAAATGTCTTCCACTTGTTAAAATATTTCTTCGACTTGTCAAATATTTCTTACCGTTGTCAAAATATTTCTTCCACTTGGCAAAAAATTTCTTCCACCTATCAAAATATTTCTTCGACTTGTCAAAATATTTCTTACCGTTGTCAAAATATATCTTACCGTTGTCAAAATATTTCTTCCACTTGGCAAAAAATTTCTTCCATTTGTCAAAATATTTCTTACCGTTGTCAAAATATTTCTTACCGTTGTCAAAATATATCTTACCGTTGTCAAAATATTTCTTCCACTTGGCAAAAAAAAATTTCTTCCACTTGTCAAAATATGTCTTACCGTTGTCAAAATATTTCGTCCACCTGGTAAAAAATTTCTTCCACTTGGCAAACAATTTCTTCCACTTGCCAAAATATTTCTTACCGTTGTCAAAATATTTCTTATCGTTATCAAAATATTTCTTCCACTTGACAAAAATTTTCTTCCCCCTATCAAAATATTTCTTCCACTTGTCAAATATTTCTTACCGTTGTCAAAATATTTCTTACCGTTGTCAAAATATTTCTTCCACTTGGCAAAAAAATTCTTCCACTTGTCAAAATATTTCTTACCGTTGTCAAAGTATTTTTTCCACTTGACAAATATTTCTTCAAATATTTCTTACAGTTGACAAATATTTATGCAAATGTTTTTGTTAGCTGTCAAATATTTCTTCAAACGGGTCTTCCAGTTATCAAATATTTCAAACAGTTGTCAAATACTACTAACAGTTGTCAAATATTTCTTAAAATATTTCTGCTAGTCGCCAAACATTTCTTCAAAGGCGACCATCTTTCATGCGGTGGATATGGCCAAGACAGCGTACGCTTCCCTGTCTCAACTGGCTATAGAGGCTTTGAAGTCCAGCACGTGACAACACCTCAACATTTGGCACTTTATCTTTCTACGAAAGGTCGAGGAGGTGGCGCAGACACGGTAGATGACAGGTATTGAGCCTTCTTTCTTGCTTAGCATAGATTGTCCAGGTCTCACTAACATATAGAAGTGTACTGGTGATGCGGGTGTTATATACGTGAGTCACGTGGTGTTAAGTCCGCCGAATTGACGCTAACTGTGTTACCGTTAGTTATGAAACCAGATCGAGGTTCGGGGCAGACTTCGCGAGAAAACCATTGAGCGTAGACCGCGTGAAACTCCGTTAGCATAGAGGGTCGAATGGCTTCGGTTAGGGTGGATGTTGTCAGCGCTAAATATAGGCTATCGGTAGCCAGCTCGCGTGATACAAGGGAAACAAGTTTATGTTCTTTTGAGCTTGTAGTATTATTTTTTATACATAAACTTGTTTCCCTTGTATCACGCGAGCTGGCTACCCATAGTCTATATTTAGCACTGACGAAATCCACCATAACCGAAGCCATTCGATCCTCTATGCTAACGGAGTTTCACGCGGTCTACGCTCAATGGTTTCCTCGCGAAGTCTGCCCCGACCCTCGATCTGGTTTCATAACTAACGGTAACACAGTTAGCGTTAATTCGGCGGACTTAACACCACGTGGCTCACACATACCTTGTGTATATCATCAACGATAAATACTCTCTGGGCACCAAAATTGATAGCCTCATTAACAAAGCTGCAGCTACCTTTACCCGCCTCACATCACGTGTTTGGGGAAACGCCAAACTCACAACGAAGACCAAAGCTGCGGTATATAACACCCGCATCACCAGTACACTTCTATATGTTAGTGAGACCTGGACAATCTATGTTAAGCAAGAAAGAAGGCTCAATACCTGTCATCTACCGTGTCTGCGCCACCTCCTCGACCTTTCGTGGAAAGATAAAGTGCCAAATGTTGAGGTGTTGTCACGTGCTGGCCTTCAAAGCCTGTATAGCCGGTTGAGACAGGGAAGCGTACGCTGTCTTGGCCATATCCACCGCATGAAAGATGGTCGCCTTTGAAGAAATGTTTGGCGACTAGCAGAAATATTTTAAGAAATATTTGACAACTGTTAGTAGTATTTGACAACTGTTTGAAATATTTGATAACTGGAAGACCCGTTTGAAGAAATATTTGACAGCTAACAAAAACATTTGCATAAATATTTGGCAACTGTTAGAAATATTTGAAGAAATATTTGTCAAGTGGAATAAATATTTTGACAAGTGGAAGAAATTTTTTGCTAGGTGGAAGAAATTTTTTGTCAAGTTGAAGAAATATTTTGACAACGGTAAGAAATATTTGACAAGTCAAAGAAATATTTTAACAAGTGGAAGACATTTTTTACCAAGTGGAAGAAATATTTTGACACCGGTAAGAAATATTTTGACAAATGGAAGAAATTTTTTTTTGCCAAGTGGAAGAAATATTTTGACAACGGTAAGATATATTTTGACAACGGTAAGAAATATTTTGACAAGTGGAAGAAATATTTTGATATTTGAAAGAAATTTTTGCCAAGTGGAAGAAATACTTTGACAACGGTAAGAAATATTTTGACAAGTGGAAGAAATATTCAAAGACATATTTGACAGTTGATCTATTTACCTACAGGTTGGACCCTTTGCTCAGGCCTGGGAGAAAATTTTGGGACCATCTTTGCTGCTTGGAAGAAAAGTTTTTACTAAAGTTTGAAAATTGCAGGACAAAACGTAGATACCCGTTTGATAACTGGAACAAATACTTAGTTACATTTATTTAATGTACTACATTTCCGTGGTCGCGACATGTATGAACCGCTTGGGAGACAATATAAAACTTATCACCAGATGTCGCCCGTGTGAAAAAAGTGAAACCTTAAGTCGCGGGGGTTCAAACACACGAACAAAGGAATGTTTCTTTTATAAATTTCTACTATTGATCGATTGTGTTTTGAACTTGTGACGTGAACAGAAATAAGCAGCAGGGTTAGTCTTACAAAGGTAGATAGCTATATTTAGCCCTGACTTCACCCTCTATTGTACCGGAATTTTATAAACGACGAGTCATGAAGTTTCGCGACGCCCATCGAACCGAGTTTTCTTACTAGTGAGGGTAAAACACGAATCGTTTGTCAGAACTCCCAGGGTAGGAAATTATACGAGAAGAGAACCCATGGTTTGTTTCGGGGAGCACAATACACCTAGTACTAATTGGCTCAATAAACACCACAACACCTTAGACAAACACACGTTTTGGTGGTTCTCACTAAACTACAAGCGCGGGGCGGGAAAAAATGTACTAAGGAGCTCAATAAACAACACAATAAGCTAGTCTTTTAGATGTACTCACCCAACAACAAAAATCCCTATCCTATTTTTACATCAAAAGACATGGTCACAACAAACCAATAATCTTCCTCTATAACATTTATCATTTTTTTGGGTGTATTTTCCTCTATAAGGCTTTGCCCGCCATTTTATCGGATTTTTGCTGTCATTTTTTTTTCCTCACGCCAATACGTCCATGAGTCATACACTTACAATACCAGCACACACAAATTTTCACATCGACAACGCGTCAACTATCGATTAGTTTTTCCTACTAATCAAGTCCTGGCTAGCGCTCAACAAGTCTGGACACGTTTCAATGATGAGGTCACTTTTGGACAGTGTACCTATACCTAAACTTTCATGAAATACACAAAAATCTCCTGTTATTGCTTAAGAATACACTACCTCCACAATAATTGGCCAATCTACACAAGTCTGCGGTATGGCCTCTTTAACAGCGACAGTGAAAAATCAATATATAATCGCTCCTGTAAAGATTTTTTTTGTCGTGTGAAGTTATGCGCGCATGCACACCCGCCCTCGGTGTATATTCAGCATCGAGATGTTCCTAAATATTATAGAAATAATGGCTTAACAAAACTATTTAAAACACTACAGATAACCAATAGTGATTTTACACTGTGAAAAGGACTAACACTTATTACGCCTCTGTGCTTATACATTACCTTCGCTACATTTGTATCCTCTCCACTTACAATACGACCTAGTATAGGCATGTCTCTAACACTTCAATCCCACCTCTTCATGCTGGACCTGTTATAGTCAAGTCTCTAACACTTCACTCCCACTTCTTCAAACTGGTCCTAATATAGGCATGTCTCTAACACTTCTGTAGAAGGTCCGAATGTTGTGTGATGATATAACTTCTGTTGCCAAGGGCAGGTAGTGCTGGCACTTAAAGTATGGTGTAGACTTAGGACTGGTGTACATGTGTAAAATAGTTGCACAGTTATACAGGTACAGTTCCAACAGGAACGCCACACCAATTCACGACGTATGGAGTCAATGAATGTTGTAAAATCCTTGTGACGTTTATATTATTTAATGAAGACGCCTCGTTGACGAAAATGCGTAGACATAAACAAGTAGGTACATCATCGATACAATCAACAGTCATTGTTACATCACATAGTTCATACAATACTGGACGGTAGACGGCATCATAATAAGGATGAATCATATTTATGTGAATGCATCATAATCAGCCATAGACGTAGTCAGGCAGAAATAAAACTCCATCCCTTTCCGTACTAGCAGCAAAGTAACAAATAGGAGACTAAGTCTAAGTCCCTTTAGTTGACTTCAGTAAGACAGACACATCTTCTTAAGTCCTCAAAATATCCTCCAAGTTCCTTTAGTTATCCAAGATATCAAATCTGGAACAAGCAGTAGAGTTTAGCAGGCAGATAGTTCTTAGGACATGCATCCATCGATGCAGTAACAGCGAACGTGATTCGTGAGCTGACGAAAACTTCTCATAGCGTAGACCCTTCTATAATCGGGCTACAAACAAAATGTCAATCTCGAAAGATATCGATAAGTGTCAAAAAATGTCATTACCTTTCTTCAGGAAATAAACATATAACTCACAGGCTTCAAAGCACTTAGAATCACCACAGATATATCATCTCCAAAGGAACAATATGAATAGGACATTATTTCCTGAACAGTTTAAGCACAGACGCTGGCAAACCAAAATGCGTCTTGCTTATCACGAATCTATCTACACTCTGAATGTCGGGGCGGAACCCGTGCAAAAAGCGATCAAGACCAGACATGCGCAGACAAGTGCGACTCGACCGGTGTTCAGCCAACTTACGAACCAAAGAATATTCTGGAGAACAATCGTACAGATTCGAACCTAATAAGGAAATGAATCTTGAAACATTGCGATTGCCAACTGTTTCTAAGAACTGACGACCTGAGCGCTCCGTATATGGACATGACTCAAAATCGTTCGCACAAACTATCGGCAACTATCGTCACACGATTAGACAACTAGTAGAAATAAAAAAGTGACTACAATACATGAGTTATTTCCCATGCATTAGAAAATAAATACATAGTCGAAAAACGTTGCAACATTCATCGCAACTACTTCACTCCCATCTCTTCATGCTGGTCTTAGTATAGGCATGTCTCTAACACTTCACTACCACCTCTTCATGCTAGCCCTAGTAAAGGCAAGTCTCTAACACTTCACTCCCACCTCTAGATGCTGGACCTAATATAGTGACGTCTCTAACACTTCGCTCCCACCTCTCAACGCTGATCCTAGTATAGGCAAGTCTCTAACACTTCACTCCCACCTTTTCATGCTAGCCCTAGTATGGTCATGTCTCTAACACTTCACTTCCACCTCTTCATGCTGGTCCTAGTATAGGTATGTCTCTAACCCCTCACTCCCACCTCTCGCTGGTAGTCCTAGTATAGTCAAGTCTCTAACACTTCACTCCCACCTCTTCGACAGTCTCTAACACTGCACTCCCACCTCTAGCTGCTGATCTTAGTATAGGCAAGTCTCTAACACTTCACTCCTACCTCTAACTGCTGATCCTAGTATAGGCAAGTCTCTAACACTTCACTCCCACCTCTCGATGCTAGTCCTAGTATAGTCAAGTCTCTAACACCTTACTCCCACGTCTCCATGCTATAACTGTTTGTAAAATATATATTGTAATATGTACGTATAACTGTTGTATAAATAAACAACACATAACACAATACAATACAACACACCACAACACAACCCACACACTACCTACACACGCCCGCCCTTATCGAACTAATATCCTACATCAATCATAGACCATCACCCCGACCGCTAACGCGGTGTTTCTCTTTGTCTAACACTTCACTCCCACCTCTCGATGCTAGACCTAGTCAAGTCTCTAACACCTCACTCCCACCTCTCGACGCTGATCCTAGTAAAGTCTCTAACACTTCCCTCCCACCTCTAGATGGTAGACCTAGTATAGTCATGTCTCTAACACTTCACTCCCACCTCTCAATGCTGGCCCTAGTATAGTCTCTAACACTGCCCTCCCACCTCTAGAAGCTAGACCTAGTATAGGCAAGTCTCTAACACTTCACCCCCACCTCTCGCTGATGATCCTAGTATAGACATGTCTCTAACACCTCACTCCCACCTCTCAATGCTAGACCTAGTCACGTCTCTAACACTTCACTCCCGCCTCTCAATGCTGGCCTTAGTATAGGCAAGTCTCTAACACGTCACTCCCACCTCTAGCTGGTAGACCTAGTATAGGCAAGTCTCTAACATTTCACTCCCACCTCCCAATGCTGGACCTGCTATAGTGACGTCTGTAACACCTCACTCCCACCTCTCAATGCTGGCCCTGCTATAGTGACGTCTCTAACACTTCACTCCCACCTCTCAATGCTGGCCCAAGTATAGGCATGTCTCTAACACCTCAGTCACACCTCTCAATGCTGGCCCTGCTATAGTGACGTCTCTAACACTTCACCCCCACTCTTCATGCTGGCCCTAGTATAGACCTGTCTCTAACACTTCACTCCCACCTCTAGATGCTGTCCCTGGTATAGGCAAATCTCTAACATTTCACTCCTGAGTCATCCACACAACCACCTGCTACACCCCAAATTGTACACACCCATGCGTTGTCCCCCTCGCCAGCACAAAAAGACTCCACTCGCTTCAACCCCCCCCCCCCCCCAGTAACCTACTAACCCGCCATTATCGATTTTTTATATTTTCCGTCATTATCGATTTTATATATATATATATATATATATATATATATATATATATATATATATATATATATATATATATATATATATATATAAACAAACACACCAACACACTACCAGTCCAATACAACAACACACAACACCAAGCAAACCAAAAGCAATACCACCCACACCACATCGCTTATACATTGTAGCCGTATCGCCGGCACAACCGTAGTAGTGAGGTTAGACGTCACCCTACAGCACCCATAGACCAACTAACTTTGTCAATAAATATATAAAATGTATCTAGTGTTTTCATATATATATACGTATATATAGTCTAACTGTTGTAATATATGTATAACTGTTGTAATATATGTTGTATGTATAACTAAATATCGTCTAACTGTTGTAATATATGTCTAAATTTATGTATAACTAAATATCGTATAACTGTGCGTATAAATATTGTATGTAAAACATAAATAAACAACACACAACAACCTACACACAACACACCCGCCATACTTGAACTTATATATTACTATATAAAAAGGCACGCGCCACCACAATGCGCCACCATAATTCCTTATATAAAAGTCCCGCGCCACCATATTTCCTTATATAAAAAGTCACGTGCATCCGCCTGCGCCTCCGCCTGAAATTCCAACGCCTGAAAAATCGGAGTATTTTGCTATATAAAAGTAACGCGCATCCGCCTGAATACTAACCATTTTGCGCCTACTATACTACTTGTAAATGCCTTAAGCACGTGAGTTTGATTTAGAAGCAGATTAGCTTATTTCCTAGTGAAATTACTGTCACAGGAGCCGTGACATACAAACAAAATGACGTAATAAAAAGGAATAAAGGACTAACTATAAGGAGGAGAAAAGAATACTCTCGATGCGAGCTATGGAAAAGAAAAGTCATCGAGAGACCAACGACGTCATATACAGAACAACGGGGATGAGGTCACACATTAGACAGGAGAGTTACAACATGTCCCCTGATCAAGAAGGTCGTTCCATCAACCCCAGTAGAAAAGAACCAGAATAAAAGGAACCGAAGGAAAGAATCACATGTTATAGTCGCTGATTATGTAATGAACTACCCCATCTACAACGATTATGAACGTATTAGAAGCGGTAAGTCCGGTTGAGACTAAAAAGTGTTGGCATTATAAATAGAAGAAATCGGACTTGTGGGTCAAACGTTATTAATTCGAACACTGTCCCAGAGATTCTGAGGAAAGGAGAAACCTTTGGGATGAATGATGTCAATGCTGTGAGGGATTGGTTTTGGAGTGAATCAAATTAATCATGACAGAAACTGAATAAAGGAATTTGACTTTTAAGAAACAGAGTTTTCCTTATATACTCCGATGGGAGTCGTATCGTTGCTTCATTGGTCTAAACGTGGAATTTGAGTTAATTCGTTTTCCCACAAACCCCACCACGGTCCAGCAGAACATCAAATCACTACATCACAACAGGTACCCACTATACGATCAAACCAGAGGAAGAAGAACGCTGTGACACATATTGTCGGGTGTGTTTTTGGTGACTGTTCCCAGTATTAAAGGAATTAAGACAGTGTTGCACATCTGCTCTTGGTAGATGTCAAAATATTTCGCTGTGACACGGTTGGTGTTTTTGATGCTGTGAGTCCAGGATTTGAACCTGCCTGGATTGCTACGGACTTTCAAACAATACGCTGTGACACGGGTGGTGTTATTGGTCCCAGTGACCAGGATTCTGATCACGCTGGGATTGTCGCGGATTTCAAAATTTCGCTGAGACACTAATAAAGAAAGTCTGGTCTAATATTCTTACTCTCAAACTGACAGAGGGATGCAGGTAATCATAAAGGACCGCAATGACCTGTGACACGTGGATGGTGTGTGTGTCAATCAAGATTCCGAAAGCATAGACGTTGTCTTCAATCAAGATTCCGAAAGCATAGACGTTGTCTTCAATCAAGATTCCGAAAGCATAAACGTTGTCTTCAATCAAGATTCCGAGAGCATAGACGTTGTCTTCAATCAAGATTCCGAGAGCATAGACGTTGTCTTCAATCAAGATTCCGAGAGCATAGACGTTGTCTTCAATCAAGATTCCGAAAGCATAGACGTTGTCTTCAATCAAGATTCCGAAAGCATAAACGTTGTCTTCAATCAAGATTCCGAGAGCATAGACGTTGTCTTCAATCAAGATTCCGAGAGCATAGACGTTGTCTTCAATCAAGATTCCGAGAGCATAGATGTTGTCTTCAATCAAGATTCCGAGAGCATAGACGTTGTCTTCAATCAAGATTCCGAAAGCATAAACGTTGTCTTCAATCAAGATTCCGAGAGCATAGACGTTGTCTTCAATCAAGATTCCGAGAGCATAGACGTTGTCTTCAATCAAGATTCCGAGAGCATAGACGTTGTCTTCAATCAAGATTCCGAGAGCATAGACGTTGTCTTCAATTAAGATTCCGAAAGCATAAACGTTGTCTTCAATCAAGATTCCGAGAGTATAGACGTTGTCTTCAATCAAGATTCCGAAAGCATAGACGTTGTCTTCAATCAAGATTCCGAGAGCATAGACGTTGTCTTCAATCAAGATTCCGAAAGCATAGACGTTGTCTTCAATCAAGATTCCGAGAGCATAGACGTTGTCTTCAATCAAGATTCCGAGAGCATAGACGTTGTCTTCAATCAAGGTTCCGAGAGCTTAGACGTTGTCTTCAATCAAGGTTCCGAAAGCATAGACGTTGTCTTCAATCAAGATTCCGAAAGCATAGACGTTGTCTTCAATCAAGATTCTGAAAGCCATCAAGATTCCGGAAACGTGGCAGCAAGGCCTAAGTCAAGGACTACGCCAGTTAAAAATAATTAGTTAAACTAATTTATAAGTGCAAATAGTTTCCGTCTGTCAGAGATTATGTATTTTTTTTAAATATATATAGAGATTCTGTTCTTGTTAATTAATACCTAGAGAAGACTTAAGAAGTGGTAGTAAGCGAAAGTTGACTAAATTTAGGAGAGTAAAGGATTAGTTTGGAAAATGGCGGAGGGACAAGGATTGGATCCAAATACGTTGGCATTGTTACATGTCACGAATGCCCTAGAGAGGTGGAGCATGGAAACCAGGCAGACTGGGTTGCGACAAAATATTGAGACCTATAGAGGAGAAGCAGGAGGTTGTAAAAAGTGGATCGCCAAAATAGAGCGGTACGCTTACTCCATAGGGGCAGGTGAGGAGGAAAAGAAGCGATTGGCCTTTTTAACTAGTGATGATCTAGTAAATGATTTTTTGAGGAGAAGGTTTGAAGAAGAGCCACATGAAACTTGGGAAGAGCTGAAGAGGAGTTTGTTAAACAGTTACGGAGAGTCTGCGGATCAACATTACCTATGGGGATTACTTAGAAGAGTGAGACAGGAAGCAGGAGAATCAATCCAGCTGTTCAGCGACAGATTGAAAAATCTGGCAGAAGAAGTTTTTAGGGAACAAGATATACGGAGTCCAGATATCGAGGGACAGTTGGTTGGAATTTTTATTGATGCCTTATACAAGGACGGAATGAGACTACTTCTCCTAAGAAAAAGTCCAAGGACTTTGAATGATGCTATACGGATAGCATTGGCAGAAGAAGATTTGTTGAAGAGGTTCCAGTTAAGATCAGGGAGCAACCACGAAGAAAAGAATTGGAAAGAAAATGAAGTTCGATGGACTGGACAGACAGTTAGAGATAGACCAAGAGAAAGAAATTATCTTGGGTATCAGAGCAAGCAGGATGGAAGTGACAATGGCAGAGAAAACCGGAGGGGAATTATACAGATAGCAGAGGAAAAACGATGTTATTTGTGTAATGCCAAGGGACATGTGGCAGCTGTGTGTAAAAAGCGAAAAAATGGAGAGTCATAACGGACGACGAAACGAGTGGAAAGAAGATAGAAATTATAGGCAAACAAGTGAGAGAGATGCTTCCGTGGGGTTTAGACAACCACAAAGAGGCATTGAATACAACCGTGGAAACATAGTGGAGGAAGAGTACAACCATAGGTCCACCTACAGAGGTAGAAATCCAGAATGGAACTTCAATCGGGAAAATGTTCCGCCTAGAGTAGATAGATGGGGACCTGAGGAGAGAAGAAGATTGGATAGACAAGGAATGGGAGAATTTCCTTCGAGAGGATTTCAACAGACTCACCGAAGAAACAATGTTCCACCACAAGGTGAAGGTCAATGCAGACAAAGGAACCTAGGTCAAACGAGAACCATTAGAGATAATACTCCTGTCGAGAGGAGTAGAGCAAGACAACAGGAAAACTTGAGTTCCACTCAGTGCGAGAGGCGGGACTGAGTGAGAGAAAAGGAAAATATAGACAACCAATGAGGCCTCACCTTAGAAATAGAGATAAAAACGGGTATACAAAGAGATCAGGAATCGGCAAGAGTATACGCACCAATATTGACCAGGAAGAGAAAACAAAAGGTTTTAAAAGAGAAGTTGGGCAGGGGGGTAAAAGATTAAATGATGATCCAAGTTCATGTTTAATTAGAGTAGGAAGACAGAGGTTCCGTGCACTTATAGATAGTGGGGCCTGCTATTCTATTATAAGAGATGAATTCTACAAAAAAATTGGGGGTAGAGTGAAACTAAGGCCCAGCAGAGTAAAATTAGAGTCAGTATCGAGGGAGGCGTTACCAGTTATTGGGGAGATTGATTTGAAGTTCAAATTAGGGGACGAAGTTATTGAGCATCAGTTTCTGGTAGTTAAAGGCATCTATAGAAACGTTATATTAGGCAGGGATTTTCTAAGAAAATTCGGAGTACGATTAGATTACCAAAATAATCTATTAGAGATAAGGAAAAGTTTGGTGCCTATCGATAACGATGTACAAATCGCCACCTTGATAAGGTTGGGTAAACCCATAGTGTTGCCTCCTCACACTATAAGCTATGTACAAGGAAGAGTGAAATTGAATCCATATTTCAGGCCACATACCACTGTGGAGGTATTAGAAATGAATGACAGAGATATAGAACAGGAGCCAGGAATATCATTAATAGAAGGTATGCAGAAGTTGGGAAGATATAATGAATTGTCTCTGTTGCTGGTGAACGCCTCTGGTAAAACCACGCGAATTTCCCGAGGTAGTATTATAGGGAAACTTAACAATAAAATTGGTATGAGATCTGGAATTGAGCAGTGGGGGAGACTAGAGAATGAAGTGGACACAAGGAGAGATAGAAGAAGAGTAGAAGATGAGCAGAAACGAAACACTAGATTAATTGCCATAATAGATGATAAAAATAAGCAACGAAATTACGGAAATCGAAATGGATGGAGAGATACCTCTCATGGATGGAATCAACGGATTAATAGATCACTCAAACTAAATCAGTTAGAAAAACAAAATAAAAGAGATATGACCGACACAGGCACCTCCTGGAGAAGGCAAAGGGAAGAACAACGATCGTTGGAAGTTCTGTCAAGCGCTAGAGTAGAAGAATTGAGGAAGAAATTAAACGCCGAAGAAGAACATAGAGCATTGCTGGAAAAATTTGTGATAAAACATCAAGATATCTTCGCGTTGTCTGATGCAGAAGTGACCCAGACCCAGACGGTAGTTATGGAGATTGAGACAGATCAACGGCAGCCTCCGGTACATTCCAGACCCTACCGTACACCCCTTAGAAGTAGGACAATTATTGAAAGAGCTATTGAGGATATGTTAAAGGCAGGAATTATAGAAAGGTCCCGATCGGAGTGGTCCTCACCAGTAGTGCTAGTAAAAAAAAAGGATGGGACATTTCGTTTTTGTTGTGATTATCGGGCCTTGAATAGAGTCACAAAGGCGGTAACATATCCTCTACCCAGAATAGACGATATATTGGGTACCCTAGGCGGTTCAGAGTGGTTTACTTCCCTGGATGCCAGATCTGGATTCTGGAGTATACCCATGTCTAATGACGCAAAAAAGAAGAGTACTTTTTGTACTCACATGGGAAGTTTTGCTTGGCGGGTTCTACCATTTGGCTTAAAAGGGAGCCCGGCCACTTATATGGGACTAATAGATGAAGTGTTGCAAGGGATGCAGGGATATGCTATGGCCTACATTGATGACATATTAATCCACACGGCGGGATCAAAAGAGGATCACTTGGAACATGTGGAACGAGTGTTAGAAAGGTTGCGACAACACAATATTAAATTGAAATTAGAAAAGTGTGATTTTTTGAAGAAAGAGATACGCTATCTAGGATTTATCATTGATAAAAATGGGACTAGACCGGATGATGAGAAGGTACAGGCAATTCGGGAGATACCTCCGCCCAAAAATGTTAGAGAAACGCGTGGGGTGTTGGGAGCATTCGCCTATTTCAGAAAACATATTGCGAATTTTTCGGAGATAGCCGAACCTCTGACCAACCTAACTAGGAAGAATATTCGTTTTAATTGGACGGATAAATGTCAAGAGGCGCTGGAAAAATTAAAAAGAGCATTAACGGAAATTCCATACTTGGTGCACCCAGACTTGAAAGGGAAGATGATCCTGTATACGGATGCATCCGACACAACGATTGGATCGTGTCTGGTACAAGAGAATAAACCAGGAGAAGACAAAATCTTGCCGTATATAATTGATGAAAAGCCCATTGTATTCTTATCGCATAAGTTAAGCCCATCTCAAAGGAATTGGGGAACCACGGAAAAAGAAGCCTACGCTATATATTATTCAATACAAAAATTAGATTATTACCTACATGGGATAGAATTTACTGTACGCACAGATCACAAACCATTAGTGACATGGTTGACAAAACAGAAGGAAAACTCTAGGAAATTACAGACGTGGGCTTTGAATTTACAGGAATACAATTTAAAGATAGAGCACATAGCCGGGAAAAGAACACTTGTGCAGATCTGTTGTCTAGGACTAATTATGCACCAAGTGAAGGAGAAGTAGGTGGAGATTCTAAGAAAATAACGGAAGATATCAGCGATAAATTCTTTCAAATATGTGCGGTAGAAGAGAAGGGGGATAAAACTAAACAGACGTTGACGAAGGAATCGAATATAAGGGAAGGAGAGGAGCTACACCAGGAACAGGAAGAATTTAACATGGTAGCGGAGCAAGAGAAGGACCAGAAACTTATGGAAATAAAGGCGAAATTGTTAAGGAATCCCGAGGAAGTAGCCGATTTCTTTATATGGCCGGAGGACGGGCAGGTGTATTATGCGGGAAAGGACTCAGAAAATAGGTGGCGGAAATACATTCCAGAACAGTTGATAAAAATGATTTTAATCCAATATCATGATGACAACGGACATGTTGGTAGGGATAAAACGTTGGACATTATTAAGAGGAGATATTTCTGGCCAGGCATGAACAAAATAATAACAGAACATGTGGGAAATTGTGAGACATGTAAACTGAGGAAAATGAAACCCATCAAATGCCCACTGCAGGAGATGGATAGACCCCATTTTCCGATGCAGAAAATTAGTATAGATCTATCTGGGCCGTATCCTCGAACAGTCGAAGGAAACTGCATGATACTACACTTCTTGGATTTGTATACCGGTTGGCCAGAGTGTTTTGCTGTTAGGGATGGGACATCACTTACCATTACTCGGATTTTGGTTACCGAAGTCATTACCAGACATGGATGTCCGGAGGTTATTCTTACCGATAATGGGAGAGCATTTTTTGGGAAATACATTTCAGGAAACGTTAAAGAAACTAGGGATAAAGCATATTACCACGAATTTCTATAGGCCACAGGGAAATGGGATGAATGAGCGCATGCATGGCACTATAAATGATGTCATCAGCAAAATAAGTCAAGGGAATATAGAGAACTGGGACTTATTTTTGACACAAGCCATGGAGGCAATTAGATTTAATGTAAGTGAGAGTAGGGGAATGTCGCCGTTCTATCTGTTGTACGGGCGAGATCCCATCTTTCCGATCGAACGGATACTTAAAGACAGGAGAAAATATTATGGAGAGGATTTCACTGAGATTATATTACAAGAAAAGCACAAAGCCTATAAATTTGTAACAAACCGATTAAAGAGAGAGTTTGAGAGGCAAAAGCGTTATGCGGATAAAAAGGCTAAGTTACAAGAATTTCAGCCAGGTGATAGAGTTTACTATAAGAAGCATGTGCGCCCCACTAAGTTTGATAACCAATGGATAAAAGGTTATGTTGTTCTAGAAAGAACGACATTAATTAATTATAGGATATGGAATGAGAAATTGAATCATACAACGAAGGCTCATGTTCAACAACTACGGAGAGATGACTATAGACCCTGGATTGGAGAGCCCGGCATGAGAGAGAGAGAAAAGCAAGGAAGGAGAGCCACCCTTGTAACAACACCAGATATCGATATTGAAGTAAGGAATCCAGAAGATTATTCGTTGATGGAAAACCCTTTTAGTAATCTAAATACTAGAGTAGGAATGGAAACTGGTAAGAACAAGACAAAAACCAATTCAGAAAAGGAAAAGAGAAAAGAAAATAGAGAGCACCAGAATAGTGATAGGGAGATCGATAGAAGAAGAGGTAAATCGATTATGATGAGGTATACGGAATTGTCAGAAGATGGGGGAGAAGGACTAGCAGATCTAGACGATTGGGAAAGTGAGGATGATATTCCGTTGATGGAATATAAGAGGAGATTTCTGACCGAAGATAGGGAGAGTGAGGATGATATTCCGTTGATGGAATATAAGAGGAGATTTCTGGCAGATAAGGAAGAGAAGAATGAGGACACGGAACTAGAAGGGACCACAGTTATCCAGACACGACGGGGAGATTCTCAGGACTTGATGAGTCAGACGGAAAGGATTTCAGAGGCACAGGAAAGGTTAGGCATTACAGGTGCACGAGAGAATAATGACAAGATTGATGTATCGTCGGATGATTCATCAGATTATGAAAAACGTCTCACAAGATTGAGAGATGAAAACCAGTCGGAGAAGAGACAAGAAAGGGAGGAAAAGGGCAGAGATTCCAAGATGTCCACAATAGAAGAGGTAACTGCATTGTGTGCAGATATCGAGAAGGAATTTGCAGAATTAGAAGCAAGGAAGAACAGGATAGAGGTAATTAAAGATACCAGGAAAACAAGCAGAGGTCGAGGTAGCGACGAGTTAAAGAGTACAGAACCTGAGGAAAACATGAGAAGCGTTAGAGAAGTTGAAGAAGCTGAGAGGAACTCAAGAAATATTAGTAGAAGGGAAGTAGAGAAGAGAGTACAGAGAGTTAACAGTGGTTCGGAGAAGATGAAGAAAATTGTCAAAGTGGCTAAGCCAAGCACGGAGGAGATGAAGAAAGCGATAAAGGATGAATTGAGAGGTGCTAGACCCGACACCGTAGTACTAAAGTATGTGCAGAGATTTCTGGAGAAAAGGTTTGATACGGACTTATCAGGAAGAAAAGAAGAAATTCGCAGGCTGGTAAGGAGAGTAATGGAGGAACTTAATTACTGGGGAATCAAAATAGTGGATAGAGACGTGTTCTCTGATTCGGAGTCAAGTTATTCAGAGGAAGAAGATAATTTAGACTTTTCAGAGGACGAGGACACGGAAGAAAATGTAAGAGGTAGAAATAAAGAGAGTCACATGAGGGAAGCATGGTCCACGGAGAGATGCGAAATGGTAAAAAAATTGAGAGAAGAAGTGGGAGAAGAGGGAAATGACAAGAGGGAGAAAATAATTAAAGTGGATGAACCAAGCATGATGGAGCTGGAGAGGGTGATACAGGCCATCATAACACAGCCTGATTTTAACCTCTGTAGATCCGTAGTATGGCGGATGCTGGAAGGGAAGTATCATACACACTTCCCTGGAACAAGAGATGAAGTAGATATAGTTCTGACAAAAATGTTAGATGACGAAAGGATTGTGAGACGACAGAGAAGGATAGAGCAAGCAAATTGTGATCGAAGTCAGAGAAATAAAGGAAGAAGCAAATATAGAAATTGCTAAACAGATTTCGTGGGAGAGACATAGGGACAAGAAAGCTACTATAGCGAAAATAGTGGAGTTTGAGAGTGAAGTAGAGAGGCGGTAATGATGAAAATGTGGAGATAATGATAAAAAGGTAGGTTAAGGCCAGGGAAGAATGGCGGGGATATTATATGAGAGGTAGAAGAGCCATAGGAGATGGCGAAATCAAGAGTGAGTAATTGAGAGATTGGACGGTGAGGTATGAAGGGTCATGAGAGATGGCATGTACAAAAGAATGATTACGATAATCATGAGTAACTTGGAAGTCACAGAGGAGTGACGAACCTAGAGGGCAAGGTAAAATTGTGAGAAAAAGTTCCAGAGAGGGAACGAGTTTAAGAAGTAGTGCGAGGGCACAGAGATGCTGCGGCGAGTGAATGACTCTTGTTGAGATTTATGCGGAGATGGGATTCTCCGAACTTTAGGGAATAAGGTAAATGGTGAGAGATAGTTCCAGAGAGGGAACAAGATTAATAGGTAGTGTGGAGAGCAAAGATGTTTAGGTGATTGCTAAAGTCTTGTGGAGACTTGTAGGGAGATAGGCTTCTCCGAAACCCAGAGATAAGTAGAATTATGAGAAGAGTATAGAGAATGAAATGAGATAGCAAACAGGAGTAAGAAAGAAAGGAGGAAAAGAGAGAATCTTTGAGAGCTGCTTATAGCAGTTATATGTACAAGATGGAGGCGATAGCTAATTCTTGTATAAAGGTAAATAGAGTCCCAACGGACTTATGCGTGATGCTGTAGTTGGGGAAAACTATAATGCATTACGGCAGAACAAGGGGTGTGTCATGGATGCAGTGGCGGAACGACAGGTACTATAGAATTAAGAAACAAGACGAGAGGGAAGACCTGCGAGGGTCTTGTTATTAGTAGAGGTACAAGTTATTGGGGGGGAAACGAGTATAAGTTGAAAGGCTGAATTGCAGTCGTGGTGAGAAACGAGAGTAAGGTGAGGGCTGAACCATAATTGAGTGTTGATTGTGGTATATAATTTAAGAAGGTAAAACTTGTTAAAGTTGTAGGTTTAATTGATAATTAAGAAGTTAATCATGTTATTACTTAAGTATTAGAATTTGTAAAGAATTTGTTCACGTTAGTTAGTATTGGGTGATTAAGGGAAGAGTAGGAAAGGGTATAAAATAAATCTGTGGGAGATAGAGTCGGAGAGGAATGATGCTTTAGAACATCATTTTTCTTTGAGGGACCCTGGGGTGAATATGTCACAGGAGCCGTGACATACAAACAAAATGACGTAATAAAAAGGAATAAAGGACTAACTATAAGGAGGAGAAAAGAATACTCTCGATGCGAGCTATGGAAAAGAAAAGTCATCGAGAGACCAACGACGTCATATACAGAACAACGGGGATGAGGTCACACATTAGACAGGAGAGTTACAACATGTCCCCTGATCAAGAAGGTCGTTCCATCAACCCCAGTAGAAAGAACCAGAATAAAAGGAACCGAAGGAAAGAATCACATGTTATAGTCGCTGATTATGTAATGAACTACCCCATCTACAACGATTATGAACGTATTAGAAGCGGTAAGTCCGGTTGAGACTAAAAAGTGTTGGCATTATAAATAGAAGAAATCGGACTTGTGGGTCAAACGTTATTAATTCGAACACTGTCCCAGAGATTCTGAGGAAAGGAGAAACCTTTGGGATGAATGATGTCAATGCTGTGAGGGATTGGTTTTGGAGTGAATCAAATTAATCATGACAGAAACTGAATAAAGGAATTTGACTTTTAAGAAACAGAGTTTTCCTTATATACTCCGATGGGAGTCGTATCGTTGCTTCATTGGTCTAAACGTGGAATTTGAGTTAATTCGTTTTCCCACAAACCCCACCACGGTCCAGCAGAACATCAAATCACTACATCACAACAGGTACCCACTATACGATCAAACCAGAGGAAGAAGAACGCTGTGACACATATTGTCGGGTGTGTTTTTGGTGACTGTTCCCAGTATTAAAGGAATTAAGACAGTGTTGCACATCTGCTCTTGGTAGATGTCAAAATATTTCGCTGTGACACGGTTGGTGTTTTTGATGCTGTGAGTCCAGGATTTGAACCTGCCTGGATTGCTACGGACTTTCAAACAATACGCTGTGACATTACCATTATTTCCCTGTAGCTTTAGAATTGTATTGAGCGTGTCTGTTTTAATGGTTAAGGAAATATATAGATGTGTTTCCTGAGGAGATTTATGTTAGGACATTATAGTTAGCTTTGAAGTGATAGATTAAGGGATAGGTTTTATTAGGCACGATTAAGTCCAAATCACTGATGTGAGAGTGTAAGAGCTATTGTTTCATTCATCAGAAAGGCAAATATAGTATGAAACTATTTCACTTGAATTTAGATAAGATTAACTATTGCTAAGATGGCAGCAACGTGGTGATGACTGTATAAAAGCGGCGCCAGCAAGTCTGAATAGCACCATCATTCGACCCACTTTTTTTTGCTAACCTCAAACTACACAAGCCTGATACGTCCTTTTTAGGACGAGACACAGTGGAGACATCCTTCGAACTACCCAAGTTCTCAGAAAAGTTGATATTTTTATCCATCTTCAGTGTTAGCTTATTGCAGTTAAGTTTAGGTAATTGGTAGCCAGTATAGGATAGTATAACTTAGGAATTCTAGTAAATACGCTTGATAGACTTAATAAATATAAGTGGCGATTCCTTTTCAGTTAGATTTAAGTATTAGCTTATTACATTTAATTTCAAGTAATTGGTGACTAGTTAAGTATCGCTTAGAATTTTAATATACTTACTTACTTAGTCGTTCCCCTTCTACCGTGAGGTGTAGAGGTTTGGAAGAGAGAGCGCCAGACTATCCTATCGGCTGTATTCCTCCTGGCCTGGTTCCATTCTAGTCCTCGATCCTTCAAAGATTGTCTAATGTTGTCCTCCCAGCGGACTCTGGGTCGTCCTGTGGGTCTGGATCCTTGGCTCTTTGTTTCCCATGCTTGTCGTGGTAGCCGATCTTCTCCCATTCTGCAGACATCGCCAAACCATCTTAGTTGGGACTGTTCTACTTGGGTCTGCAGGGGGTGGGATTTAAGGCCTTGACGTATCGTCTGGTTGCGTACCATGTCTCTTCTTGTTACTTCAACCACCTTCCTCAGATACCTCATTTCTGAGGTTTAATTTTAATATAACTCAATTAAAATTTTTATATTACCAAACATTTTACGGCAAAAGAAATTAAAAATAATAGAAATTAAATAGCGCCACGTGGCAATTGCTTGAGTGAGATCTGGCAGCCATCTTGAAAGACATATTTTAAGTGGTGATTTAATTTATATTTTTGTTGTTAGTATTAGATTAGGCCTATTGTAGTTAAGGTTAAGTATTAGGGGACTATTTAATTTAAGAATCGTAGTGGGGAAAAAAGATATATATAACAAAATAAGCCAAAAGCCAATGATTACAAATAATAATATTCAATCATCAAAGTATAATTCAAAGACAACAAATAGTAACATACTAAAAGACAGGGAAAATAACCAATGGCACCATTAAAACTGATTCCGTACGTAATTATTTTCAGCTCTGGACGGAATTATTTTTAAGCCCCAAAAATTTACACATACATAATTTACATTTACTGACAATGTGTGTCTAATCATGAGTTAAGTATAACATATTATATATCAAATTAAAGTACATTGGATGAACAATATAAATCCATATGCCTTTCTAGCTAATTTTATGTTATGTTTATGTTATAACAGATAACATGTACACGGAAAAAAGATAACTTGAAATTTTGAACAAAAATTTTCGACTTACGTAAGGCTTGTAACATAAATTGTTATCACAATACAGTTTCACTGCTTTCTTTGTGCAGGTAATCCATTTAGAAACACAGAAAAAGTAAGAAAGTTATGGTTGATCACACAGTTTGTTCACTGTTCACATATTAGTAACATATCCTGTGTGTTTTTTGGCCATTATGGCGATACGACAAAACACGATTAAAGATGAAGATAAATGTGAAAAAATCCGTTCAAACGCAAATAAAAGACGTTGAAGCTTGTTGAAATTTGCCCAGTTTTGTGTTTACTTCCGTTCGAGATAAATTCCGGGCAGTATAAAATATCAGAATAGAAAGAAACAATGAAATAAATCAGCGTCTTTTAAAAGATCTTACGTCTACAGCGTTCGGCCTTTGCGTCTATTATTAGATCTTGCGTACGGAATCAGTTAACCAGAAAACAGTCCGGGGAAGGAAAAGCGATGGCCAAAACTCCAGAAAAAGACAAAACTTCAAACCTGACAGAAAGAAACAGGACCATGAACCCTGAAATCAGAAAAACATAAATAAAAGACACGATTGAAACAATAATGGAAAATCTGGAAGGAGGCGTGGAAGGAAAAACAATAAAAAGCAGAATCAATAAAGGGGAAAGCTCAGGAAACAACTACAAGAACTTCAGGACAAACCAAAAATGATCCAACTAGCCCACAACATCCAAATAGAAATAGACATTGCAAAAGAAACTAGAAAATGTGTTGTTAAAGGGGTAAACCCAGCCCTTTCAGATGAGGACGTTCTAAAGAACCTGGCCAAACAGAACCCAGAGTTAAAGCTGGTGCCCGTAGAACGAATAAAAGTGAAAGGGAGTATCGTAACCCCAGTGGTAGTGATAACAACAGAAGGTAAGGAACCCCCCAAGACGATACTATTTGGGAAAACACAAAAAAAACACAGAAGCCTTCATTCCCCCAGTGTTGCAGTGCTCCAACTGCATGAAGTTTGGCCATGGTCGCTACACTTGCAGGGAGAAGGCAGTATGTAGGTTTTGTGCGGGGGCACACCCTTTCACGCAATGCGAAAAGGCGAAGTCAGATACTGACTATAAAAAGGATAACGCAAACAGAAAATGCATTAATTGCAAAGGAAACAACAGCGCTAGATTCCAGGGCTGCCCAGTATATCAGCAGGCCAAAAAAGCACTGAAGGAAGCTATAACAACCCAAACCCCTTTCAAAACTGTCATTAAAGAATTAAAGGAAAACAATACTTATACGAGCACTAAAGTTATAACAGAAATTAAGAGTGTGCAAGAGGAAGTCAAAATGATTAAGTCACAGTTGGCAAAAGAAAGTAAGAACCAGTTAGAAAGTAATAAAATAGTACCAAAAAACCAGTCAGATGATTCAACTACATCCTCGGACGACACACGTGCACTGAAAAGTGCAGAGGCAGTGCTTCAAGAAGTGAAAGCCATACAGCACCAAATTTCCCAGGATGTAGCTAAACTGACTGTACTGAAAGAAGAAAATGAAATAATACTAGTCAAACTGTCTGAACTAAAAGAAGAAATTGAAATAATACTAAAAAGAATGGAAAGTGAAAGGCAGGAGATTAACATAGGGAGTGAAGGGAATGTAGCATTGGATGAAAATAGGAAAGTGGTCAAAAAGAACAAAAGGCAACAGGAAAACAAAAGCAACCTAGAAGAAACTATCAAAGAAACTATCAAAGAACAATTTGAGGCACTTTTACCACCCTTAGCGGAAGACGTTAGGGATAAAATGACAAGTATAAATGATGATTTTCTTGAGAACTTGATTGATAATGGGTCCATAAGTACAGGAAATACAGAATAAGAGCAAATTTGATAGCTAACCAAAATAAAAGGTATACTAGATGATGTTAAAATTCAATTTAGAAAGATTTAGAATTATACAAGGTACAGTGGAATTGTAGGGGTATCAAAAAGAATTTTGCACCCCTACTATCACGGACAGGAGGAACTACTGATATATATGCTCTTCAAGAGACCCATTTAAACCCAAATAGTAGATATAGTTGTAAGGGCTTTAAGATACTTAGACACGATAGGAAAGAAGGTAGAGGAGGTGGTGTCGCAGTCTTAGTTAGCGAAAAATTTAAAATCATAGACTGGGAAGAAGTATTTAATACAACCAATATAGAAGGTATCCAGGTTACTATAGCAGCTGAACCAAACAATCTAACAATTCTAAATGTACATGCTTAAGATGGCACAATTAAAGATGAAGAAATACTAGCCATAAGCACCAGACTAGGCCCCAAAACAATCATAGTAGGCGATTTTAATTCCCATCATTATGCTTGGGGTGGACAACATGCAGATAATGCAGGAAAATGCCTACTTGACTTCATAGAAAACAATGAACTACTAATACTAAATGATGGATCTGCAACTAGAATTATTCCACAAGCTAATAGGGCAGACTCAAGTATAGCAACTAACAGCCTAGCGAATGTAAATTGGGAAGTGTTACAAGACACAAACTCAGATCATCTGCCCATTATAATAACCATGTATGAAAATGTCATTCCAAACCCAGAACCAGAGAAACCTACCTTCAACTATAAAAAAGCAAACTGGGAAGCTTTCCAATCAGAGCTGGAGGTGATGGAATATAAAGACATGGAATCAGATGATACTGACTTGTGGGCAGAAACACTGACCAATGAAATTCTGAAAATAGCAATAAAATATATACCAAATAAAAATATGCCACAACACCTTAAACCAATAAATAACATTACTAAGAAAATAAAAACTCAGTGGAATAAAGAACCAGTTGCCTGGTGGAATAAAAACTGTGCAGTAATTCATGAGAGAAGAAAAAGGGCATTACAAAAATACAGAAATAACAAAACAGAAGAAAACTATGATGAGTATAAATTTATTAGGAATGAATCTAACAGAATAATATTTAAAGCCAAAGAAACTAACTGGAAGGAGTTTTGTCAGTCACTTAAACCTAGCACTCAAATTAAAGAAGTATGGAAAAAGCTTAAGGCATCAAAGGAAACAATAAGAAAACAATAATGCCAACAATCAAACTACCAAAGAGAGCAGAAACAGATAAAGAAAAAGCTAATGCCCTTGCCGAGTATTTCTATAAAGTCAGTGCAAAAAGTAGTCTTGGACAGGAAGAAAATGAGAGAAGAGAAAGACTTAGGATACAGTTTTCAAAAGAACTACCAGACCAGATAGACGAAACAAACTATTTAGATGCTGATATAACAGAGGAAGAAGTAACTAATGCAATAAAAGATAAATCTAATACGGCCTCAGGGCAAGATATACTTAGTTATGAAATCCTTAAGAAAGTACCCAAAAGAACTATAAACATAATAACTTCCCTTTATAATAAAATCTGGAGCTTAGGAAAAATACCAAAAGCATGGAAAGTAGCTATGATAGTACCCATCCTAAAACCCAATAAGGAAGCCCATGATGTAAGTTCATATAGGCCTATCTCCTTAACATCACAACTAGGTAAAATACTGGAAACTGTTGTTAACAAAAGAGTAAAATTCTACCTGGAAAAGAATCAGTTATATAGCCCAAACCAGTCAGGGTTTAGAGCAGATAGAAGTGCAGTAGACCAGCTTGTAAGATTAGAACACGATGTAAAGCTAGGGTTCAAGAGACAAGAGATAACAGTAGCAGTTTTTCTAGATGTCGCAAGAGCATATGATGAATGCTGGCGAGATGGAGCTCTTTACAAAATGAAAAAGATTGGCATTACTGTTAAAACCTATAGGTATATAGAAAACGTTTTACAGAACAGGTATTTTGCGGTACAGGTAAACAATGATAAGTCAGATATATATGAACAACAGAATGGGATTCTCCAGGGATCAGTGATTTCACCTACAATTTTCACTATAGCTGTAAATGACTTAGCAGATGAATTTAACGACATTAAGAATGCAGTATCTCAATTTGCAGACGACTGTGCCATTTGGCGATCTGGAAAAAACTTGGACCATGTTTTCAAAAAACTTCAAAATCAAATAGACAAAGTTTAAGAGTGGATGAAAAGTTGGGGCTTCCAAATTAATGTAAACAAAACAGTAGGTATGATTTTCAGGAAAGGAAATTAAAAAAAAAAAATAACAAAATCAATATAACCATTAAAGGACATAAAATATGTACCTCCTCAACAACAAGATTTCTGGGCGTAACTTTAGATAAACAACTAAATTATAATAAACATATAGACAATTTGGTAGAAAGCTGTAGGGGACCCCTAAATATACTAAGGATTGTCAAAGGTAATGGATGGGGGGCCAGCAGTAAAATAATGCTTATGTTCTACAAGTCTTTCATCGGGGGGAAACTGGATTATGTCAGCATAGTCTATGACTCAGCTGCAGCTTCTAACAAAGCAAAACTGGACAGGATTCAAAATGCAGTCATGAGAACCATTACATGTGCATTTATATCGACACCAGTAGAAGCGCTAGAAGTAGCTCTTGGCATACCTCCCCTTGATCTAAGACGGAAAGAACTGAGAATAAATTATTGGAGTAAAGTAGCACAAGAAGTGACCCACCCAGCACATAAAACATTTGTCAAAAACCAACCAAGTGTATGGGACGTCCCCTTAAATAAAGATAGATATCCAACAGGGTGGAGACGATAGAAGACCTAACGCAGTTCAAAGAACTATCAAACACAATTGAAAATAGTAATAAATACAGAAGCAAAATACCACCCTGGGAACTAAAAACACCAATCATAGACTACTCACTTACTGAAAAGATCTAACAAAACATAGAAGATAAGGAAGCCAAAATGATAAGTAGAAAGTTCATAGATCAACTAACTAAACAAAGTCTGGCCTTATACACTGATGGATCCAAGGGTGATAGTGGGCAACTAGGTGCCGGAGTTGTAATACCACAATGGTGAATAAAAAAAGAGCTACAGTGTAACAGAAGGGGCTTCGATTTTTACCGCAGAGATGGTAGCAATTCTTAAAAGTTTAGAAATAATCGAAGATAACCCACAAGAAGCTGTTACGATATTTACAGATTCACTATCATCACTACAAGCACTAAAACACCCAGGTAAATGTAGCCGGCCAGACATAAAGGAAGAAATTCTAGCAATTAATACATCACTAGGACACAGAGGATGTAGTGTGAGGCTAGTGTGGGTTCCAGCACACATAGGTATTGCTGGCAACGAGTTGGCAGACCAGAACGCCAAGAATGGAAGAACAAGTAAAAACAATATAAAAGCAGGACTAGGAAGGTCGGAGATCAAGAGCCAAGTGAAGATAACTATAAACGAGGAATGGAAGACAACATGGAAGAAAAGTAGAAAAGGCAATCACACGTTCAAACTGCTGAAAGAACCAACAAGGACGTGCCAGGTCAGAGAAGAATTAAAGATACCATCGAACAAAAAACTGGCGTCTCCGTCTCGGTGCAGCATACTTTATGGTAGAAGAACCACACTGCCAAGAATGTCAGGAAGAGAATGACATAGACCACTACCTGATCCACTGTAAAAAGTATGAACAACAAAGGCTTGAATTAAAAACTTACTATAGAAATCACAATATAGACTTAACAGGTGATAAGGTTTTAAGTATAGATGCCCCAAGAGATGCCCAATCAATACTTAAAAGATATATACATAAAACAAAGGAAAACATATAAGGTTAGTACTTCAGGAAAAACATCCAACTAAATAGAAATTAAGCAGCAAGAACTAACAAAGCATTAACAAAAAACTAACTACTCATAGGACAAGGAAAGACAACAAGGTATTAAAAAAAGGGCAACAACTCAAAATGAACAAATACTAATACAAATTAAAACCAAGCGTAAAGGACAATAGTTATCTATAAACAATACAAAAAAGTAAATAAAATTGACAAATACAAATATAAATAAAAATCAGCAACTGCAAAAGACAATAGTTAATTAAATTGAATACAAATTCGAAAATAAAATGACACTAAATACCCCAATTATAACCAACTTTCAGGTTGAACAGGGTAGACCAAGATGGAACGAGAATGGGCAATAACGGTCAGATGTTAAGTGCCCGATCTCCACCCATCAATCCATCAAAACAACAACAACTGAATAGCACGCTTCGCGTGGTAAACCTATAATGTTACGCAGTTTTATATCGTGTGAATTGACATGTGGGTGAAAGTAGGTTAAATGTAATTTTCCCCAGTAATAGAAGAGAGAGTTTTCGTGGTAAATTTCCTTTATGTGATGACTTTAGTTTCAGTTTTGTTAAAGTCAAGAGTAATTTTATTTTATTCTTTAATGTAAGAGTAATTAAGTGTATTTCCCGATTATTGATTATTCTACTGTACCTTGTATATCTTTAGTGGGTTACTTTGAGTGAGGTGAGAATATGTATTTAGATTTCTGGAGAGCGCGAGGCCACTCCTTGGGGCGTAAGGCACGTTGAGACAGGTGTTTCTCTGTTTGCTCCGTGCGGAGCATGGAAACACCAATGCAACTGGTGTCCATTACAGGCCCACAAGAAGCATTTTTATGCTATTGCAGTGGTTGTTTCTGTAACAATGTGTTTCATGTGATGAGTTCCCAATTTCATCAGGGGTCATATACGACACGCTGGTTGCCAGGCGCACCAGTCGTCACTTACGACATGTTCAGAGTGCAGGAACGAATATTTATGTGGATCGGTTGAGAGGTAGTAGCTTATTCTCATTATTGAGAGTATTTGTTGTACATAGAGTTGAATATTATTTTATGTCCATTGGATGATTATTTAATTATTGTGATATGTAGAATGGTTCGTGAGAGCACGTGGGCTCACTTGGAGATATATATTTCTCTTCTCCGCTCCTGGGGAAGCATGGGACCACCAGTGTGGTTTGCCTCCGCATGAAGCATTCATATGCTCGTGCAGTAGTGGCTTCGGTAGCAACCTATATTACACGGTGAGATTGCCAGCCTCTTGCACAACACCATACTAGTCGCATTGGACGACACGCATGAGTGTGTGCGTGTGTGATAGTTGAGGGTGTCAGGTGGCGTGGAAGGACTGTTTGGCAGATGAGAGTATCATTATTTAACTATGATTTTAACTATTCGTTGCTTTGTTTGCTTCTTCAGAAGAGCACAGGCTGGGTGTTTGGTGTTTGGTTTTGTTCGCTTTGTTATTTGTTTAATGTTTGCTTCAGTGTGCTCTTAATGTCACTGATAGGGTTGTAAAAATAAATACAGCCCCTGCCTTAAGAATCAGAGTTTTATTGTTGAATCGGGTCGGTTGCAAGTGTGCAAGAGAGTGATCACATATCACTACAGCATCAACATCATTGTGGTAAAGTGGGATGTTATAAGTATTTATAGGGGACTTAGTGTACTGACTGAGATCAGCTGTGAAGGTATCTATATCTAATAAGAGTAGTGTATTATAGATAACCTTACTTGCTACCACATATTTTTACCTCAGTCAGAATTATTCTGGAATATTGTGATGAATACGTTATATGTCTAGGGTATGTATATGATGAAGTGTAAGTCACAACAACAACAGACAGATAAACAATTTAATTTATTCCACCACACTTGACAACACTGTGACACTCACATACATATAACACTCTATGAGAATATCTTAAATGAGTCACTGATAACTTTTCAAATATCAATATGTATTCAGTGCTGTCATTAATGTATATGTGTCCTAATTCAAATACAAAGTGAACCAGGAATCACAATCAATTTTAATTACAAGTTATATGTACAGAATTTATCAATATCTTGTAGTGACATATTTTATTAATATTATCCTATGTGTGTCAGTTGTGTAGTAGTAATATGAGGAATACTGGTTTTGTTTTGTTTTTTTCAAGCTCTGTTGGTATTTGTCATCATGACTTCAATAGTTTGTTTCTGTTGGAACTAGTATTAGAGATGTTCTCAGTTCCTGGCATTAAAACAATTAATTTCCCCTCTTAATTTGATTTTACAATGTCAGTTTAAGCTGGGGGTACATAGTGTTGAGCTCAGCTGGCCACATCAGCTTATCTTTCATGATGGCGGCAGGAAAAGACTCCTCTGCTCGATTACTTCAATGAGTTCTGGAGCCACCTCACTGTTTGCTATAAGGACCAAGGAGTATGCTGTCCGCCTCTGGATTCAGCAAAGCTCTGCCCAAGTGCTGCTCAATAACTTTAAGACCACGGTCCCACAATTCATGGAAATAATACACAGTGACGTTGAATGGCAATGAATATAGCACAACTCCGATCTGCCGATGTCCCAGGCTTTATTTTAGGTAAAAAATATACACTGGTGCTCAACGCACTGTTTCTTAGTAGGTTTATTACAAGATGTGGCCCTGAACAGACGCCCTGAATTGAGTATATTCGCAGCTCTAACCAATCAGGCCATGTTTACCCAATCGTTTGAAAAAAAGTACTTCTACTCCCGTTTCCCCTGACAACGAAAGATAGTATTTATAGTCCGACTAATCGTGTTTAGCCTTACATTTGTTGCGCTCCAATCAAATAGGAGTTAACATGGAGACTCATTTCCCGTACAATGGTGGCCTAAAATTCTGCCACTGAGCGATTCTGATTTTGGTGTTGTCTGACACCCTCACTATTTTATTTTGGCTATAATTTGGTAATTCTTAGACTATTTGCGTAACGTTTAACATATTATTTGTCAGCAAGTCCTAAGGAACCCAAAAATACAAATTTAATGGAGCCAATATGCATTTTCCACTAGGATAGTCGCGCTGTTACCACTTCCTCACTTCCAAACTTTAGGGTGTCTGGGTACTGTCATGTTTTCAAACGTAAACCAGTATAATGTCATAATTCCCAATAAGCGTTTCTCAGGATTTTAAAACCTAACTCTGGTATGGGTAGTGTTTTTATCACTGTCGATTTGAAAAAAAAGCTAGTGCTTGTGGCCTTACACGCGTGATGGTAGTAATTGTGTATCGCGCGACTCGTGTTAGTATTGCCTGTGCCTGCTTTCTGCCTCTCCCTTCTTTCTATCTTTAGTCCATCTGTCTTTTGTTTTTGGTAACATAGTGTAGAAAAAGACATGAATGGAATTTTAATTCTAGGTCAACTTGCGTATTTCAAGGTTTTTCTTAGAAATGGAGTACATTTTTTAGTGTGTTTGGGAAACGCGTGTATACTGCAGAAGGCTTTACTATCAACGTGAAACGTTACAATTTGCAGACGAAGTGGAAAACAAGGGGGATTTCGAGTACAGTCATTGTGACAGCACTGTTCTTTACCATTCTTCTTTCCTTTTATTAAATTTATTTGTTAGACCTTATATTGTCCTTTTAATTTATATATGTGGATGTAGAATTTCACGACAAATCCTCCCCTCTTAAAACAGACGTTATATGTCAGTCTATAATTCTATATACACATAGAGAAATTTCTTATTATTCCTGGGGTTTTGGGTGATTCTCATCACACGGATGGCGGCTTAAAAAATCCGCTCCCAAATTTGTTTTTCCACTTATATACTCTATGCTGAACTCAAATGGCTGCATCAATAAAGACCAACGGAGTAATCTAGAATTCTCATGTCTAGCCTGTGCTAGAAACGATAAAGGTTTGTGATCCGTTTGCAACTTAAATGCCTTCCCATACAGATAAATATTGAATTTCTTTATCGCCCATATTACTGCAAGACATTCTTTTTCGCTAGTTGAGTAATTGGTTTCAGCTTTATTCAACTTTCTGCTAGCATATGCCACTGGGCTTAATTCCCCATCCAATGCATCTGATTTCTGTAGTAGAGTTGCACCCAACCCAATATTACTGGCATCCGTCCTTACTATGAATTCTTGACTTAAGTCAGGTAATTTCAAAATAGGTTTGCTTGTGAGCTTTTCCTTCAATTCTTGGTAAGCCATTTCACATTGTGGTGTCCATGTAATTCGATCTGGGTTTCCTTTACGTGTCAAATCAGTTAGCGGTGCACATATGGAATTAAAGTTTTTGATATACTTCTGGTAGAAACCACATAATGAGACAAAGGATCTCACGTCCTTCTTGGTTTGTGGTCTCGGGGCTTTCTTTAGTTTCTCTAAATTCTTTGGGTCAGGGGTCATGTTTCCCTGATAAACTGTGTGCCCCAAGAATTCCAATTCTTTACATCCAACGCAACATTTGGTTGGTCGGGCTGTTAAATTCGCTTCCCTAAGTCGATTAAACAGCATGTTCAGAGAGTCAATGTGTTCCTCAAATGTTTCTGTTGCTATAAGGATATCATCCATAAAATTTGTGATGCATGGGTTATTCAGAGGGTCCAATAATTTTCTCATCATTCTAGAGAAGACACTAGGCGCATTCTTCAATCCAAATGGCAATATATTAAACTCATAGTGTCCTTCTGAGGTACTAAAAGCTAGGTATGGTCTAACCTCAGGCTTTACTGGAATCTGATAGTATCCTTTACTCAGATCCACTTTTGAGAAATATTTAGCTTTATTTAGCCTGGCAAACAACTGATTTGTATCCGGCAATGGATCCACCTGTCCTTCTGTAATAGCATTCAGTCTCCTGTAATCTATACAGAGTCTATGTTCTCCAGAGGGCTTCCTTAAGAGTACAACACCGGAACTATACGAGGATTCACTGTGTGAAATAATTCCTTCCTTCAACAAATAGTCAATCTCTTCCTTCAAAGCTTTCTCCTTAGCAAACGGAATCGAATATGGTTTCATACAGACAGGTGTGGGGTCTATCAGTTTCATATCATATTCCAATAGGTTTGTATGCCCAGGTCGGTCTGTTAACACCTCTGTATGAGTATCTAGAACCTGTTGCACTCTCTCTTTCTGAGTTTTCGTTAAATGTGTACTGATTTTCACCTGTGCCGCTGTCTCACAGGGGTGTAATGGATATTCAAATGATGAAAGTGGTTCCTTTTTCATCTCCATGGCAATGGACAAGGTCAACAAGTGTGTCTCTTCCTGATGTTCTCTTTCCAAATATTTCTTCAGGAGATTCACATGATAGATTTTTTCTTTCCCCTTCTTATCTATCTTATAATTGGTTCTAGACACCTTCTCTAGAACTGTATATGGACCCTGCCATCCAATTTGTAACTTATTCTGACTACCAGGTAGAAGAAGCAGTACCTTCTCTCCCACAGCCAAATTTCTGTCTTTCGCCTTCCTGTTATAATAGGCAGCATGTTTCTTCCTGGCGTGTTTCAAATTTTCATTGGCAAGTTTCCAGCCAGTTTTTAAACGAGTGGTCAGCTCATTCACATATTGGTATGAAGATGTAATATTTTCCTCTGCCTTTTCATCCGTCCACGTTCTTAACAGCGCTTCAAGTGGACCTTTTATTGGCCTTCCAAACAATAATGTTGCCAGGGCCATGCCGGTTGAACTATGGGGTACCTCCCGATAAGCAAAGAGGGCGGCGTGCAGGTACTGGTCCCATGTATCTGGTTTTTCGTGTGCCAACTTTCTCAGGATCGACATCAACGTGCCGTTAAATCTTTCCACTTGGCCGTTCCCTTGGGGGTGGTACACACTACAATGGAAGTGTTTGGCCTGGAAGATCCTGAAAACTTCTTCAGTTAGTTTCCCCTTGAACTGAGAGCCATTATCAGTCAAGATTTGATTGGGAAAGCCTAACCTTGTGAAAATTGTGAGCAATGCCTCTGCCACATGTTTAGAATCAATCGATGACAGGGCTACTGCCTCTCCCCACATAGAACAAGTGTCCACCAGAGTCAGAATGTAGCTGTTCCTTCTCTTGGTTCGGGTGAGAGGTCCCACAAGATCCACGGCAACTCTCTCAAAGGGTGTTCCCACTATGGGCATTTCCCCTAGAGTTGCTGGTGCAGTCCAATGTTTAGGTGCTACTCGTTGGCATTCTGGACAGGATTTTACATATCGTTTGATATCTTCAGTTATTCCTGGCCAGAAATAGTGACAAGCTATACGCTGTCCGGTTGCGCTGATCCCCATATGACCACTGAAGGGAATCGCATGCCCTAGTTCCAACACTTTAGTCCTATATGAAGTGGGAAGGACCAGCTGTCCGTGACCATTGGATTCAGATCCAGCCTTCCTATATATCAGCTTGTTCTTCATATAAAACTCTCCCTTGCCTGGAGGTGTATGAGATTTGGGCAACTTCTTGAAACACGGCTTGAGTGTTTTGTCTTCAGCCTGTGCCTTCCTCATCTCATCTGGATGAGTATTTATTGGATTATCATCCTCCTTTTTAAACTGTGATCTGGTCTGCACTGTTGCCAATATCACAGGTCTCTTGGGATTCCCCAAGAAGACATATCTACACCCCAATATCAGAGGGTAGATTGGCTCATTTATCACTGCTGCTTTTATTATTCCTTCCACATATCGCGTTTTCACTTTTATTCAGGCGACGGGAAGTGTCATGGTAGCTACATCCTTGGTTGCAGTTTGAATCTCCACTGTTTCTGTGGTGTATTGATCGGCCTGCACCAGGTGAGAACTCACAACGGAATCGTAATCTAAACCGGTATCATATAAACACCTTATAGTGACACCATTACAGATGACATCTTCACACACTGGGGGGTGGTATGGTTCCTGTAGTTCTTCAGGTTTGACCTTCTTTTCCTTTTTCCCCGATGTCATAGCAGCACAATGAGGAGGTTTCCTTCTACAATGGTCAGTGTCATGATTGTTCATCTTACAATTTTTACACCACCTTTTTCCTTGGTTGAAAGATTTTCTTTCATCATATTTCCTTTCATCGAATTGTGGGGTTTTATTTTTATTTTCATACCGTGGCCTATCAAATTGGTGCTTACCTTTGTTTTGATCCCTAGGATCAAATTTATTAAAGTTCTGTGGTGTCCTAAAATTATCCACCTGTTTCTTTTTATTACCTGTTACCTCTGCCTGAGCTGCTTGATACCTTTCAGCAACATTTAGCAACTCACCCAGCCTCTCTGCACCTTGTTCCATGAGAAACTTTCTCAGGTCTGGAGCCATGGACTCTCTTAATTGCTCTATAAGGACCATTTCCTTAAGATCTTGGGTTTCCCCAGAGAAGTCCATTTCTCCAAGTATGTCTCTATTCGTGCAGAGAACTGGTGATAGGTTTCACCTGACAGTAGTTTAGCATTCCTAAATTTTTTTCTATAAAATTCTGCGTTCTTTTCATATCTTAACAAAAGAGCCTGCTTTAGCATGTCATAATTTTCCTGATCACTTCTGCTCATTTTAGCAAAAACTTCATAAGCTGCCCCACGAAGTCCCTGAGATAACTTTAAGCTCCACCTTTCTCTCTCTAACCCATACGTGGTAGCTAATAGTTCGTACCTATTTAGATAGCTCTCTATATCATCGTCTTTCTCAACAAAATGATCTAAATGAAAATTCATAGCTGAGGTTGAGGCTCCTTGGCTAGCAGTGGCATCAGAGGCAAAGGGACTGGCACCATTTTCAGGAGCATGGCCTTGAAACTCAAACTCCCTTAGTCGTAACTCGTGCTCCCTTTGTAATCTTTTATCTTCTGCTTCCCTTTCTGCAGCTAATCGCTTGTCTTCCCTTTCTGCAGCTAATTTTCTTTCCTCGGCTTCCAATGCTTTAGCCTCTTTGTCAGCCTCAATCTGCAACCTCTTAGCCTCAGCCTCAATCTGCAACCTCTTAGCCTCAGCCTCAATCTGCAACCTCTTAATCTCTTTTTCAGCTTCTATTCTCTTATCTTCGGCCAATCTTTCAGATTCTAATTTTCTTTCGGCCTCTTTTTCTAATCTTCTTTCTTCCCGTTCAATATATTTGTCACATTCAGCAGTGACATAAGCAATCATAATTTGCCCGTCCATTCCTAACTCTTTCGCAGTCTGTACAGCAGCAGATCGAAATTTTGCCAGGTCGGCCATTGTCTAACAGATAAATGTCTAAAATTTTTAACTAAACAATTTTATCTATGACTAATTAACTCAGGACAACACAGGCACTGTGAGCTCAACCTTATTTATTTTCACCCAAGGATACCTTTTAATTCTTATTATTCCCAATATTTTTAATAGGGAAAGATTCAAAATCCCGGACGAGCCCCCAATATATGTGGTAAAGTGGGATGTTATAAGTATTTATAGGGGACTTAGTGTACTGACTGAGATCAGCTGTGAAGGTATCTATATCTAATAAGAGTAGTGTATTATAGATAACCTTACTTGCTACCACATATTTTTACCTCAGTCAGAATTATTCTGGAATATTGTGATGACTACGTTATATGTCTAGGGTATGTATATGATGAAGTGTAAGTCACAACAACAACAGACAGATAAACAATTTAATTTATTCCACCACACTTGACAACACTGTGACACTCACATACATATAACACTCTATGAGAATATCTTAAATGAGTCACTGATAACTTTTCAAATATCAATATGTATTCAGTGCTGTCATTAATGTATATGTGTCCTAATTCAAATACAAAGTGAACCAGGAATCACAATCAATTTTAATTACAAGTTATATGTACAGAATTTATCAATATGAATCTTGTAGTGACATATTTTATTAATATTATCCTATGTGTGTCAGTTGTGTAGTAGTAATATGAGGAATACTGGTTTTGTTTTGTTTTTTTCAAGCTCTGTTGGTATTTGTCATCATCATGACTTCAATAGTTTGTTTCTGTTGGAACTAGTATTAGAGATGTTCTCAGTTCCTGGCATTAAAACAATTAATTTCCCCTCTTAATTTGATTTTACAATGTCAGTTTAAGCTGGGGGTACATAGTGTTGAGCTCAGCTGGCCACATCAGCTTATCTTTCATGATGGCGGCAGGAAAAGACTCCTCTGCTCGATTACTTCAATGAGTTCTGGAGCCACCTCACTGTTTGCTATAAGGACCAAGGAGTATGCTGTCCGCCTCTGGATTCAGCAAAGCTCTGCCCAAGTGCTGCTCAATAACTTTAAGACCACGGTCCCACAATTCATGGAAATAATACACAGTGACGTTGAATGGCAATGAATATAGCACAACTCCGATCTGCCGATGTCCCAGGCTTTATTTTAGGTAAAAAATATACACTGGTGCTCAACGCACTGTTTCTTAGTAGGTTTATTACAAGATGTGGCCCTGAACAGACGCCCTGAATTGAGTATATTCGCAGCTCTAACCAATCAGGCCATGTTTACCCAATCGTTTGAAAAAAAGTACTTCTACTCCCGTTTCCCCTGACAACGAAAGATAGTATTTATAGTCCGACTAATCGTGTTTAGCCTTACATTTGTTGCGCTCCAATCAAATAGGAGTTAACATGGAGACTCATTTCCCGTACAATTCATTCCTAACCCTCCACTCCCAAAGGAGCATAGGCCTTCAACAAACACATGCCAAGTCCTCCTGTCCCGTGCCATCATCTCAAGTTCTTTCCATGTTCTCCTCATCATTTTCACCTCTGTTTCCAACTCTCTTCTCCATGTACTTCTTGGTCTTCCTCTGCCTCTCTTGCCTTGGGGGTTCCAGAACAAGGACTGCCTTGTAATGCTATCAACAGGTTTCCTCAGTGTGTGTCCTATCCATCGCCATCGTCTTCTTCTCATCTCTTGTTCCACTGGCACTTGTCTAGTTCTTGTCATCAGTTCCACGTTGGTAACCTTGTCATACCATTTTAATCCCTCTATTCTACGCAAGCACCCATTTATGAAAGTCTGTAGCTTTTTGGTTGTTGTCTTTGTTGTTCTCCATGTCTCCGAGCCATACAATAGGACTGACTTCACATTTGAATTGAAGATTCTTATTTTCGTGTTGGATCCGATTTCTCTTGATCTCCATATATTTCCCAATGCAATGAAAGCTCCTCTAGCCTTTTGTATTCTTATTTTGATATCGCTGTCTGTCCCTCCAACTTTGTCTATATTACTGCCAAGATATGTGTATGATTCTACATCTTGAATTGGTGTTTCTTCAAGTTCAACCCTGTTATCATTACCTGCATTTATTCTCATTATTTTTGTCTTTTCCCTGTGTATTTTCAGACCCAATTGCTGTGACCTCTCATCGAGTGTTTTCAATTTGTCCTGCATCTGATTACGGTTATGGGACAGAAGAGCCAAGTCATCAGCAAAATCCAGATCATCCAACTGCTTAGTCAGAGTCCACTGGATTCCATTTCTATTGTGTGTTGTCGATGATCTCATAACCCAATCTATTGCCAGCAAGAAAAGAAATGGAGACAAGAGGCATCCCTGTCGCACTCCTGTTCTTATCCCAAACGGTTCTGTAAGCTGTCCTTCGTGAAGAACTCTGCATGTCATGTCTTCATATGTTTTCTTTATCATCCCGTACAATGGTGGCCTAAAATTCTGCCACTGAGCGATTCTGATTTTGGTGTTGTCTGACACCCTCACTATTTTATTTTGGCTATAATTTGGTAATTCTTAGACTATTTGCGTAACGTTTAACATATTATTTGTCAGCAAGTCCTAAGGAACCCAAATATACAAATTTAATGGAGCCAATATGCATTTTCCACTAGGATAGTCGCGCTGTTACCACTTCCTCACTTCCAAACTTTAGGGTGTCTGGGTACTGTCATGTTTTCAAACGTAAACCAGTATAATGTTATAATTCCCAATAAACGTTTCTCAGGATTTTAAAACCTAACTCTGGTATGGGTAGTGTTTTTATCACTGTCGATTTGAAAAAAAGCTAGTGCTTGTGGCCTTACACGCGTGATGGTAGTAATTGTGTATCGCGCGACTCGTGTTAGTATTGCCTGTGCCTGCTTTCTGCCTCTCCCTTCTTTCTATCTTTAGTCCATCTGTCTTTTGTTTTTGGTAACATAGTGTAGAAAAAGACATGAATGGAATTTTAATTCTAGGTCAACTTGCGTATTTCAAGGTTTTTCTTAGAAATGGAGTACATTTTTTAGTGTGTTTGGGAAACGCGTGTATACTGCAGAAGGCTTTACTATCAACGTGAAACGTTACAATTTGCAGACGAAGTGGAAAACAAGGGGGATTTCGAGTACAGTCATTGTGACAGCACTGTTCTTTACCATTCTTCTTTCCTTTTATTAAATTTATTTGTTAGACCTTATATTGTCCTTTTAATTTATATATGTGGATGTAGAATTTCACGACAATCATCTCGCCCACCCTATCACATTTTTATAGCACTAAAACGTGGGGGGGGGGGGGGCGGGGGGGGGGGGGGGGAGGGGGGGGGGGGGGGGCGGGGGGGCTCAGAGCAAAATCAAAGCACTTAATACCAAATCGGGAACGCAGCCGCGGACTACCTGATAATGCGCCGCGGACCGTAAGTGGTCCGCGGACCGTAAGTGGTCCGCGGACCACAGGTTGGGAACCACTGGTCTAGAGTACCATTTATATGATCTGCCTGACACTATCCATGTGTTATTGTGAAACGTTAGTGAAGTATTAAAATATTTGGAGATTAAACTTGACAGTCATGATGTCTCATTATTACTTGTGAGTTGGAGTCCTGTTGTTACTATGATATTAACTGCTAGATAATGAGTCTGACACGGAAAGCATACAGCTGACTATGTTTGTGCTTGTATAGACTTATAAATGCCCTATGCCAAAGTTGGGGTGGGGAATCTAGCCCGTGTCAGACACTAATTTTAGCTGTCTACAGTCACAACTAATAAACATAATATTCTGCTTTTCAATTTTTTCCAGAGGCACGAAAACAAAACAGCACGCAAGAAATGGACAGCAATCTATAAATATGGCTTATATTGTCTTAATTGCCAGAGTGATGGGCATGTAAGGATAGTCGTCTCCAGAGTCAGCTCATGATACGCTTAGTGAAGCTGACAAAATCCTGAGATACTGTCTTCAACCATATTCACATTGACACCCGGAAGTGTTCATACACCACCACGACAGAACTAACTAGTGCTCACAGCGTTGACCATGAGAAAGTTAAGGCAGCTGAATAGCACTTTTAACATGACCGTGCTAGGAGTTTCTGCTGTGATTTTCACCACGAACTTCGTATTTGGTCTTGGCCTAGAATCATATGTTGTCCCACCTTCTGTACTTATTTATTTTGGAGGTCATGTGACTGTGCCAGTTTCTGACTGTCTACGAGATTCAAGCTTTCAAAGATCTCAACCTAGTGTCTTTAAACAAGCCTTCAATCAGGGTTTTCATACGAGCACGCAAGAAACCGTTTTTATTTTGTCCAACACCAAAACTATTGCCCCAGACAAATATGAATCTAATATCCACAACGACCAAGGTGGTACATCAGAAGAGATAATGTCAGCATACCGACAACGCTTTCTTTTATGGCACGACGCGAGGCCAGACATTGTTGAAGCGATTGGTC
>JAMPIV010019522.1:0-55344 GCA_024509875.1 Oreohelix idahoensis | reverse complement strand
AGTCCGTTTACATTGTGTCACTGTCAGCGTGAGTATTCTTAGCCCATATTCATTGACCGATATGACTAGCTGATGATAAAGAGGAAGTAGTAATATCTGCTCTAGACTCGCCGCGGTCATTATTTTTAGAGCTGCCAGATTTCTCCTGCATTTCTATTTCATGTGATCAATATGGTACTTATACGACAGAGTTTCTCTGTGGTTTCATAGCCAATGCGTCCAGATAAGTTCGACTACAACGATCCAATGACGGTAAAACAGAATGTAATGGAGTGAAATCAAAGCAGGAGAAAAAGTGATATCATTCATGCGTAAAGGAGAAATAGTGATATCATTCATGCATAAAGGTGAAATAGAAATACCATTCATGCGTAAAGGAGAAATAGGGATATCATTCATGTGTAAAGGAGAAATAGTGATATCATTCATGCGTAAAGGAGAAATAGTAATACCATTCATGCGTAAAGGAGAAATAGTGATATCATTCATGCGTAAAGGAGAAATAGTGATATCATTCATGTGTAAAGGAGAAATAGTAATACCATTCATGCGTAAAGGAGAAATAGTGATATATTTCATGTACAAAGGTGAAATAGTGATATCTTTAATGTGTATGTAAGAAATAGTAAAATCATTCATGCGTAAAGGAGAAATAGTAATACCATTCATGCGTAAAGGAGAAATAGTAATACCATTCATGCGTAAAGGAGAAAAAGTGATATCATTCATGCATAAAGGAGAAAAAGCGATATCATTCATGCGTAAAGGAGAAATATTGATATCATTCATGCGTAAATGAAAAATAGTGATATTATTCATGCGTAAAGGAGAAATAGCGATATCATTCATGCGTAAAGGAGAAATATTGATATCATTCATGCGTAAAGGAGAAATATTGATATCATTCATGCGTAAAGGAGAAAAAGCACGCTGTTAATCTAACTCAGTGGTTCCCAAAGTGAGCGATATCGCCCACCTGACATGAGAGCTTAACAGTAGAACGATGCCTTAACAAAAGCTAACCTACCGCCGATGTTGACCAGAAATTCAACATCATTCTAACAATATATAAGGAACGCAGCGAATCATGCTTGGGATTCTAGGAAAGGAAAAGACAAGATTGGATAACACCAAGTCATTTTTTTTTTCTAACCAGCGGCACTCGAGCTTTCCAGCCCTTTTGGCCCAATGACACGTCATTGCGAGGCTGGGGAGACAGTGGACTTTCCTTCCAACCCGGTCACGAGCTTCGCTCCTTCCCATCCACAGAGAGTTTATCTGCAGGAGCCATTTAGGTTATTCAGTCAAATTCCCGGTCGATGACACTCCTACAAATGCCGGCGCCCGGGCTTGAACCTTGAAAACCCGGTCGCTAGGTCAACGTCTGTCACGTAGGGTTTATATTCATTTAATTTCCTACAACTTCTTCCTATTCTTTCACCCGAAAATTCTCTCTTTTATTATCTCTGTATTTCATTTTTTTCCTGTATTTTTTTCACCCATTCGTTTTGCGAATATTATTTTCATATAATTCGCAAACTTTACCTGTTTTCCCTTCTCATAAACTGAGAATCGCGCTAGGACGATATTACGTAGATGTCAGGGCTGCAGGGCGTCAGAAGGCGTGATAAGTCGGTTCGCTGAACACAGGACGTAGCAAATCGTCTACATTCTCACCGAGCGCGCGAGCTTCTTCTCGGCATTAGTCCCGGTGAGGTGTGATACTTTACATCTGCACCGGTCAGTATCCAGACATTTGTCTGAAAATCCCAAACTGACACGGCGCTCACTTGGGCCATGGTCAGCTGTAGTGTGAAAACTGCCCTGAAATGGAGTCAGGCTGTCTGGGATTTGAAACTGACACGCGTACATCGTGGTCAGTAGGTGACAGTTACGACACGCGTTAAGCGGACGTAAATGTTGGGAGTAGGGGAGATAATTTCGCTTGGCGAAGTAAGTTTGGGCCCTTTGTCTGATTTTAAGATATTGGCCAAGTTTGAAACTTTAATTTCATTCTCGCTCATAGACTCCACAGTAGATAGGTCGCTCGAAAACAGAATAGCTGTTAGAGAAGATCTCAGTTTGTTTCGGCAATTTGTCGAACTTCTAGACTTCCAGAAATATTTTCAGCATTTTTATTCTTAAGTTGTGCGACTACCTGTAATTCTGTGGTTGAGGTAATTAATATGATAGATATATAGATTTTGTGAGTGTTAAAGTGTTAAATCGCTTAATTCATTTTAAATCTATTTCTTTAGCGCAGAAGAGAAATAAAGTGGTAGGCTATTATATTTTCTAGGGAAGCATTCAGTGGAAAGCAGACTAAAAATTAAAATTTCTAGCTTATAACGGCAATTGTAGCTATTTATAAATTTAATTTAACTGCTAATACTCAGTCGAGTGTATTTTTCTAAACTAACGTATAAACTCTAGAATCCAGCCTCATGAATGATGACGGGATACGCACGTGTTCCTAATTTATGAGGATTGCTGATTTTTAAATATAACTTACGTCACGGGAAGTTTAAATGATAAGCAAAGCTCTCTGCTTGCAAGTTTAAATGTAAGTTTTAACCAGTACAGATTCTGTTTATTATATTATATGTGTTATTTTTCCTCCACACAGTGAAAGTTTTGGGGTGACCCTAACTTTACCAGCACCTAGTAGTAGTTTCCATACTTGTGAAGAAATAGACAGTCCTTATTTTGAACCACGTGGGTTTTCTCAAGTAACACTGATCTGACGGTGCAAGTTAGACAGAAATACTAATATCCCTATAACGGGTTTTCAAAGACTGTAATGATAAATACTGGACCTTGGAGCCAGCACTTAATTTCTTCTAGAAACTCTATATAATTTGCTGCCTGGTGGCGTGAATATTAACAATCATTTCCCGACTAGATTATATCTTGTGGACAAATCTGTGGTGTGACTAAAGTGAATCCTATACTGAGGGAAGGCACCGACCTGACATTCATCATTTTTTAGAAACCTACGCTATTGACACTGTGCTCTGCTAACTCCCGCGCCTGGAATAATTGTTAGGTGACTTAATCAGACATTTGAACAAATTTGCATACCCAAGTAGTCGTTCCCGGAGACTCCGAGTTAAATACGTCTTTTGGAACTGGGGACTTCTTGGCAGAAGACTGCATTTTTTTTGAGTCTGTGTGAAAATCTAAAATCAATGTGTTCCAAGAGGCAGCAAGCAAAGTCGTGAGTACAAGTGTGAGAAGCCATGGCGGAATGAATGAGTGTACGCTGGTTTGAGTGATATTTTTCACTATTTTATCTTTGACACCCTGTTGCTGTCCTAATTTTTTTTTCAATCTGCATAATTTGTTGCTAAGGCTAGAGTTCTTGTGTTTTTGTCTTAGGTTAAATCAGATTTTTTTTTTCAACTCTGTGCATATAATTACGAGATAAAACAAAGAAAAACTCTTAGACTCAAACCCTATGTATCTGTGACTCTGGCGCCATCATCTGTTCTCTTAACGGGGCCGGGCTAAACCTAGAGTTAACACTATAACGGGGCTATCATCCTTGCAACATTTCCTTGATTTTTTTATGACTATGTGTATATGTATTTTCCTTGATGTACTTTCTTTGATGTTGTGAGCCGATTTTTCCTGATAATAAAATCGCTCTTGAACTTAATAATCGTGTTTGGTCAGCTCGTTCTAGATAATATATATATATCATTGTTATAGTTTTCCCACGTCTGTGTGTTTACCTGTCGTCACGTGTATGTGCGTGCCTGTGAGTGATAGAAATATACGTAATATGTATATTGGTGTAGTCTGTCTGACGCTGTAACAACTGTTGTAGAAGATAGGTGAGAGAGAGAAGAATTCTTTTCGCTTTCAGAGACAGCCACTATATCAAATCTATCATCTCACGTGTGTGGAAATTCTATTACCTTTCACTAACTCTCACTGAGTCTATCACCTATTCAAACCTATTCAGAAGGGACCAAACCTAGTCTTAATTCTCCTATCGGAAATCTACGACAAATGGGTTCTCGTCCGACGGATTTTTGAACTTAGAATAGGAAGACGAGTACGACAAATGAGGGCTCGTTTCCGGTCTTTGAACTTAGAATAGGAAGACGAGTACGACAAACGTGGACTCGTCTATCTGGATTTTGAACTTAAGATTCTGTATTCTGATATAGAGTAAGAGTGTGATGTCTTGTGAGTTGTTATATCTTTAAAAAATTACCCCCTAGACTAGCGATCTGTTTACGGGCGTGCTGACCACACAAACTAATAAGTTTTTTTTTTCCACAGCATCTTTGAATAATATACATTTTGGTTACAGGTTGATTTGTCGGGATATATGTTAACTGCTGATTGTAATACTAAATGCTGGTAAAGTGGTGAGTGTATAACATTCACTGGGTACTGAGGCAGAACGGCGTTTGAACTAAGTTAAGGAGTGTGTTTCGGACTTTTTGTCCAGATTAATTCCCTCCCTTACCCGATCTGACTTCAGGGGCGAACTTATAGTGGATTTTTAAAAATTAAGGGATTATTTTTCTCTTTAATTTTTGCAATATTCTTTTGCTTTTCCACTGTAGCAACTTATTTTTCAGTTGTAATCTTAACTACCATTTATTTGGCGTAGTCGTGTTTTGCATTGAGTGCTTTATTGCCGATAATAGCAGCGATAGTTAGATTTTATTTTGGAGGAGGTATCCCAGGGTTAAGGATATCATCTTTTGTATTTTTGGAATTTTTTTTTCTCGTAAGTGGTAGGAACCAGGTTATTCTTTTTCCTATTTTCTATCTCCACGTGTCTCAGTCACTGACATAATATGGCCGAGAGGGCAAAGCTTAGACAACTTCTCAGGGACGAAGCGAGAGAGGAGGGACTGGAAGGAGAGGAAGCGAAAGCTTTTGTAAGAGACGAACTTGAGAGATACGATGCGGAGAGGAAAGCAGCTGAAGCAAAAGAGGAAAAAGAAAAACGAAGGAGGAAGCTAAGAGAAAGGGAAGCAGCCGAAGCTTTACAGCAGAAGAAAATGGACGAGGAAATGGAAATTCGCAGGATGCAGCATGAGGAAAGAGAGAAGGAAAGAGGGAGGAGAGAGAGGAGAGACAGCAGAAAGAGAAAATGGAGAACGACACAGCATGAGTTGGCTCTTAAAGCTCTAGAAGTTCCAAAGTCGTGGGGCTGCCTCTACCTCCAGCAATGGAGAGTCTTCTCCTCATTCTTCCTTAACTGACCCTGCTAACACTCAATCTCTTCAACTAAATGCTATGTCTTTCACTCTTGAATCTTTTCCTTGTCCAAATGAGAAGATTGACACATGGTTAGAAAAATTTGAGAAAATTGCAACTCTGTACGGGTTAGAGAGGTCGCGTTGGAATATGAAACTTTCCCAGGCCCTAAAAGGTTCTGCTTATGATGTTTATTCTAAGCTGGAAAGTAGCCAACAAGACGACTACGATGTGTTGAAGAAAGCGTTACTGGAGCGCTTTGAAATGAACGCTCGCAAGTTTTTGCAACTGTTTCGCAACAGCCGGAAAGAGAATTCTGAAACTTTTCACCAGTTCTCATCTCGTCTTAAGGGATATCTAACAAAGTGCCTTGAGCTTTCGCAGCTCCCCTCTACCTATGAAGGTCTTGAGGAACTTGTTCTAACTGAACAAATAAAGAACACTTTGTCTGCTGATACCCGGAGATTTCTCGCTGAGCAGGGGGCAGAAAAACTTGAAGACATTTTGGAAAAGTCTGAGCGTTATCACAATGCGCTGGCTGAACTACCGGCCACAAAGCGGAAACCGACAGAGGAGCATTTTCGAAAACATAACCTAGAGCAATCTTCTCAGGCTTCTAACCAAAACAACCACAGAGAAACTGGACCTCAAAACCCCCCTCCTGAAAAATCCAAGTTCTACAAGAACAAGTACCCCAACCACCCCAAACAGTCTGATCAACCCGACCGCCCTACATGGCAGCGTAGCCAGAAAGGACAAGGTGGCAAAGGGAGAACCCCTGAGCACGGGACATATGATCAGACCGAGCACACCGAGCCGAAACGCATCGGATGCTTATTGACAGTCTCGCAAGGCGGAATTATTGACAGTGATTCCCAACCTGTTGGGGATAGACCCTCAACGCGAGGTACTGTTACTTTGAACGGTTCTCAAACTTCTTGCTTATTTGACACGGGGCTTTCTTATGATTGCATTGTTGCCAGAAAGCTGGTTAAACCCGGTCAAGAGACAGGAGAGACCGTCAAACTTTGTGGAGTTCGTAAGAGTGATGCACCTACAGCGCTTCCCATCGCATTGGTGGAGATACACTCTGACTTTGTCAGAGGTGTGATCAAAGCGGCTGTTATGGATGATCCCATCTACCCAGTCATACTTGGCGGGAGATACGTGTGTATTGGGAAACCGGAAGAGCCGATTGTGGCAGCAGTAACTACAAGAGGGCAAACCAAGAAGGAACGGGAGCCTGCGCCTAATTTGTTACCTATGGAACTTAAAGAAGCGCAACAAAAGGATCCTACTTTGGGACCCTGCTTTAGGAAACTGCCCATGGCTAAGGAACCCAAACAGCACGGGGACATTTTTTCTGAGGATGGCGTACTTTATCGGAGAACGGGCAAGCCTGACCAAGGTTACAACCAGCTCCTAGTACCGAAACAGTACAGAAGCCAAATCCTAGAAATGGGGCACTCTCTTCCCTTTAGCGGACATATGGGACAGAACGCCACAAACCAACGTATAACCACTCATTATTGGTGGCCAGGAGTAAATACTGATATTATCAGATATGTCAAATCCTGTGCCCAGTGCCAACGTGTGCCACCCAAGCAACGGGCACCCCCAGTCCACATGGGTGAAATGCCAATAATGGGAACACCATTCGAACGGGTTGTGATCGACATTTTAGGGCCTTTCGAAAGGACTAAAAGAAGGAACAGGTTCATCCTGACCTTAGTCGATACATGCACTTTATGGGCAGAAGCTATCCCGCTAACATGCGCAGATGCCAAGCATGTCGCAGAAGCCCTCGTGCAGATTTTCACTCGGTTGGGATTCCCTCAGCAAGTGTTGACGGATAATGGATCTCCATACCGAAACCTGTTGATGGATGAGATCGTTAAGATCTTGAGGACCCAACACATCCACACTAAGCCATATACTCCGGCGGGAAATGGGCTCGTGGAACGTGCTAATGGAAACCTCACCATGATGCTAAGTAAGCTGGCACAAGTGAAACCTGAAGATTGGGATCTCTGTATTCCTGCAGCATTATTTGGCTACAGAGAATCTCCTCATACTTCCACAGGATTTCCGCCAGCTACACTTTTATTCGGCAGACCCATTAAGGGCCCGCTTGAAGCCTTACTTCAGTCTCTGACAGACGAGAAGGCTGATGAGACAGTTGTCTCAGCCAGTAAATATGTGTCGGTTTTAAAGGAACGGTTGAAACTAGGGTGGGACCTAGCAACGACTAACTTTAAGCGAGCACGCACCAAGCACGCTAACCGATACAGGAAAGTCGCGGAAGAGAGAGAACTGGAAGCAGGAGAGAAAGTTTTGGTGTTACTCCCTACTGAGAACAACCAACTGAAGATCGGATGGCAAGGGCCGTTTACCGTCCTGAAAAAGATTTCTAAGGCTAACTACCAGATCTCTATTGAAGGAAAGGAGAAGGTTTTCCATTTAAATCTCTTAAAGAGATACTTGGAAAAACCAGTGCCAACCTCCGACCATCTCCTGACGATCGCCAAAACTGACGAAGATGATGATAGTGGCAGGGATATTCCACCGCTATCACAGGAAATCTTTCAAAAATGTCAGAAGCGGCGACGCTCTTTCAAGCGCGCATGGGAGACATTCCGGGGGAAGGAAACTTTGAGGAGTGGACTTGAGTAGGAATTGGACAGAGATGGAGGGGGAAGATGAGAGGGAAGAGGACAGACACCCCGAAGCTACGGTTATAGGAAATTAAACTCCATAACGTAGACATGGAGTGCTTCCATATCTTAAAGGGGGGAGGCTCTGTCACGTAGGGTTTATATTCATTTAATTTCCTACAACTTCTTCCTATTCTTTCACCCGAAAATTCTCTCTTTTATTATCTCTGTATTTCATTTTTTTTCCTGTATTTTTTTCACCCATTCGTTTTGCGAATATTATTTTCATATAATTCGCAAACTTTACCTGTTTTCCCTTTCTCATAAACTGAGAATCGCGCTAGGACGATATTACGTAGATGTCAGGGCTGCAGGGCGTCAGAAGGCGTGATAAGTCGGTTCGCTGAACACAGGACGTAGCAAATCGTCTACATTCTCACCGAGCGCGCGAGCTTCTTCTCGGCATTAGTCCCGGTGAGGTGTGATACTTTACATCTGCACCGGTCAGTATCCAGACATTTGTCTGAAAAATCCCAAACTGACACGGCGCTCACTTGGGCCATGGTCAGCTGTAGTGTGAAAACTGCCCTGAAATGGAGTCAGGCTGTCTGGGATTTGAAACTGACACGCGTACATCGTGGTCAGTAGGTGACAGTTACGACACGCGTTAAGCGGACGTAAATGTTGGGAGTAGGGGAGATAATTTCGCTTGGCGAAGTAAGTTTGGGCCCTTTGTCTGATTTTAAGATATTGGCCAAGTTTGAAACTTTAATTTCATTCTCGCTCATAGACTCCACAGTAGATAGGTCGCTCGAAAAACAGAATAGCTGTTAGAGAAGATCTCAGTTTGTTTCGGCAATTTGTCGAACTTCTAGACTTCCAGAAATATTTTCAGCATTTTTATTCTTAAGTTGTGCGACTACCTGTAATTCTGTGGTTGAGGTAATTAATATGATAGATATATAGATTTTGTGAGTGTTAAAGTGTTAAATCGCTTAATTCATTTTAATCTATTTCTTTAGCGCAGAAGAGAAATAAAGTGGTAGGCTATTATATTTTCTAGGGAAGCATTCAGTGGAAAGCAGACTAAAAATTAAAATTTCTAGCTTATAACGGCAATTGTAGCTATTTATAAATTTAATTTAACTGCTAATACTCAGTCGAGTGTATTTTTCTAAACTAACGTATAAACTCTAGAATCCAGCCTCATGAATGGTGACGGGATACGCACGTGTTCCTAATTTATGAGGATTGCTGATTTTTAAATATAACTTACGTCACGGGAAGTTTAAATGATAAGCAAAGCTCTCTGCTTGCAAGTTTAAATGTAAGTTTTAACCAGTTCAGATTCTGTTTATTATATTATATGTGTTATTTTTCCTCCACACAGTGAAAGTTTTGGGGTGACCCTAACTTTACCAGCACCTAGTAGTAGTTTCCATACTTGTGAAGAAATAGACAGTCCTTATTTTGAACCACGTGGGTTTTCTCAAGTAACACTGATCTGACGGTGCAAGTTAGACAGAAATACTAATATCCCTATAACGGGTTTTCAAAGACTGTAATGATAAATACTGGACCTTGGAGCCAGCACTTAATTTCTTCTAGAAACTCTATATAATTTGCTGCCTGGTGGCGTGAATATTAACAATCATTTCCCGACTAGATTATATCTTGTGGACAAATCTGTGGTGTGACTAAAGTGAATCCTATACTGAGGGAAGGCACCGACCTGACATTCATCATTTTTTTTAGAAACCTACGCTATTGACACTGTGCTCTGCTAACTCCCGCGCCTGGAATAATTGTTAGGTGACTTAATCAGACATTTGAACAAATTTGCATACCCAAGTAGTCGTTCCCGGAGACTCCGAGTTAAATACGTCTTTTGGAACTGGGGACTTCTTGGCAGAAGACTGCATTTTTTTTTGAGTCTGTGTGAAAATCTAAAATCAATGTGTTCCAAGAGGCAGCAAGCAAAGTCGTGAGTACAAGTGTGAGAAGCCATGGCGGAATGAATGAGTGTACGCTGGTTGAGTGATATTTTTCACTATTTTATCTTTGACACCCTGTTGCTGTCCTAATTTTTTTTTTTCCAATCTGCATAATTTGTTGCTAAGGCTAGAGTTCTTGTGTTTTTGTCTTAGGTTAAATCAGATTTTTTTCAAACTCTGTGCATATAATTACGAGATAAAACAAAGAAAAACTCTTAGACTCAAACCCTATGTATCTGTGACTCTGGCGCCATCATCTGTTCTCTTAACGGGGCCGGGCTAAACCTAGAGTTAACACTATAACGGGGCTATCATCCTTGCAACATTTCCTTGATTTTTTTTATGACTATGTGTATATGTATTTTCCTTGATGTACTTTCTTTGATGTTGTGAGCCGATTTTTTCCTGATAATAAAATCGCTCTTGAACTTAATAATCGTGTTTGGTCAGCTCGTTCTAGATAATATATATATATCATTGTTATAGTTTTCCCACGTCTGTGTGTTTACCTGTCGTCACGTGTATGTGCGTGCCTGTGAGTGATAGAAATATACGTAATATGTATATTGGTGTAGTCTGTCTGACGCTGTAACAACTGTTGTAGAAGATAGGTGAGAGAGAGAAGAATTCTTTTCGCTTTCAGAGACAGCCACTATATCAAATCTATCATCTCACGTGTGTGGAAATTCTATTACCTTTCACTAACTCTCACTGAGTCTATCACCTATTCAAACCTATTCAGAAGGGACCAAACCTAGTCTTAATTCTCCTATCGGAAATCTACGACAACGTCTTAACCATTACACCAGCGTGGCTCCACACCAAATCATTAAACACCATAGCGATGAGAAAGGAAAAGAAAAGAAATGTCCCCTAGGTTCAAAGAATTCTATAGCGTGAAATGCAATCAGTTAGACAATGAAATTCATAGACGACCTTGCAATACAAGCAGAAGATGCAGCACTGATAAATGAACAAAGCACAGTTTATAAAATAACTAAAACCATCAGTGAAAAACGGAGTTCAACCAACATAAAGTAAGTAAGAGAAAAGCAAGAAAATCTCATTACCGCAGCACAGAGGCAGGAAACAAGATGGGACGAGCACTTCAGAGAGACACTTAATAAGGAACCACCTGAGACGCCGCTGAATGTTCCTAAGGCTGAAAATGATTTAAACGGCAATACAGACATTCAACAAAGAGAAGAAATCGCCACAGCTATCAAAGACTTAAAGAATTGAAAAGCTCCTGGTCATGACAATTTAAATGCAGAGCTACTTAAAACAGACCCTGAACTAGCAGCATAACTATTAGAAGCACTATCTGCACAAGTCTGGAAAACAGGGAAAACACCAATGGAGTGGAATAAAGGAATAATTGTCAAATTTCCCAAGAAAGGCGACCCTGAAGACTGCAAGTGGAGAGGAATAACAATCTTTCCAGTCGCCAACAAAATGCTAGGCAGGATAATTGTCACGAGAATTTCAAAAGCTGTTGACCATAAACTGAGAAAGAAGACTAGTGATTCAGAAAGAATAGAAGACGTTCAGATCAAATATTCACCCTCTGGAACATTATAAAGCAGTGCTCAGAATGGCATAGGCAACTGTACACAACTTCTGAATTTTTAAAAGGCTTTAGACAGCATACACAGGGACAACCTACTGATGACTTAAGGAATTCCCAGCTGCATTGTATCCATCATAAAAAGCCTCCGTGCTAACTTTCCATGTAGTTTTCGGCAGAGCAACCTAATTTATGAGGTGCGACATGGAAGCCACTTATCAACACATTTATTTTTGACAGTCAAAGACTGTGTGATGCGCCAGACAACAGAGGACAGTCCAAGAGGAATTAGATTAACTTTACAGAGCTGTGTACTTTCTGTGCTTCTCTTTGGTGCAGAATGCCGGAGAATAACAGATATGGAAATGTCAAAATTGTCATCTTTCCATATAGTCTGCTTAAGGAAAATTCTCCGAATTTGTTAGCCGAATACCATCACCAACCAAGAGCTGCTTACTCGGAGCAAGCAAGAGGACATGCACACCATCATAGCTGGAATACGCTGGAGTTGAGTTGGCCACGTCCTCAGAAGAGACCCAGATGTCATCACAAGTACAGCTATGCTATGGACCGCTGAAGGACAGCGAAAGAGACACCGCTCAAAAACAACTTGGAGGAGAACTGTGGAGGCTGAGATGTAAAGAAAGAACCAGAGCTTGGACACTGCACGGAGAATGGCCGCCGACCGAGCAAAGTGTAAGATGTTTTTTGCTGCCCTAAAAATTCCCCCTCCCCCCCCCCCCCCCCCCCCCCCTTTCAGCATGAGGGCTTAAAAGTAGAACTTTGCATGATCAACCCTAATCCATCGCGCCTCCCTATCCTTGCTCGTCGCAGTTTCTCAAACACCGCATAGCAGAAGTTCTCAACATAAGGTGCACGTACCAGCTTTTCAATGGGAACTAGGAATATAAGGTCATTAACTGTGTTATACTGTTCACATAGTGCGTAGCAGTGTTGGTGACAATAACGTTATAATGGGTTACTAATGTACTATCTTAAACTGTTAATAAACTGTAACGTAATATTACTCAGGAGATCATATGCCATCAAACTAACTAGGTTTTATGGCCTTATTCCCCTTAATATAGAATTACATATATTTTCCATGTGAGTTTCAATTTCTAATATTACATAAACACGCCATCTCTCTCCCCGCTTCTGTGTAGTTCAATTTCGAAACAACAAGTCTGTGACGACATAAAATGTACCAATTTGCAGACAGAGCGAGGCGTGGGTGTTTATACCAGTCACTCTGCGTGCTTATAGAACGAACAAATATTGGACTTAGTGTCGAATTTTTCCATCTGCCGCTAACAAATATCGCCCGCGTTTGCCTACAACGTTGCGTGTTTCAACCATTTGTGTCAAAAGTCTCATTTTAAAATTACACTTGCCTCTCTCCTCCTTTTCCCCCTTTTGGTCTGAAACAAGGTTAATTCCGTCAAAATTGTCACCGATATTTTCAACGTCACTGCCAAACGATAGTACCCTTACACTACGCCCTGTCTTGCTAAAATCAACGCGCTGACTGGCGTGGGGAAAGAAGACGCGTCACAACTTAACTATTTTTATTTCTATACTATCTTTCTTTATACTTACAAATAATAATTTTATCGGTGTATCAATGTAATTTTATCACATTCACATCACAGATTGTACTCCCAACGAATTTGCCAATTAAAGTCAACGTCTATTCCGGTTCTCACATTAAGCCAATGGTAAACTCCTTAGAACTAAATGGGTCGGGTGTTAAATTATAATATCCCCCACATGTTTTGAAATTTCAAAGATGTTTCAGCGGAAACGATTACGTCTTATCACCTGTGTTTGCGTAAATCCCTGAGACGGATTTCTCAGAAAAACAATATGGCTTTCTTTTCATCGATCGTGCGCTACTGTCACAAAATTAACCGTGATACAACGTTAAAATATCTCCAATGATACAACGTAGGAATAAAAACTAATGCGTAAGTTGCTAGAATACATGATCGCCCTCGCCGCGGGTCATCACCCGCCATGGAAATTAAATTGCTAGACTTGATGGCAAAACGGAACGGCATGAGAACGGAGATCAAAAGGAAAAATATGACTGAACACGTGCTTGAGAATAGCAAGGCTAAAAAAAAGACGCAATGGGGAGGGGGGGAAAGGAAAAAAGTCACGTTCCCCAAGTTGACATAAAGTAAAGAAATCGACAAAAGGGACCTTGGACATTATACGCCACAGTCATTTCTTGGACGCTTTTGCTATAACTTAGTCCGTTTATTTGAATGCAGTGATGAACGCATTCCAGAAAATTCTAGAAAATATTTGAAAAGTAACTTTTCTTAATAATAATGTTAGGAATATAAAACCTAGCTGGCCGGATGGCCCATCTTGAGCAGTGAAATAATATGCTTTCATTTATACAGACGGACAGATAATAAGAAAGATATTGACAAAAGACTGTGTTGTTCATATCAGCGATTGTCTGCATTGAGATAAAACATGTCACTAATTTTCAAAAAATTGTGGCCTTGAAGACGCTAGTGCTAAAATCTAGTTGGAATGAAGAGACGGGGTGGGATGGTGAATTGTGGCTAAAAATAACTTTAAAGGCAAAATTGTGTAGGGGAAAGCAGGGTTGGTTCAAAAATCAAGTGTGTTTTTATGAATAAACAAGTAGAGGCAGACGGACTAACAGACCGTGATACACACTTGACTGCGATGTGACTGAAGTGACTTTGGTTGCCAATTTTGAATATTAGGGGGGAATGCGGCGATTGGCCAACGCAATTAATAGTAGTGTGAAAGAGAGGGGAAAGTTTGTCATTTGCCTTAGTCTGTTCATAGAAGCAGTTCACATCTGCAGTGGTGCTGATTCCCTAAGAATTTAAATTTTATAAGAGGGACGCCATCATACAGCCAGCAGCTCAGCTGAGTTTTGCTAGCAATTGTGACTGTGTACTAATTTCTGAATTCTGGTAAGAATGAATAATACTTATTCTGAATATTTTAATATTGTTTAATGTTTCGAGTGATTTGATACTGCCATATCAAAATCTATCCCTTACAACAAATAAGAATTCGCTCTGGATCCCCAGCCCCAGTTCAGGGTCTAGAGACAAATAAAATACATAAACTCCAGCAAGGATTAGGAAGGACAGATCAAGTGTTGAGATCAGTGAAACATATCACCTATCCTATTCTATGGCAGGAAACTAATAAACATATTTCAGAATCCGTAGTCTGGGAGAACTTATCCTATGTGAAACCAACTTGGTAAGATGTGTTGTTTGGTCAGATCTTTCTGACCAAACAACACATCTTACCAAGTTGGTTTCACATAGGATAAGTTCTCCCAGACTACATATTCTGAAATATGTTCATTAGCTTCCTGCCATAGAATAGGATAGGTGATATGTTCTGACCGAAAGATCTGACCCGTCTATATGGTGTTGTTGTTGTGTAATGTTATGTCCAGAAATGGTTAGAGAATGGACTTCTGACACATGACTAATACTTTGATTGCAGAGCTGTGAGTTTCAGTTGGCACCAGTGCGGTGTCAAATGAGTTGTTGAATTTTACCAGAGTGGACCCGTGCAGTAACATTTGGTCAGAGCAGCCTATTATAGCCCCAAGCACGGAGAGGTGGGGCCACCAGATCTCAGCACCAGAGCGACACCTTCAAGTTACGTGAGAGCCTGGTCTACTGAGAATTCACCAACTCAACTTATTTGCTAACACACCCATAAAAATTTCCATCAATTAACTGGACAATGTGTAGTCACCATAGACAGGGAGTGATGAGACCACCCCAACAGCACATCCATTAAATGTTCTCCCAAAATAGAGTACTACTATAAACAGTAATAATATTAATTAGTCTGGTAACACATATAGGTACACACCTTGCATTTATTATGTAATACTCATGCATTTCTTTCATAATTGCTGAACTTTTCATGTGTTCTGGCCAAAATAAAACCTTGGTCCAGAACAAATAAATGTAAGAAAATTACTATCCAAATTTTACACACTTGAGTTAGTTCAGTGTATTATAACATTTATTAATATTATTAGACTTAGTAAATATCTGTGTGTGTGTATGCAAACTACCACAACACATTACATATCATTACCCCAGACATTTAACGTAGCCACATTCATTAGAAAAAAAGATAGGTGTGAGGTCGTAGTGGTAGCAAGAAGGGCCTTCTGACAATTCACAGCTACACTTTATCTCAGGAGCCTTCACAGCTGACCTCATGCATCACACTTAGTAATATCACCATCATACAATACCATCAAACCCACTACATATATTGGGGTCTCTTTGTCCCGGGATAATTAGCCCATTAAGTATAGTAGGATCTCCTGGGGGGGGGGGAGAATTAGATTAGGGGAACACATAATAAAAATTAAAAGTGTCCCTTAAAATTAAAAGTGTCCCTGAAAATAAAAGTTGGTGAATCTTCACAGCCAGTGGTAGTTAATTAATTAATTAATTAATTAGAATTATTTTAGACTAGAGTAATTAGAAGTACTTTAGTGGTTGGAAATTTTATTTTGCACATTGCTAGATTTGTTTAAAAAGTATGGCGGAGCTGGCAAAATACAGATCAGCTGCTGTGCTGACGGCAAAGGAGATGGGAATGGAGGGTCAGATTTTAATTCAATATGTAACGGCTGAATGTGATAAATATATTGAAAGGGAAGATAGAAAGGTAGCTGAAGAGAAGAGGTTACAAATTGAGGCTGATAGAGAAATTAAGAGGCTGCAGATTGAGGCAGAAGAAAAACGACAGCAAAGGGAGGCAGAAGAAAAAAGATTGACTGCCGAAAGGGAGGCAGAAGATAAAAGATTGACTGCCGAAAGGGAGGCAAAAGATAAAAGATTGACTGCCGAAAGGGAGGCAGAAGATAGAAGGTTGCAGAGGGAGCACGAATTACGACTAAGGGAGCTGGAGCGATGACATAGAGGGGTACCTAGGACGTTTTGATTTATTAGCTACTACATATGGGTTAGAGAGAGAGAGGTGGAGTTTAAAGCTATCACAGGGACTGAGAGGTACTTCTTACGAAGTCTTCGCAAAAATGAACAGAGAAGACCAGGAGAATTATGACATGTTAAAGCAGGCTTTGTTATTGAGGTACGAAAAAAATGGGGAATTTTATCGTAAGAAATTTAGAAATGCCAAATTGTTGTCTGGGGAGACATACCACCAATTCTCTGCCAGACTGGAAACCTATTTGGAGAAATGGACTGCTCTGGGGAAGACCCAAGATTTTAAAGAAATGATCATGATTGAGCAATTGAGAGAGTCCAAGGCTCCAGACATGAGAAAATTTCTCATGGAACAAGGTGCAGAGAAGTTGGGGGAGGTTTTAAATGTCGCTGAAAGGTATCAGGCAGCCCAGGCAGAGGTAAGTGGTGCTAAAAAGAAGCACATAGACAATTTTAAAGCTCCACAGCAATTTAATAAATTTGATAATAGAGAGCAGGGAAATAAAGGTAGGACAAACTTTGAACGGCCAAGAAATGACTACCGAGACAGAAACTCACAGTTCAATGACCAAAAATCCAATGAAAGAAAACCGTTTAACCAAGGAAAAAGATGGTGTAAATGGTGCAAAAAAGATAACCATAACACCGAATTTTGTAGAAGGAAACCTTCAAACATTGCTGCAATGAAGTCGGGGACTCAAAGATTAAAGGTTAATCCTAAGGGACAGCAGGAACCTTATCACCCCCCAGTTTGTGAGGATGTTATTTGTAATGGGGTCACCATAAGGTGCCTTTATGATACAGGTTTGGATTATGATTCAGTTGTGAAGTCTAGCCTAGTGGACCCAAGTCAGTATACCACAGAAACAGTGGAAATACAAGGGGCAACTAAGGACATACCACTCATGACACTTCCCATCGCCAGGATAACGGTGAAAACTCGCTATGTGGAAGGAGAAATCAGAGCAGCAGTGATAGATGAACCAATCTACCCTCTGATATTGGGGTGTAGATACGTATTCTTGGGGAATCCCGAGAAACCTGTGATCATGGCGACAGTGCAAACCAGGTCACAGAAGAAGGAGGAAGAAGGTGAACCTATAAATGCTCATCCAGAGGAGATGAGGAAGGCGCAGGCTGAGGATAGGACACTCAAGCCATGTTTTAAAAAATTGCCCAAATTCCACACACCTCCGAGCAAGGGGGAATATTTTATGAAGAACAAACTCTTATACAGGAAGGCCGGAACTGGAACAAATGGTCACAACCAGCTGGTTCTTCCCACTTCATATAGGGATAAAGTGATGGAACTCGGGCATGCGATTCCCTTCAGTGGTCACATGGGGATCAGCGCCACAGGACAGCGTATAGCTTGTCATTATTTCTGGCCTGGGATAACGGAGGATATAAAAAGATATGTCAAATCCTGCCCAGAATGTCAAAGGGTAGCTCCAAAGCACTGGACTGCTCCTGCAACTCTAGGGGAAATGCCCATAGTGGGAACACCTTTTGAGAGGGTTGCAGTGGATATTGTAGGACCTCTCACTCGGACCAAGAGGAGGAACAGTTACATCCTTACTCTGGTGGACACTTGTTCTATGTGGGGAGAGGCGGTAGCCCTGCCATCAATTGATTCAAAACATGTAGCAGAGGCACTACTTACAATATTTACCCGATTAGGATTCCCGCATCAAATCTTGACGGATAATGGTTCTCAGTTCAAGGGGAAACTAACGGAAGAAGTTTTTAAGCTATTTCAAGCCAGACACTTTTATTGTAGTCCGTACCATCCGCAAGGGAACGGCCAGGTAGAGAGGTTCAACGGGACTCTCATTTCTATCCTGAGAAAGCTGGCACACGAAAAACCGGATCTGTGGGATCAATTCCTGCCCGCCGCATTGTTTGCGTACCGGGAGGTACCACATAGTTCAACCGGGATGGCTCCCGCAACTCTGCTATTTGGGAGGCCAATAAAAGGTCCATTAGAAGCCCTATTAAGGACCTGGACAGATGAGAAGGCGGAAGAGACTGTTACCTCATCTTATCAATACGTGAACGAACTGACCACTCGTTTGAAAGCTGGATGGAAACTGGCAAATGATAATTTGAAACAAGCCAGGAAGAAACATGCAGCATATTTTAATAGGAAGGCAAAGGACAGAGAACTGGCAGTGGGAGAGAAGGTGCGGCTTCTACTACCCGGTAGTCAGAATAAATTACAAATTGGATGGCAAGGTCCATATACGGTTCTAGAGAAGGTGTCTAGAACAAACTATAAAATTGACAAAAAGGGGAAGGAAAAAGTTTATCATGTAAACCTGTTAAAGAAGTATCTGGACAGACCACTCCAGGAAAGCACCCCCTTACTGACCCTGGCTATCGCAACTCAAATGCAAAAGGAACCACTCACCTCGCATGAATACCCATTACATCCTTGTGAAACAGCAGCACAGGTAAAAGTCAGTAAGCACCTGACTAAAAATCAGAGGGAGAGAGTTCAACAGGTTCTGGAGGAACATACAGATGTATTAACAGATAAACCAGGACATACAAATTTGCTACAGTATGACATGAAACTGGTAGACTCAAACCCAATCTGTATGAGAGCCTATTCTATTCCGTTCGCGAAGGAGAAGGCATTAAAGGAAGAAATAGATTATTTGTTGAAGGAGGGGATTATTTCACACAGTGAATCATCTTTTAGCTCAAGTGTCGTATTGTTGAGAAAACCGTCTGGGGAACACAGACTGTGCATAGATTACAGGAAACTGAATGCTGTCACAGAAGGACAAGTGGATCCATTACCAGACACAAAACAGTTATTTGCCAGACTGAACAAGGCAAAATACTTTTCAAAAGTGGATCTTAGTAAAGGCTATTACCAGATTCCAGTGAAGCCTGAAGTGAGACCTTATTTAGCGTTTAGCACATCGGAAGGACATTATGAATTCAACATGCTACCATTTGGATTGAAAAATGCTCCGAGTGTATTTTCAAGGATGATGCGCAAATTGTTGGATCCCCTGAATAACCCATGTATCACGAATTTCATGGATGATATTCTCGTCGCCACAGAGACATTTGAAGAACACATTGACTCCCTAAAATGTTATTTGATAGGCTTAGGGAGGCGAACTTAACTGCTAGGCCAACAAAATGTTGCATTGGATGCAAAGAGTTGGAGTTCTTGGGACACACTGTATATCAGGGTAACATGACCCCTGATCCCAAGAACTTGGAAAAACTGCAGAGAGCACCTAGACCACAAACAAAAAAGGACGTACGATCATTCGTGTCGTTATGCGGATTTTATCAAAAATATATCAAAGATTTTAACTCTATTTGTGCTCCTCTGACTGATCTGACTCGCAAGGGACTTCCAGATAAAATTAATTGGACTGCGCAAAGTGAATTAGCGTTCCAAGACTTAAAGGAAAAAACTCACTAGCAAGCCTATTCTCAAACTACCTGATTTGACACAGGACTTTGTCTTAAGAACCGATGCAAGTAATGTAGGACTCGGAGCGGCTTTGTTGCAAAGATCATCTTCACCTGATGGGGAATTGAAACCAGTCGCTTATGCAAGCCGCAAATTGAATAAGGCGGAACAAGGATACTCCACAAGCGAAAAAGAATGTTTAGCGTTAATCTGGGCCATAAAGAAGTTTCAAATCTATCTGTATGGTAGGACTTTTGTGGTCGAGACGGACCATCAGCCTCTCGTATTCTTATCTCAGGCTAAGCATGAAAACGCAAGATTGCTGAGGTGGTCTTTATTGCTTCAACCTTATCAGTTTAGTATCCAATATATCCCAGGCAAATTGATGTCGGTGCAGATTTCCTCAGTCGGCACCCCTGTGATCAAAATTAGAGTAGTGGCAGACGTGAGGAGTAATTTTATCTATGTGTATCACTGGTTTTGGAACTTGCCGTAGGCATGTTTTCAAGTGGGGAGATGTGTCACAAAATTAACCGTGATACAACGTTAAAATATCTCCAATGATACAACGTAGGAATAAAAACTAATGCGTAAAGTGCTAGAATACATGATCGCCCTCGCCGCGGGTCATCACCCGCCATGGAAAATTAAATTGCTAGACTTGATGGCAAAGTCATTTCTTGGACGCTTTTGCGATAACTTAGTCCGTTTATTTGAATGCAGTGATGAACGCATTCCAGAAGATTCTAGAAAATATTTGAAAAGTAACTTTTCTTAATAATAATGTTAGGAATATAAAACCTAGCTGGCCGGATGGCCCATCTTGAGCAGTGAAATAATATGCTTTCATTTATACAGACGGACAGATAATAAGAAAGATATTGACAAAAGACTGTGTTGTTCATATCAGCGAGTGTCTGCATTGAGATAAAACATGTCACTAATTTTCAAAAAATTGTGGCCTTGAAGACGCTAGTGCTAAAATCTAGTTGGAATGAAGAGACGGGGTGGGGGAAATGGTGAATTGTGGCTAAAAATAACTTTAAAGGCAAAATTGTGTAGGGGAAAGCAGGGTTGGTTTCAAAAATCAAGTGTGTTTTTATGAAAAAAAACCAAGTAGAGGCAGGCAAACCTTTGACGGACTAACAGACCGTGATACACACTTGACTGCGATGTGACTGAAGTGACTTTGGTTGCCAATTTTGAATATTAGGGGGGAATGCGGCGATTGGCCAACGCAATTAATAGTAGTGTGAAAGAGAGGGGAAAGTTTGTCATTTGCCTTAGTCTGTTCATAGAAGCAGTTCACATCTGCAGTGGTGCTGATTCCCTAAGAATTTAAATTTTATAAGAGGGACGCCATCATACAGCCAGCAGCTCAGCTGAGTTTTGCTAGCAATTGTGACTGTGTACTAATTTCTGAATTCTGGTAAGAATGAATAATACTTATTCTGAATATTTTAATATTGTTTAATGTTTCGAGTGATTTGATACTGCCATATCAAAATCTATCCCTTACAACAAATAAGGATTCGCTCTGGATCCCCAGCCCCAGTTCAGGGTCTAGAGACAAATAAAATACATAAACTCCAGCAAGGATTAGGAAGGACAGATCAAGTGTTGAGATCAGTGAAACATATCACCTATCCTATTCTATGGCAGGAAACTAATAAACATATTTCAGAATCCGTAGTCTGGGAGAACTTAGCCTAGGTGAAACCAACTTGGTAAGATGTGTTGTTTGGTCAGAAAGATCTGACCCGTCTATATGGTGTTGTTGTTGTGTAATGTTATGTCCAGAAATGGTTAGAGAATGGACTTCTGACACATGACTAATACTTTGATTGCAGAGCTGTGAGTTTCAGTTGGCACCAATGCGGTGTCAAATGAGTTGTTGAATTTTACCAGAGTGGACCCGTGCAGTAACATTTGGTCAGAGCAGCCTATTATAGCCCCAAGCACGGAGAGGTGGGGCCACCAGATCTCAGCATCAGAGCGACACCTTCAAGTTACGTGAGAGCCTGGTCTGCTGAGAATTCACCAACTCAACTTATTTGCTAACACACCCATAAAAATTTCCATCAATTAACTGGACAATGTGTAGTCACCATAGACAGGGAGTGATGAGACCACCCGAACAGCACATAAAAAAAAGACGCTATTGGGGGGGGGGGGGGGGGGGGGGGGGGGAGGGGGGGGAGGGGGTGGGGGGGAGGGGGGGGGGGGGGGGTGGGGGGGGGGGGGTGGGAGAAGGGGGGAGGGGGGCGAGGGGGAGGGGGAGGGGGGGGGGGGGAGGGGGGGGGGGGGGGGGGGGGGGGGGGGGGGGAAAGGAAAAAAAGTCCATTAAATGTTCTCCCAAAATAGAGTACTACTATAAACAGTAATAATATTAATTAGTCTGGTAACACATATAGGTACACACCTTGCATTTATTATGTAATACTCATGCATTTCTTTCATAATTGCTAAACCATTCATGTGTTCTGGCCAAAATAAAACCCTGGTCCAGAACAAATAAATGTAAGAAAATTACTATCCAAATTTTACACACTTGAGTTAGTTCAGTGTATTATAACATTTATTAATATTATTAGACTTAGTAAATATCTGTGTGTGTGTGTATGCAAACTACCACAACACATTACATATCATTACCCCAGACATTTAACGTAGCCACATTCATTAGAAAAAAAGATAGGTGTGAGGTCGTAGTGGTAGCAAGAAGGGCCTTCTGACAATTCACAGCTACACTTTATCTCAGGAGCCTTCACAGCTGACCTCATGCATCACACTTAGTAATATCACCATCATACAATACCATCAAACCCACTACATATATTGGGGTCTCTTTGTCCCGGGATAATTAGCCCATTAAGTATAGTAGGATCTCCTGGGGGGGGGGGGGAATTAGATTAGGGGAACACATAATAAAAATTAAAAGTGTCCCTTAAAATTAAAAGTGTCCCTGAAAATAAAAGTTGGTGAATCTTCACAGCCAGTGGTAGTTAATTAATTAATTAATTAATTAGAATTATTTTAGACTAGAGTAATTAGAAGTACTTTAGTGGTTGGAAATTTTGTTTTGCACATTGCTAGATTTGTTTAAAAAGTATGGCGGAGCTGGCAAAATACAGATCAGCTGCTGTGCTGACGGCAAAGGAGATGCGAATGGAGGGTCAGATTTTAATTCAATATGTAACGGCTGAATGTGATAAATATATTGAAAGGGAAGATAGAAAGGTAGCTGAAGAGAAGAGGTTACAAATTGAGGCTGATAGAGAAATTAAGAGGCTGCAGATTGAGGCAGAAGAAAAACGACAGCAAAGGGAGGCAGTGACATAGAGGGGTACCTAGGACGTTTTGAGTTATTAGCTACTACATATGGGTTAGAGAGAGAGAGGTGGAGTTTAAAGCTATCACAGGGACTGAGAGGTACTTCTTACGAAGTCTTCGCAAAAATGAACAGAGAAGACCAGGAGAATTATGACATGTTAAAGCAGGCTTTGTTATTGAGGTACGAAAAAAATGGGGAATTTTATCGTAAGAAATTTAGAAATGCCAAATTGTTGTCTGGGGAGACATACCACCAATTCTCTGCCAGACTGGAAACCTATTTGGAGAAATGGACTGCTCTGGGGAAGACCCAAGATCTTAAAGAAATGATCATGATTGAGCAATTGAGAGAGTCCAAGGCTCCAGACATGAGAAAATTTCTCATGGAACAAGGTGCAGAGAAGTTGGGGGAGGTTTTAAATGTCGCTGAAAGGTATCAGGCAGCCCAGGCAGAGGTAAGTGGTGCTAAAAAGAAGCATATAGACAATTTTAAAGCTCCACAGCAATTTAATAAATTTGATAATAGAGAGCAGGGAAATAAAGGTAGGACAAACTTTGAACGGCCAAGAAATGACTACCGAGACAGAAACTCACAGTTCAATGACCAAAAATCCAATGAAAGAAAACCGTTTAACCAAGGAAAAAGATGGTGTAAATGGTGCAAAAAAGATAACCATAACACCGAATTTTGTAGAAGGAAACCTTCAAACATTGCTGCAATGAAGTCGGGGACTCAAAGATTAAAGGTTAATCCTAAGGGACAGCAGGAACCTTATCACCCCCCAGTTTGTGAGGATGTTATTTGTAATGGGGTCACCATAAGGTGCCTTTATGATACAGGTTTGGATTATGATTCAGTTGTGAAGTCTAGCCTAGTGGACCCAAGTCAGTATACCACAGAAACAGTGGAAATACAAGGGGCAACTAAGGACATACCACTCATGACACTTCCCATCGCCAGGATAACGGTGAAAACTCGCTATGTGGAAGGAGAAATCAGAGCAGCAGTGATAGATGAACCAATCTACCCTCTGATATTGGGGTGTAGATACGTATTCTTGGGGAATCCCGAGAAACCTGTGATCATGGCGACAGTGCAAACCAGGTCACAGAAGAAGGAGGAAGAAGGTGAACCTATAAATGCTCATCCAGAGGAGATGAGGAAGGCGCAGGCTGAGGATAGGACACTCAAGCCATGTTTTAAAAAATTGCCCAAATTCCACACTCCTCCGAGCAAGGGGGAATATTTTATGAAGAACAAACTCTTATACAGGAAGGCCGGAACTGGAACAAATGGTCACAACCAGCTGGTTCTTCCCACTTCATATAGGGATAAAGTGATGGAACTCGGGCATGCGATTCCCTTCAGTGGTCACATGGGGATCAGCGCCACAGGACAGCGTATAGCCTGTCATTATTTCTGGCCTGGGATAACGGAGGATATAAAAAGATATGTCAAATCCTGCCCAGAATGTCAAAGGGTAGCTCCAAAGCACTGGACTGCTCCTGCAACTCTAGGGGAAATGCCCATAGTGGGAACACCTTTTGAGAGGGTTGCAGTGGATATTGTAGGACCTCTCACTCGGACCAAGAGGAGGAACAGTTACATCCTTACTCTGGTGGACACTTGTTCTATGTGGGGAGAGGCGGTAGCCCTGCCATCAATTGATTCAAAACATGTAGCAGAGGCACTACTTACAATATTTACCCGATTAGGATTCCCGCATCAAATCTTGACGGATAATGGTTCTCAGTTCAAGGGGAAACTAACGGAAGAAGTTTTTAAGCTATTTCAAGCCAGACACTTTCATTGTAGTCCGTACCATCCGCAAGGGAACGGCCAGGTAGAGAGGTTCAACGGGACTCTCATTTCTATCCTGAGAAAGCTGGCACACGAAAAACCGGATCTGTGGGATCAATTCCTGCCCGCCGCATTGTTTGCGTACCGGGAGGTACCACATAGTTCAACCGGGATGGCTCCCGCAACTCTGCTATTTGGGAGGCCAATAAAAGGTCCATTAGAAGCCCTATTAAGGACCTGGACAGATGAGAAGGCGGAAGAGACTGTTACCTCATCTTATCAATACGTGAACGAACTGACCACTCGTTTGAAAGCTGGATGGAAACTGGCAAATGATAATTTGAAACAAGCCAGGAAGAAACATGCAGCATATTTTAATAGGAAGGCAAAGGACAGAGAACTGGCAGTGGGAGAGAAGGTGCGGCTTCTACTACCCGGTAGTCAGAATAAATTACAAATTGGATGGCAAGGTCCATATACGGTTCTAGAGAAGGTGTCTAGAACAAACTATAAAATTGACAAAAAGGGGAAGGAAAAAGTTTATCATGTAAACCTGTTAAAGAAATATCTGGACAGACCACTCCAGGAAAGCACCCCCTTACTGACCCTGGCTATCGCAACTCAAATGCAAAAGGAACCACTCACCTCGCATGAATACCCATTACATCCTTGTGAAACAGCAGCACAGGTAAAAGTCAGTAAGCACCTGACTAAAAATCAGAGGGAGAGAGTTCAACAGGTTCTGGAGGAACATACAGATGTATTAACAGATAAACCAGGACATACAAATTTGCTACAGTATGACATGAAACTGGTAGACTCAAACCCAATCTGTATGAGAGCCTATTCTATTCCGTTCGCGAAGGAGAAGGCATTAAAGGAAGAAATAGATTATTTGTTGAAGGAGGGGATTATTTCACACAGTGAATCATCTTTTAGCTCAAGTGTCGTATTGTTGAGAAAACCGTCTGGGGAACACAGACTGTGCATAGATTACAGGAAACTGAATGCTGTCACAGAAGGACAAGTGGATCCATTACCAGACACAAAACAGTTATTTGCCAGACTGAACAAGGCAAAATACTTTTCAAAAGTGGATCTTAGTAAAGGCTATTACCAGATTCCAGTGAAGCCTGAAGTGAGACCTTATTTAGCGTTTAGCACATCGGAAGGACATTATGAATTCAACATGCTACCATTTGGATTGAAAAATGCTCCGAGTGTATTTTCAAGGATGATGCGCAAATTGTTGGATCCCCTGAATAACCCATGTATCACGAATTTCATGGATGATATTCTCGTCGCCACAGAGACATTTGAAGAACACATTGACTCCCTAAAAATGTTATTTGATAGGCTTAGGGAGGCGAACTTAACTGCTAGGCCAACAAAATGTTGCATTGGATGCAAAGAGTTGGAGTTCTTGGGACACACTGTATATCAGGGTAACATGACCCCTGATCCCAAGAACTTGGAAAAACTGCAGAGAGCACCTAGACCACAAACAAAAAAGGACGTACGATCATTCGTGTCATTATGCGGATTTTATCAAAAATACATCAAAAACTTTAACTCTATTTGTGCTCCTCTGACTGATCTGACTCGCAAGGGACTTCCAGATAAAATTAATTGGACTGCGCAAAGTGAATTAGCGTTCCAAGACTTAAAGGAAAAACTCACTAGCAAGCCTATTCTCAAACTACCTGATTTGACACAGGACTTTGTCTTAAGAACCGATGCAAGTAATGTAGGACTCGGAGCGGCTTTGTTGCAAAGATCATCTTCACCTGATGGGGAATTGAAACCAGTCGCTTATGCAAGCCGCAAATTGAATAAGGCGGAACAAGGATACTCCACAAGCGAAAAAGAATGTTTAGCGTTAATCTGGGCCATAAAGAAGTTTCAAATCTATCTGTATGGTAGGACTTTTGTGGTCGAGACGGACCATCAGCCTCTCGTATTCTTATCTCAGGCTAAGCATGAAAACGCAAGATTGCTGAGGTGGTCTTTATTGCTTCAACCTTATCAGTTTAGTATCCAATATATCCCAGGCAAATTGAATGTCGGTGCAGATTTCCTCAGTCGGCACCCCTGTGATCAAAATTAGAGTAGTGGCAGGCGTGAGGAGTAATTTTATCTATGTGTATCACTGGTTTTGGAACTTGCCGTAGGCATGTTTTCAAGTGGGGAGATGTGTCACAAAATTAACCGTGATACAACGTTAAAATATCTCCAATGATACAACGTAGGAATAAAAACTAATGCGTAAAGTGCTAGAATACATGATCGCCCTCGCCGCGGGTCATCACCCGCCATGGAAATTAAATTGCTAGACTTGATGGCAAAATGGAACGGGATGAGAACGGAGATCAAAAGGAAAAATATGACTGAACACGTGCTTGAGAATAGCAGACATAAAGTAAAGAAATCGACAAAAGGGACTTGGACATTATACGCCACAGTCATTTCTTGGACGCTTTTGCTATAACTTAGTCCGTTTATTTGAATGCAGTGATGAACGCATTCCAGAAAATTCTAGAAAATATTTGAAAAGTAACTTTTCTTAATAATAATGTTAGGAATATAAAACCTAGCTGGCCGGATGGCCCATCTTGAGCAGTGAAATAATATGCTTTCATTTATACAGACGGACAGATAATAAGAAAGATATTGACAAAAGACTGTGTTGTTCATATCAGCGAGTGTCTGCATTGAGATAAAACATGTCACTAATTTTCAAAAAATTGTGGCCTTGAAGACGCTAGTGCTAAAATCTAGTTGGAATGAAGAGACGGGGTGGGATGGTGAATTGTGGCTAAAAATAACTTTAAAGGCAAAATTGTGTAGGGGAAAGCAGGGTTGGTTCAAAAATCAAGTGTGTTTTTATGAAAAAAACCAGTAGAGGCAGACGGACTAACAGACCGTGATACACACTTGACTGCGATGTGACTGAAGTGACTTTGGTTGCCAATTTTGAATATTAGGGGGGAATGCGGCGATTGGCCAACGCAATTAATAGTAGTGTGAAAGAGAGGGGAAAGTTTGTCATTTGCCTTAGTCTGTTCATAGAAGCAGTTCACATCTGCAGTGGTGCTGATTCCCTAAGAATTTAAATTTTATAAGAGGGACGCCATCATACAGCCAGCAGCTCAGCTGAGTTTTGCTAGCAATTGTGACTGTGTACTAATTTCTGAATTCTGTTAAGAATGAATAATACTTATTCTGAATATTTTAATATTGTTTAATGTTTCGAGTGATTTGATACTGCCATATCAAAATCTATCCCTTACAACAAATAAGGATTCGCTCTGGATCCCCAGCCCCAGTTCAGGGTCTAGAGACAAATAAAATACATAAACTCCAGCAAGGATTAGGAAGGACAGATCAAGTGTTGAGATCAGTGAAACATATCACCTATCCTATTCTATGGCAGGAAACTAATAAACATATTTCAGAATCCGTAGTCTGGGAGAACTTAGCCTAGGTGAAACCAACTTGGTAAGATGTGTTGTTTGGTCAGAAAGATCTGACCCGTCTATATGGTGTTGTTGTTGTGTAATGTTATGTCCAGAAATGGTTAGAGAATGGACTTCTGACACATGACTAATACTTTGATTGCAGAGCTGTGAGTTTCAGTTGGCACCAATGCGGTGTCAAATGAGTTGTTGAATTTTACCAGAGTGGACCCGTGCAGTAACATTTGGTCAGAGCAGCCTATTATAGCCCCAAGCACGGAGAGGTGGGGCCACCAGATCTCAGCACCAGAGCGACACCTTCAAGTTACGTGAGAGCCTGGTCTACTGAGAATTCACCAACTCAACTTATTTGCTAACACACCCATAAAAATTTCCATCAATTAACTGGACAATGTGTAGTCACCATAGACAGGGAGTGATGAGACCACCCCAACAGCACATCTGTTGCGTGAGAAATTCTCGCAACATCGTTTTATTACGATATATATTTTATAACGCAAGGGCAACAACTGCTTGAAATTTATAGTCACTTTTCTCGGTAAGCAGCTGTCTCCTCGCGTTGGTATTGAATGCAGTTAAGTTTGCTATGCTAGGCCGTTTTCTCAGAAAACGGTTGGCAACCTGTTGGGTTATCCTTTTAAGGTAATCATTCTTACGCTGGTTCGTAGTAAAGGTCTTTGCGTCTTAAGTTCTGAGCTGTGGTCATTTTGCGCTGGACTGCGCATGACTGGTCTTGCTTGTTGGTCGAGCGATTTCCTCCCACCAGTCAGTCGAGTGAGCGATTTTGAATAGCTAGGTGGATGCCTCGCTGAAGAGGTGATCTCCGCTAGTTTTTTGTTCTGTCAGGAATGTGAAGTCCTCTTAATGGATATTTCGTTTATTCGAGATAATACCTCTAGTTTATTTCCACATGCCGGGGAGGCGTAATATTTCTGTGTATTTCCTGAAGGCAAGGTAAATTAACTTTTCATTAACTCTATCAATTTTTTGGTCGTGAGCGACGTTTGATTCATAGCCTGTCTTCGAAAGTCGTCGTCACGAGATGTTTTCCCAGCTCACGTGTTGCTGTATTGTATCGCATCGGTTGATGCATGTCCCAAGGACTATTACTTGCTACTTTGTTACATGAACTAGGTTTGAAAACCTTTGTTATCTAGAGGATATTTTTTGAGGACATTATTTATACTTCAGCAGACGTGCCTGTCTTGCTGAAGTCAGATTAAGGAGAGTGAACTGATCTCATACATCTGGTTATCTCCTGGCTGTTATAGAAAAGGATGGAGTTTTTCACCTGACTACATTTACAGCACTATGAAATATAACATGCATCTGACTCATCATTGTAATGCTGTCTACCGTCCATTGCTGTATTGAATGTTGCTGTGATAATGACTGTTTGATGTGCCTACATATTCGCGTAACCATTTTGTCACTGTGGCGTCCACAATAAATAATGAAGAAAAACGTCATCGGCTGTTACAAGAATCATTGACTTTATACGTCGTGAGTTTACTGACGTTCTAATGTGGATTGCCCTGTTATTTTGTATGATCATTGTTTGTCTGAACACCTCTGCACACTTCACAAAACCAGACCACGGGCACCATCACTCAACCCATGGTGCACGCGTCATTTGGCGGCCAATTACTCAATCATAATATAAATTGGACGTCATCATTTGGTGGCCATAAGCTGGTTTGATCTGGTACCAGCAAACACGGGGTCCCTTACCCACTTCAAGTCAACACTACAGCATCCTTCATTTTCAACTTCAACATTCTTCAAGAAAGCCAACACTTCAAATTTTCAAAGTACTCGGCGTTGCCCGGTAAAAGTCAAAATTTCAATTTTTTGACGGAAACAGGAATTTGACAGTACACGGCGTTGTTGAATATTGCCGGATAACACGGACTACTGTTGTCGTTAACACAAGTCAAGCAAGTTGCTGTTATCAAGGTTCCAGTGCTGTCGTTTTTTGAGAAGGTCAAGTGCCGGTTGAAACGGGTTGTTTTCTGAAGAAGGCCAAGTACCGATTTCCATCAATTTACTATTGGATTAGAAGGTCAAGTGCCGAAACAACTCAACATACAGTATGTCAGAAGCTCAAGTACCATCGTGTTAGCAGTGGAAGCAGTTCAGATGTGCCATCATCGTTGGAGCTTCGCTCTTTAGGACGTTGATTGACATCCGTTGTTTTTTTGCTGTTCTACGATTGGAAGCCTATAAGTTAAGTGGCCTGTTTGTACGTAAACTGTGCCCTTGTACTTCTGCTGAGTCTTCTGTGTATCATCTCATTCTATTGTTATATGTTATTCGTATATTTATATGTTTATATTTCAGCGGGTTCTCGGTTGGGTGGTGTCTCCCTTAGATCATGCCACGTCATAGAGGTCGTCTATTGTGAGCGTTTTCTGTAGGGTGAGCAAATTTCCGATACTGGAATTTGCTAAGCGACTTCTGTTGCTATTTATGTTAGTTGTGATGACATGTATTAATATTGTTTTCGTTATTATTTCGCATTCTTTAGTTTTGTTTTGATTTGTTTGTATTTGTTAGCCTACTCTTGACTATAGTTTAGTTTCATACAACATTTTTGTTTATACACTGTGGTGTCATGTATTTTGTTTAATTCTATCGCAGATATCGTCACATTTTTTGTGATATTTCATTAATTTCTGCTTTATTTTTAGTTGATTTCTGCGAATGTTTTTGTATTGTTGCTGATCTTTGTTATTGTTTACATTGTTATTGTTTACATTGTTTGCATTGTTTACATTTTCAATGTTTACATTCTGCATGTGTTTACATAGTCATTGTTTACAGTTATAGCAATTAGTTATGGGCTATGCTAATGCACTGTTACTACTACACTGATGATAAATGAATGATGAATAGTGTCGTGCACTATTGAATGAGAAGTGCACCTATGATCAAGAGTTGATTGATAATATTTCAAAAAGGTCTATACACAAGTTCTTTGATATGAGACTTGTTTCCCACAGAGACTGGGATAATATAATGTGATGTGAATATACGAGTGCTTAATTAAGACTTGTTACACTTAGGTTTGAAATAAATTAGTTAATTATTTCAGGTTTTTGAACTCATATTATTACTCATCATGTCTACATTTGAGCACTTTATTGAGCAGGGTAAATTGCTTGGGAAGACTGGTGATAAGTTAGAAGAATTTGCAACTGCTCGATATGATAAAGCAATGGAAGCTGAACAAAAGAAACTGCAGATGCAGGTGGATGAAAAAAGATTCCAAATGGAAATGGAAAAACAAAAAAGGGAACTAGAAGCTGAAAGACTTCAAAAAGAGGCTGAGAATAAAAGACTTGAGAAAGAAGCTGAAAGACTTCAAATAGAGGCTCAGGCTGAGGAAAGAAGATTACAGAGAGAGTCTGATGAGAGGAAAGAGAAAGCAAAAATGGAACATGAAGAAAAGGTCTTAGCTTTAGAGTTGGAAAAATTGAAATTGATGAACATGAGTAATGGTAATGATTCAAACAAGGGTTCATCTTCTGGTAAGGCTAATAATGATACTTTTAAGATTAAGTTACCAACATTTAGTCCTTCCAGTGATGACATAATGTTCTATCTGGACAGATTTGAACAAGCATGTACAGCTCATAACATAGACAAAGCAAAATATGTTTATCAGTTATCAGGGATACTGACAGGTAAAGCTCTAAGTATATTAAATATGGTGGATGAACCTGACAAGAACAATTATGAGGTTGTCAGGGCCGCTTTGTTAAAGAAATATCAGCTTAACGAAGACGGCTATCGTCTACAATTTAAAAACATGTTGCCTGAAAATGGAGTTGAATTCTCCGAGTTTATTGCAAGAATACGCATTACTTTCTCACGATGGGTTGAACTATCTAAGACGGAAAAAACTTATGAAGGACTTATGGACTTAATACTTAGAGACAAAGTCATGTCGTCTGTCAATGAGTCTTTCCTTGCTTTCCTTCATGAACGTAAACCTAAAACAATAAAAGAAATGGAAGATTTCTGTTGCCAATATGTAACTGCGCACCCACACATAACCATGGATAACTCTAAGGTGAAAGAAGGTTTACCGGTTGCTTCGGCAGCACCGTATGGTCAAAACTTTGCTCGTAGATCCCAACAAAATTTTGATAGAAAGGGCAGCGGTAATTTCTGTCAAAATCATGGGAATCAATTTCATGGTGATTCTTCTTCGAAGAATTGGAGACAACCTGATAGTACTCGTTACTATCACCCTAATAATTATAGGCATTTCAAAAGAGGATATGGTAATAGAGGTTATTCCTGCCGAAGACCTCAAAACCAAACAAATAGATGTTCGCATCAATGTGAACATGATAGTAATCGTGGAAACTGGAATTCGAATCATGATAACAATTACAATAGAGACAATAATAACTGCAGAGATAATAATAACTCTGATAACTTCAGAGGTAATAATAGTCGGGGTAGATCTCAACACAAAAAAAGAGATATCAGCAGGCTAATTCTGTACAACAGGAAACTCAGGGAGCCTGTAATCAGGTCGTTGATAATAAAAACTTTGACGCGGTCACTGGTTCTGCTTTTAACTTTGAGAGAGCAAACAAATGCCCCCAATGCAGTACTTTATTCGAACCGGGTACCATAACTACTTTGAGTTGTGGTCACCCTCTTCCCGCTCTTCCTGCTGCTGTTGCGCATGACGGGAGGGGTTCTTTAATCCTACATAAGGGTCTTGTTAATGATACTCCGGTCTCACTACTTTTCGATTCCGGATGCACCACTATTGGTGTTAGACAATCGCTTGTAGATCCATCTTGTGCTACAGGAAAGGTTATTAAATGTGTCACATTTGGCGGCACTCTAGAAAAATATCCTACTGCTGTAATTCGCATTGCCACTCCTTTCTTTACTGGAGATGTGCATGCTTGTCTCTTACCTAATCCTATTGCGGACCTTATTATTGGTCGTATTCACGGAGTTAGGGAGTGTACCCCACAGCAGATTGCTGCTTGGGAAGATAATAACATGCAAGCTACAAATGCAGTGGTTACAAGAGCACAAGCTCTACAAACACCCGAAACTTCACTGAATTGTGATAATGAAGTTGATAGCCAAGATAGTCACTTAGTGATTACTCGTGACTCTTTCATAAAATTGCAAGAAGAAGATCCTTCTTTAAAAAAATTCTTCATTCTTGTGAAGAAAGGTGATCCGAATCAGGATACAAATAGAAAATCTTGGATTGCAATGAGAAACGGCGTACTTGTACGTATGGTACAAGATTCGACTACGTCGGCACATTCGCAAATTCTTGTTCCCAAGAGCATGAGAGTGCAAATATTACAACATGCTCATGACTCGCAATGTGCTGGACATATGGGTTTTTCCCGTACGAAGTCGAGAGTCCTTGCGGCTTTCTTTTGGCCTTTTGTCAACAAGGACATTCGTATTTACTGCCGATCATGCAAGGTATGTCAGGAGGTCAAATCTAGAGGACCACGACATGCTGCGCCTATCCAGGCTGCTGACATTCCTATTCGGCCGTTTCAGAAAATGGCCATAGATATTATTGGCCCTTTTAAGGTCAAGTCGGCCAGAGGACATCAGTTCATCCTTACATGTGTCGATATGTGCACACGTTGGCCAGAGGCTATTCCTCTTAAGAGCATATCTACTACAGATATCGCAGATGCTCTTTGGTTGATATTTTCTCGCTTGGGGTTCCCCAGAGAAATATTGTCAGACCATGGCACTCAACTCATATCTGACACTATGTCACAGGTAATGTCTACCTTACATATTGAACGATCTCTCAGTAGTATCTACCATCCTATGTCTAATGGGTTAGTTGAGCGTCTGAATAGAACGCTCAAGACTTTGCTTGGTAAGATAACTGAAGATCATCCTCAAGATTGGGACAGGGTTTTACCCGCGGCTCTCTTTGCCTATAGAGAAGTCCCTAATGAACACACAGGATTTTCTCCCTTCGAACTTGTCTTTGGCGCGCGTCCGCGCGGCCCTATGTCTTTATTACACGATCTCATCACTGCCGATGATATTAGCGATGAAACTCAATCCTCATATGAGTATGTCATTGCTCTTAGACAAAAGATCATTGAGGCATGTAAGCTAGCAACTGCTTCATCAGAAATTGCTAAAGAGAAGGCAAGGCAGTTTGCTAACAAGAATAGATGTCTACGACAACTTTGTCCAGGTGACAAAGCATTCGTCCTACTCCCCAGTAGGGAAAATAGACTTCTTATTGCATGGAAAGGTCCGTATGCAATAGTCTCTCGGATTTCCGATGTTGACTATGTGGTCGATATTGATGGAAAGCATAAAACTTTCCACATAAACATGCTTTCGGAATTTCACGAACGTCCGGACTATTTGCTGCCTATTTTCCAGGCAACGGATGATGCTCCTGCACCTCACGGTAATTATTCATCCCTGTCTGTCATACAGGATGAGGAATCTACCTTCTCTGATGTCAATCTTCCCCTTCCAGTGGTTCCATTACATTCCACGGAATCTTGGAAAAACGTTTCTGTTTCTCCTAATCTTTCTGGTGACGAACATCGACAAGTCTCGTCGATGTTACAAACATTTCAGGATGTTCTCACTGACATTCCTGGACACACAGATGTCATAGAACATGACATAATTCTTACCGACAATAATCCAATTAGGGTTAGGCCTTATCCTATTCCTATACACTTTCAGTCGCAAGTGGAAAAGGAATTGGATGAAATGATTCAATTAAATATAATTGAACCATCGACTTCACCATATTCTTCTTCCATGGTTATTGTCCGGAAGAAGGATAAGAACATACGAATTTGCGTTGATTATCGCAAATTGAATCAGGTCACAAAGTTCGATGCTGAACCGATGCCTTTGTTAGAAGATCTACTGATTAGACTTTCTAATTCTAGATTCTTCACTAAACTTGACTTGTCTAAAGGTTATTGGCAAGTGCCTTTAGCAGAGCATGCCAAACCTCTTACTGCTTTTTCTACACCTAGGGGTCTATTTCAATGGAATGTTATGCCTTTTGGTCTCATGAACGCCCCTGCCACTTTCGTTCGCATGATGCGTCGAATTCTGTCACATCGATCGGATGTCATCGCATACTTAGATGACATCTGTCTCTTCAGTGATACCTGGGAAGATCACTATTTAGGGTTATATGACTTACTGTCCACTCTACGTGAGAATAAATTGACAGCAAAACCTTCTAAAGCTTTTGTTGGTTTTGGTGAAATCTCTTTCCTGGGTCATCGTGTTGGTCATGGTCTCTTGAAGACAGAAGACCACAATACTTCCAAAATACTGAACATCTCTGTTCCTAAAACGAAGAAACAAGTTAGGAGTCTCTTAGGTTTAATTCAATTTTATGGGAGATTTATTCCAAATTTATCTTCGATCATGGCACCTCTCTCAACATTGTTGAAGAAAGGTTCGCCTAATCTGGTCCGTTGGTCTGAAGAATGCCAATCTTCACTAGACCAAATCAAGAATATATTTTCTTCTCCTCCCATCCTAAGATTACCTACTCTTGATAGGACTTTTGTTCTTCGAAGTGATGCTTCATCCACTGGGATTGGAGCAGCACTGATGCAAGAATATGCAAATACTCTGCATCCTGTTATGTACATTTCTAGAAAACTAAATGCGGCAGAGAGGAACTACTCGGTTTTAGACCGTGAGTTGTTAGCGATGGTTTGGTCAATTCTAAAACTACAAAGATTCCTCCTGGGCGCACATTTCATTCTAGAGACTGATCAGAAAGCTCTTACAGCTATTCAGACTAAGAATTTGAAGAGTTCGAGATCCACTCGATATGCTATAGCTCTTCAACCTTTTCACTTCACGGTACGAGCTATCCGTGGTGCGGATAATGTGATGGCTGACATTTTGTCTAGATGCCCACATGACTCCAACTAATACTTCTGTCCTATATTTCCATATATTACAGAGTCATAACACACCTATATTACTACAATAGATTAGCACATCTGTACTCACTTTATATGTACACACTATCGTGCTTTGTTATCATCTTCTTCTGTTCGTTTTTTAAGATGATAGAGGAAGACTGAGTGGTTAATATAAGGGCCGTTAGTTTACTAAACAGCCACAATTATTAATAATGTATTGTACCTTATGAAGCATATTAGTTATTAATTAGCATTATATTGCTTGTACTTTCTCAGAATGTCATTGATGAGCTGAGGACTTACCTTACTATTATCAAGCATGACGAGTTCTAGATTGTGTACTTACCCTCGGAATGCCAGAGGATATGTCCTGGATCGTCATGTAGTTTAACTTTACTATGTACTTATGTCATTACATGTCAAATAATGTACTAATTAAATTTTTCTATCAGATTTGTACATCCATTTTTAAAGACAATATTAGATTATGCTATTTAATAATGTCTATGGTAACTTGCATACGTATATTGTGTTTACATGCTAACGTGATGTGTGTTGGTGACACCTCCCCGATGTGAATATTTTTTGAGACATATTTATTTTTCTGTTGAGGTATATCCTCACCAGACACTCTATATTTAGCCTCATGTTAGGCAATTTAATTAATTATCAGCGCATAATTCGTGCGTTTTGAGCCGCTTATCGCATGCTCTTTGATATTTAAAAAAAAAAAAAATATGTTCCACATTTTTTTTTTATCGGGAGGAGGTGGTGATATGTTGCGTGAGAAATTCTCGCAACATCGTTTTATTACGATATATATTTTATAACGCAAGGGCAACAACTGCTTGAAATTTATAGTCACTTTTCTCGGTAAGCAGCTGTCTCCTCGCGTTGGTATTGAATGCAGTTAAGTTTGCTATGCTAGGCCGTTTTCTCAGAAAACGGTTGGCAACCTGTTTGGTTATCCTTTTAAGGTAATCATTCTTACGCTGGTTCGTAGTAAAGGTCCTTGCGTCTTAAGTTCTGAGCTGTGGTCATTTTGCGCTGGACTGCGCATGACTGGTCTTGCTTGTTGGTCGAGCGATTTCCGCCCACCAGTCAGTCGAGTGAGCGATTTTGAATAGCTAGGGGGATGCCTCGCTGAAGAGGGGATCTCCGCTATTTTTTTGTTCTGTCAGGAATGTGAAGTCCTCTTAATGGATATTTCGTTTATTCGAGATAATACCTCTAGTGTATTTCCACATGCCGGGGAGGCGTAATATTTCTGTGTATTTCCTGAAGGCAAGGTAAATTAACTTTTCATTAACTCTATCGATTTTTTGGTCGTGAGCGATTTTTGATTCATAGCCTGTCTTCGAAAGTCGTCGTCACGAGATGTTTTCCCAGCTCACGTGTTGCTGTATTGTATCGCATCGGTTGATGCATGTCCCAAGGACTATTACTTGCTACTTTGTTACATGAACTAGGTTTGAAAACCTTTGTTATCTAGAGGATATTTTTGAGGACATTATTTATACTTCAGCAGACGTGCCTGTCTTGCTGAAGTCAGATTAAGGAGAGTGAACTGATCTCATACATCTGGTTATCTCCTGGCTGTTATAGAAAAGGATGGAGTTTTTCACCTGACTACATTTACAGCACTATGAAATATAACATGCATCTGACTCATCATTGTAATGCTGTCTACCGTCCATTGCTGTATTGAATGTTGCTGTGATAATGACTGTTTGATGTGCCTACATATTCGCGTAACCATTTTGTCACTGTGGCGTCCACAATAAATAATGAAGAAAAACGTCATCGGCTGTTACAAGAATCATTGACTTTATACGTCGTGAGTTTACTGACGTTCTAATGTGGATTGCCCTGTTATTTTGTATGATCATTGTTTGTCTGAACACCTCTGCACACTTCACAAAACCAGACCACGGGCACCATCACTCAACCCATGGTGCACGCGTCATTTGGCGGCCAATTACTCAATCATAATATAAATTGGACGTCATCAACATCCATTAAATGTTCTCCCAAAATAGAGTACTACTATAAACAGTAATAATATTAATTAGTCTGGTAACACATATAGGTACACACCTTGCATTTATTATGTAATATTCATGCATTTCTTTCATAATTGCTAAACCTTTCATGTGTTCTGGCCAAAATAAAACCTTGGTCCAGAACAAATAAATGTAAGAAAATTACTATCCAAATTTTACACACTTGAGTTAGTTCAGTGTATTATAACATTTATTAATATTATTAGACTTAGTAAATATCTGTGTGTGTGTGTATGCAAACTACCACGACACATTACATATCATTACCCCAGACATTTAACGTAGCCACATTCATTAGAAAAAAAGATAGGTGTGAGGTCGTAGTGGTAGCAAGAAGGGCCTTCTGACAATTCACAGCTACACTTTATCTCAGGAGCCTTCACAGCTGACCTCATGCATCACACTTAGTAATATCACCATCATACAATACCATCAAACCCACTACAGCTACCACCTTGTGTTTATAAAGATCGACTTTATTAAAGGTGGCTAGACAACTGAGGTGATAAATTATTCACTGACCTGCCTACTTAGCTTACGACGATTCATATGGCAAAACGTACACAAGTCTGAGAGCGGCTAGAGCTGAATGTAGGTGCATAAAATATGTCAAACCATAGGACGATCGGTGAGGAAAATGAAGAAACGAAGTGATACCGCCGGAGAGGATGAAAGTTATAAAAGTGCACAACTGATTCGTCACAATCTTAACAGAACTACAGATGAGCTGATCTAACTGGGACAGATTTGTAATGTTGACAGAACTACAGATGAGCTGAGCTAACTGGGACAGATTTGTAATGTTGACAGAACTACAGATGAGCTGAGCTAACTGGGACAGATTTGTAATGTTGACAGAACTACAGATGAGCTGAGCTAACTGAGACAGATTTATATTGTTGACAGAACTACAGATTGGATGAGATAACAGGAACACATTTTCTAATGTTTACAGAACTACAGATTTGTAATGTTGACAGAGCTACAGACGATCTAACTGGGATAGATTAGTAATACTGACATAAATACTGATGGTCTGACTGGAGGAGAATTGCTATGCTTTCAGATATGTTTTGTGAAATTATTTATATGTGTCATAGTGGTATGAGAATGATTGTTTAAACCTTTAACTATGACAATAAATAAATTGACAACAAATACGTTGTCAAGAAAGCAGAAACTACACATCAAACCCCAAATCCAGCAACTGACTACAGAGATTACACTTATATAACTACGGGTAGAAACAGAAAGCAGTCCACCAACAACGAACCAAAACCGTAGAACAAGAGAGACAGTTTATCACTGCCAAATGAAATAAATCAACACAGTCAAACAATAAACAGTACAATAGAAAAATTACTTAGTGCTATTTTAGACACCATACGTCAAATCGTCATTCATTAAGTCATAAATCAGCTGGAGTTAAGGTAGACGACACACTCGGCAGACACAAGAGGAAACAAAAAACACACATGGATCTTCATTTCAGCTAGTAGTACTTATAACTACACGTCGGCACACTAGCAATGTTAGATTTCGAGTAGTCCTTCACAGAAATAAACCTCTTCATGGCTAATAAAAGTGCCCCCCACCCCCCGCTAAATTTAAAAAGAAAAGGAAGGACAGAGATAACTGTCCAGCGGTCAAAATGTTATACAAATGTACACAATATACCCGACTTATAACCGAGAGATCATCCCTCTTGTCAGGTGTTGACGCCATTTCCAATCTCGGAAATAAGTGGAAAAAAAAAAACAACCCTTTGATGTTCTAAAAGCAGCAAATATAAAGAAGTTAGGGGAAGGCATCCAATTTTTTTCCTACGGGGAACAATTCAAATATTAATAAAATATTAAACTAAATAACAGATTTTGATTTTAAATTTTTTTTTGTTCAATTCATTATACAAATTTATGTAAGGCAAAAAGGAGTCTTTTATTTTTTATAGTACTTTTCTTAAATTGTTAAAGAAATGTTAATAACCATGTTTAGAATATAAGTACTTTAAATAATATGGAGTTTGATGCGCATATAAAAGATGTGAGTATATAACCTCTGATGCATTCAATGGTCATATTAATGTTCTCCTCAAACTTATCAATCCAAGTAACCATTGTACTCCGAACTGGTGCCTATGTCAAAATCAAGTTGGATGACTACTACATTTCCTTGGCAGTAGCTATATGGGACCAGGCATACTGTTAATTGTAGTTGGTGTTATAATTTTCTTGCTTGCGTTCTTTGGCTGCTGCGGAGCTTCCCGGGAGAACTATTGTCTTACTATGACATTTGCAGTCTGTCTGGGTATCATATTCATACTCGAGATTGATGGAGGAATTGCAGGCTTTGTACTTAGAGATAAGATTGAAAATGAAATTGAAAAAATACTGAAAGATAGCATAAACAAATATGATGACAAGAGCATGGCAGAATCATGGGACAAACTGCAGGGAGAGTTTTCATGTTGTGGTGCAGTTAAATACTTACTTACTTAGTCGTTCCCCTTCTACCGTGAGGTGTAGAGGTTTGGAAGAGAGAGCGCCAGACTATCCTATCGGCTGTCTTCCTCCTGGCCTGGTTCCATTCTAGTCCTCGATCCTTCAAAGATTGTCTAATGTTGTCCTCCCAGCGGACTCTGGGTCGTCCTCGGGGTCTGGATCCTTGGCTCTTTGTTTCCCATGCTTGTCGTGGTATCCGATCTTCTCCCATTCTGCAGACATGGCCAAACCATCTTAATTGGGACTGTTCTACTTGGGTCTGCAGGGGGTAGGATTTAAGGCCTTGACGTATCGTCTGGTTGCGTACCATGTCTCTTCTTGTTACTTCAACCACCTTCCTCAGATACCTCATTTCTGAGGTTTGGATCTGGCTTTTATGGGTTGTAGTCATTGCCCATGACTCGCATCCGTATGTCAAGACTGGGACATAGGTGGAGCGGTATACAGCCATCTTCGTTATCTTATCAACCTCTCTCTTGCTGAGGAATCCTCGATTTATGGCCTGAAAAAGTCTCCCAGCTGCTGCTTTTCGAGTGGCCAACTCGTCTTTGATGCCTCCCTTTCGGTCTATAATAGCTCCGAGGTATTTAAAGTGGTCGACCTGCTCCAGGACCTGTTCTCCCAGCTTAATCTGATGTTTTCTTTCTTCTCGTGATATCACCATGGATTTTGTTTTAGAGCTGCTTATGACCATTCCTCTCTTCTCCAGCTCTTCCTTCCAGTCTTGCAGGTTGGATTGGAGATGTGCCTCTGATTTAGCAATCAGGGCAACATCATCAGCAAATGCCAGCTCCGAAATATAGACCTGTCTCATCTTCCAGTACCCCACTGAATACTTTCTTGTTCTCTCCTTACATGCCTTGATGACATCATCCATAAGGAGTATGAAGAGGTAAGGTGATAGGATATCACCTTGTCTTACACCAGTGGTGGTCCTGAACTCTTCCGACTTATGGTTTGCTGTCCTCACATAATTTCTGCAAGACTTGTAGAAGCTCTGTATAGCATGAATCAGAGGTGCTGGAATATTCTTCCTTGCCAAACAGTCCCAAAGTTTGCTCCAGGGGACCCTGTCAAACGCCTTTTCCAGATCTATGAAACAAAGATGCATCTCACTCTTATACTCAAGGGCCTTTTCACTCAGCTGTCTGAGTGTGAAGATTAGGTCTTAAGTACTTCGGTTTGCTCGGAATCCGCACTGGACCTCATCCAATTGTGGCTCAGCTAGGCGTCGGAGTCTCTGCTCTAGGATTCTAGAGTAGATTTTACCAGGGACACTGAGAAGGGATATGCCTCTATGGTTTCCACACTGTCGATTGTCACCCTTTTTGAAAATTGGTGTTATGATGGCAATCTCCCAATCTTTTGGTATGGTCTTGTTGTACCACGCTGCCTGTAAAACCCTTAAGAGTAATAGGTCGCCTGATGCTCCCATAAACTTAACCATTTCTGGTGTTGTACCATCATGCCCTGCTGCTTTGCCCATCTTGATTTTCTCCAGTGCTGCCTTCAGTTCTTCCATCTTTATGTCATCTTCACCATCATTGGTTTTCTCTTCTGTGCTAGTGTTTATCATTTCTGATGCTTCACCATGCTCACCATCCAGGAGTTCTGAGAAATATTCTTTCCATCTTCCCATTACTTCCTTCGGGGCAGTAAGCAATTTGCCTTGCTTGTCCTTTATAAATTTGAGAGGGCATTGTTTTTCCTTCCTCATGTTCTTTAGGGTCTCATAGAACAATTTCTGGTTTTCTTGTGCATCTTTTTCTAGCTTTTCTCCAAATTCTTCCCAGGACTTCTGTTTTGCTGCTAGCACTTTGTTCTTTGCTTCTGTTCTGAGTGTCACATATTCTCTATATTTTTCCATTTGTCCTGTTGTGTTTTTAGCTCCTAAGTATTGTTTCCATGCCATTTTCTTCTCTCTTATTTTCTCTTTGACTTCCTCTGTCCACCAAGGTGTCCTCTTTCTCTTGTTCCCAAGTCGGACTTTACCGCATGCTTCTGCAGCAGCTGTCTTTATGATATCCTTGAATTTATTCCAGAGGGTTTCCAAGTCATCAGGTCGTTCTTCTGTGTTGCTCACCGCTGCAGCAATAAGCCCCTGATATCTGGTCTTAATTTCTGGCTCTCTCAGCTTGTAGGTCCTAATGCTTATTTCTCCTGCTCGTTTACTTGGTTTCTTGCGTGATGTTGGACAGTTCCTAGGCTGAGCAACTCTTTCAGTTGTTCTTTTGATTGTTAGCAGGTAGTGATCACTTCCAATCTCTGGCCCCCTCCAGACTCTAGCATCTCGGACATATTTGAATGAGCTTCTCCGAACAATGGCATAGTCGATCACTGACTTCTCATTCTTTGTTGGTTCACATCTAGTGTATGCATGTATGCGCTTATGGGGGAACTTTGTGTTTGTAATGATCAGATTCTGCTCACTGCAGAATCTAAGGAGTCGCTTTCCATTGTCATTGAGAGTATCTTCTCCATATCTTCCGATAACTCCACCCCATCTAGCATGGTCATTTCCAACTCTGGCATTAAAATCTCCGAGCATGATAACTTCATCTAGGCAGTCATCCACTGTCCTTTGAAGCAGCTCGAAGAATTCCTCCTTGACCTCTGCTCTCTCATCCTCATTTGGCCCATACACTATGACCAGGTTGACTATGGTTTCTCCTTCTTTTAGTTTAACAACCATAATGCGCTCCGAGACAAAGTTCCATCCCTTAATACTATCTTTTTGATTTTGGGCCACAATGCAACCCACGCCCCCTTTAGCTCTTTCAGACATGGGTACACCACTGTAGAGAAGCGTGTTGCCATCGAGATCCATGACTCCTTGTCCTTTTTTCTTTGTTTCCGTTATAGCCAGGATTTCTAGTTTTGCTTTCCTCATCTCTTCCACCAGCTCCTCTTCCTTCCCATTTATACTTCTTGTGTTCCAAGTTCCATAAGTCGTAGTCCGTAGTCCGTTCCAGTTCGTCGCCTTTAGAATCAGTCCAGTTTTCTCTCTTGTGTTGCTAGTAATCGTGATTTAAAGCAAACAGGTGATTGGCCTGTTGTGCCTTTGCATGGTGAAGGGGCTGCCTCCTTACGGCCACCATGCAGGCCGCCCTGCTCCTTTTTCATCCGGGCTTAGGACCGGCATTGGCGGAGTTAATTACACTGATTGGAATCCTGCGAAGGTGCCACGGTCCTGCTGCAAGGATCAGAGAAATGGAACATGCAGTAATCCCCCATTACCTACCCAGATTAACCAAGAGGGATGTGCCAGCAAACTTGAGAGGTGGTTACAGGACAAAATAGTTATCGTTGGTGGTGTTGGCATTGGTCTAGCATTCGTCCAGATTGTCGGCATTGTGTTTGCATGCTGTCTGGCACGTGCAATTAAAAAGGAGTATGAGGTGGTGTAGTGGCACATTCTGGATTCCTGTTGTGTACTTTGGGCTCATGATAACAGTTTCTTAGTGTGGAATTTCACTTAGTCAACCAGCAGCAACTAAAACTTGGGGAATTGTGATTGTGTATTTGGACAACCTTGTTACTTGATTCATCTGACTTGAAGTTTGAAGTGCAGACTATATCTGGATTATTTATCCCAGCTTTTAGAGAGCAGTAAGAACAATAAATCTGGATATAAGAGTGAAATTAAGACAGCCTATACATTCTAATTTTTGGAACACAACATAAAGTTTTGCCGTTTTGAACATGTTAAATGGATCTACATGTCTGCTAGTATCTTTGGAGATTCATTTAAGCATTCTGTGGTTAACATTCTTCTTTAAATTTGCAGCATTTTGAAGTAATGTTTCACTGTATAAGGATATTTTCCGTTTATTACAACTGAGGCATACTTAATTATCAGTTTTGTGACAGCTTTTACAAACTCAGTAGTCAGCAGGGCTGAGACATCTCCTTTTACTGCTATGGTATCTTGTTATCTAAGCATTTAATCACAATAATTTTGTTTCCCTACCAGAACTATTCATTTTTCACCTGCTTCATTTCATTCATACATTTTCGTACATACATTTTTTCTCTTACTGCATACTGTAAACGTCCAAAAAAAGTGATCTTTGCTGCGTGATATTTAGATATCTCGGCCATACAAAAGGAGATTGTTAAAATTTTGCACTTTAAGAAATTAATTAGCTCTGTGTCTCAATTAAGGACCAAAAAAAAAAAAAGGATGCAGATACATGGTTTCTGCTGTAAAATATATCTGAATGCGTTTATATATTAGTAATTGGGGAAGAATTCACAAAAGTTTAATTGACATATCTTTTGGCGGTATCTTCAGTACACACTTTACAGTTTATGCGGTTAGGGTTTGGTCTGCTCATTATCATGTTTGATAGTTTATATATATATATAATGTACATTTTCTTGTGTGCTTGAATTAATTTCTGTGTTGTTGCTGTTGCTATAATTAAATGGGTGAAAAAAAAAAAAATTGTACTCCGAACTCTTTCTGCTATGTATGGTAGGTGTAGTTCCACTGTTTCCTTAAATTTTTCTTCCATTTTTTCGTCTGACAAAATAGCTCTTTCTCTCTCTATTTTTTTTAAGGATTTCTTCATTAGCCTCTTTTATTTCTGTTATTGTTTTGAGGTCTCTTTCTATTGCCTGTTGTGCTATTTTAATTTCTTCTAATACCTGCCTGGCTTGGGTGATGTTATGTTCTGTCTCTTCTGTGTTGTTTTCTACTTCGCTGTTGCTTATGCGTGTTTTACTTTCATCTTCTTTCTGCATTTTCTCTCTTATGTTTTTTACTTCAGTGGTTATTTGTTTTATTTGTTTCTTGATGTTGTTTTCTTGGAAGTTTTGAAGGTGGCTGTTTGCTTTCTGTGTTTCTTTCACTTTCCAGATTGGTGTGTTGGTTTCTAGAGCTTCTTTAAGTATGTATTTTGTCTCTTGGAAGACTGGACACCCCTGGTACCTGGCACTGTGGTTACCCTGGCAGTTTGCACATCTTCTGTTTTTATTTTCTTGTTTGTAGTCTTTGTCCTCTTTAGCCATTGTGCTGTCTCTGTGTTTGTGTGCTCCTGCACAGAAACTACATCTTGTTGCTCTTTTACAAGCATGCTGCTTGTGACTAAAGCCTTGACAATTTGTGCACTGGATGATTGGTGGTATGAATATTTCAGTCTTCTTGGTTCTCTTGCAGATTTTGATCTCTTTGGGTATTTCTGTACCCTGTACACTCAACACTACCATTGATGTATTCTTCTGCAGCTTAGTTTTAATTCGTTCTACCTTTTCTATCTTAGTTTCTGGGTTTTCTTTCACTATGTTTGTGGGGATCTCTTCTTCTGTTAGGTTTGTATCGATGCCCTTGATTACGACTTTTCTAATCTCTTTGATCAGCTCCATTTGTATATTTATTTTATGTGGGAGTTGTACTTCTTTAGATTTTTCTTTCAGTTCATTTATTAGGACCTTGGCTTTTTCTGTGCTGTTCAAACAGATTACTACACCATTGCTTGTTTTTTGTAATCTGTTAATAGATTTTTTGTCTATTATTTTTTCTAGGTGTCGTAAATGTATTTTGAGAGAAAGAGTCTTAGAAATAGTAGTCCGGTTTAGAGTGTAGAATGATGGTGAAAAAGCTCAGTGATAGGAATGTAGAGATTAAATATGATGCTCTACAGAGTGCTGAAGGAGAGTAAAGACAGACTTATTTACGACAAATCGTTTCTCTCAATCTTCTCTTCCACTCTCCTGGTCAAACAATTATTTGCCAGTTTTCCAGACACACATCTGCGCACACACCGATTTGGTGCTTCAGACACACAGACGACGTGGATAAAACTATCTTAAACAAGTATGAGGGATTTGGGCCTTGGTAGTCCAACACAGTACTATGTATGTTTATGCTGTTTATTAGCATTTAAACTCAATCACAACATCCAACAGGTTTCATAAAATATCATAAGTACAGAAAATACAATTAACATGGTGAGGATGGGTTAAAGAAGATTGGTATCGACTAAGCCCTTCCCGCTTATTAGACAAAGGTAAACCCAGTCCTAAGATAGATAGTTATCAGGAACATAGGTAATGTAACCTAACAATGAAGTTAATTTCTCTGAAAGAGGTGTTACAATATTAGTTATGGTGGTAGACAAAATTACTGTTATCCCAATTGTATCTTCCCTTTACTAAGCAAAGAAAAAAAAGGGGGGGGGATGAAACAGAGTTAACAAATTATCCCACTTAAAGGAACAATGCCGGGTATACAGAAAACGTATTACCCGGTAGGCAAGTTAACAAATGGTTTTTGCAAAAAATAAATCTCCTGTCATTCATACACGCTGTGAGGATCCACACTCATATACACCACAAACTTACCGATTTCAGCATCAGACAATCCATAGCATGATATACACAGTAATTAAACTCTTTACATGTGAAAACTGTCTAGTCCTTCTATGTCCCGCCCCAGATAATGCGAGGTTTCACTGAGAGCAAATATTCCCGCTTATCGCCGGACTTGAAGTTCTAAGAGTTCTTGTGTTTTATTATAAAGAAACGAGTCTATGGGATGGCACTGACGCAGTTCGACATAGGGGTGAAAAATGAGGTGTTGGTATAATCCTTCAATGCGTGATGAAAGCCACTGACCGGTAAAGTTTTTAATCCAGTGAGGAAAAACTAGGCTCGGTCACAGTCAGGTAAATCGGTATTCTCTCACATTTAGAGCCGTACATAAATTATTGCTACTGGCACTGTTCATCTTCCAGTTTATCTCACAGATTGAAATTTAAATTTGATGATAATATTTTAAATGTTCTTGGGTAGGCTTTCTTTCATGTAATTATGACAGCTAGGCCGCACCGGACCGCCACAAGATTAAATTTAAAAAAATGTCTCATCAAACTGTCTGGAAGTTTAAGAACCGAGTATGGAAACTCTCTGTATGATTTATTAATAATACTGGGATTGCAAAGGTGATCATTCTGGAGAAAAAGATAGAAAACCCATGACAATCATAATCATACTTCAAAAATCAAATAATATTCTTAATGCGCGATAAATTTACCGTTAAGGCTATATTATATATACACTCGTGTATTTAATTATGTATTTAAGAAAACCCGTCACGAGTCTAATGGTTAAAATACACATCTAGATATATAGGACTTAACTAAATTTATTAATTATAAATTCCTTCGCGACTTTAAAAGTTACTTTAACATTTAAACATCTATTATTTTTGGAAATGTTATAATAGATATATCATTAAATTTACCACTGGAACTTTTGGGATGAGTTTAATTAAATAGATTAAATAAACACAAAATCCAGTGAAATAAAATGAAAGCACTAGACCACTGATCACTTTAACAAATATATCATACCGTGCACAGAAAAAGAAACACTCCAATTTGTAGCCACCAATTTGAGATGGGAATCTAGCAACTTCCTACGAATAGCTAGTGAATCTTAAAAATCTCTGGCACTGAATGATAGCCTGGCTTTCTAGTGGTCTGTATATATTTAAAATGGAATTAAAGATGAGGGGGACATGAGAAAGTTGACACTTTTCTTGATCTCAGGAGACTTTCGGGGATCTGACCGATAGACTAAAGAGAGGTGCCGTCCCCTGGTTTCCCGTTTCCCCGTTCGTTGCATCCGACATCTTCCCCCGTTCGCTCCGTCTGCGGTCGGTTTTGCGCTTAACATAAAGGTGCGAAAAATGCCGGCAAGAAACTTCCCCGTTCGTTTCATGGACCACTACTGCTTTGATCTCTCCCGCTCAACGTTCCTGAAACCACTTCCGTGTCTGTTTGATCCTGTTCCGCTCTCTCTGTTTGAAGTAGCAACGCCCCCACTGCCCAAGTTAATGAAAATAACTTCATATCATTGCTCAGGCGATGTCCGTGGGCGTGATTTAATCTTTCCTTAAATCAATGCGATGACCAGAATGACCGGTAGATAAACTGTCCACATATTAATCAGCCAACGTGTTGGCCATCTGCGTGGAACGGTTTCATAGCGATGAGTCCAGGTGAAAATAAATTCTCGTTAGATGAAGAGTTACCAAACTATTCGGGGGCTCTGGTGCTATACGAAGGGGTCGCTACAAAGGGTCGTGCTACAACGATTCAGGGCTAGCTGAGTTCGTCTGTGACAATCATCCCCTCTTTTGAGACATGAAAACATATTTTCATGTTTAATTTCTGACAATGAAGCTGCCCTGATCGGTAGCTTTTGGGTGATTGGTATCTTCAACTTCTACCTCTTCGTCCGTAGTCCAGTTTCTACTCAGGAAATCCGCCCCGACATTCTGTCTTCCCGGAATATATTCCACTTTGAAAGAATAAACGCTCAAAAGAAGAGCCCAACGCTTGATCCTTGCGTTAAATTCTTTATTGGCACCAAGAAAGGCTAACGGAGCGTGGTCTGTTTGCACCGTGAAAGATGTACCATAGAGAAACTCATGATGCCGTCTGATACCGTCAATCAGAGCGAGGCATTCTCTTTCGACTACGCTGTAGTTCCGTTCAGCTTTATTTAATTTCCGACTGCCATAGGCAACTGGAAAAAGCATGTTCGGGTTACTGTCATCGGCTTGAAGCAGCGTTGACCCGATGCCCTGACCTGACGCGTCGACCCGCAGTACGAAAGGTTTCTTGAGGTCAGGCAACCTCAAAATGGGGTATGCAGACAACTGTCCTTTCAAAGTGCTGTATGCGTGTTCGCACTTTTGATCCCATGTGACCTTATCAGGACAACCTTTCTTTGTGAGGTCAGTCAGAGGTGCCGTCAGTCCGTTGAAGTTCTGGATGTACTTCTGATAGTATGCACATAGTGATATGAAGGAACGTACGTCTTTCTTCGTTCGGGGTCTTTTTGCTGCCACTATTTTCTCCACGTTCTTCTGAACAGGCCAACAACAGCCGTGAGAAATAGTATGCCCAGGAAGTCTAACTGTTCAAACCCGATGAGACATTTGCTAGGTCTGGCTGTGAGACCAGTTTCCTGTAGTCTCCTGAGGAGCATAGCAACCGTAGCAATATGTTCTTCGTAGGTTTCCGATGCAATTAATATGCCATCCATAAAATTATGGATATGGGGACTTTGCAAAGGTTCTAGGAGCTTCCTCATCATCCTGGTGAACACTCCTGGTGCGTTATGCAAACCGAATGGCATCACATTAAATGTGTAATGTCCTTCACTAGTGCTGAAAGCTAACAAGGGTTTAATTTCCTCCTTGACTGGTATTTAATAGTAACCTTTACTGAGGTCAAACTTGGAGAAAATCTTAGCCTTGCTAAGCTTGGTGAACAACTCAGAAACAGTTTGGAGATGTTTGGGCTGGAATTCCGTAGCAGCATTTAGCAGCCGGTAATCTATACACAGCCGAACTTCCTTATTGGGCTTCTGCAACAGCACTACGCTGGAACTGTAAGGAGATGTAGACTCACTGATAATCCCTGCCTGACGCAGCTTGTCTATTTCTCCGCGAAGTGCATCAGCTTTAGCGTAAGGGATGGGGTAAACTCTGGTTCGAACAGGGGTCTCGTTTGTTAATTTTATATCAAATTCGATGAGATTTGTTCGACCAGGTACATCCGTTAAGACTGCACTGTACTGTTTTAGTAGCGCCCTGGTTTCTGTTTGTTGTTCTAGTGAGAGATTGTCGCCGAACTTGACATCTTTAAAGGATTCTGGGGGTTGCAATGGATACTCCATGCAACCATCATCATCTTCCTCGTCTTCCGTTGCTATGGCGACAGCCAGGAGATGCTCGGAGGATGGCACCGGTCTCTCCAGATATTTCTTAAGTAGATTTATGTGGAAGACCTTCTCCTTTCCTTTGATGGAGATCTTGTAATTGGTACGTGAGATCTTTTTAAGGACGGTAAACGGCCCTTGCCATCCGATGCGAAGTTTATTGCTTCCGGTTGGAAGTAGCAACAAAACTTTCTCCCCTGGTTGTATTTCTCTCTCTTTTGCAGCTTTGTTGTATTTTTTAGCATGTTTAGCGCGGGCTTTCTTAAGGTTGGTATTAGATAGATCCCAACCTAGCTTTAGCCTTTACTTGAGCTCAGATACATACTTGCTTGCAGAGACGACTGTCTCGTCGGCCTTTTGGTCTGTCAGGGACCGAAGTAAGGCTTCTAGTGGCCCCTTAATAGGTCTACCAAATAAAAGTGTAGCTTGCGCGAATCCCGTAGACGCTTGAGGAACCTCTCGGTAGGCGAATAAGGCAGCCGATATATATAGGTCCCAGTCTTCAGGTTTCTCCTGACCCAGCTTACGTAACATGGTGGTGAGGGTGCCGTTAAAACGTTCCACGAGCCCATTTCCGGCCGAATGGTAGGGACTGGTGTGGATATGTTTGGCCCTCAAGATCTTAAAGATCTCCTCCACTAACAGGCTACGGAATTGGGATCCATTGTCCGTCAAAACTTGTTGAGGGAATCCCAACCGTGTAAAGATTTGCACGAGGGCTTCTGCGACATGCTTGGAATTTATGCATGGTAGCGGTACAGCTTCGGCCCACATTGTGCAAGTGTCGACTAAGGTCAGGATGATTCTGTTCCTTCTTTTGGTCCTTTCCAGGGGTCCAATGATGTCGACAGCAACCCGTTCAAATGGAGTACCCACTATTGGCATTTGCCCCATAGGTACTGGGGGTGTCAAGTGCTTTGGTGCTACCCGTTGGCACTGGGCGCAGGATTTCACATACCTGGTAATGTCAGAGTTCATTCCTGGCCACCAATAGTGGTTTTTTATTCGCTGAATAGTAGCGTTTTGTCCCATATGTCCGCTAAAGGGAAGAGAGTGCCCCATTTCTAAGATCTGGCTTCTGTACTGCGTCGGTACTAGGAGCTGGTTATTCCCCGTGTCCGGGTTGCCCGTTCTACGATACAATACGCCGTCCTTAGAAAAAGTCAAAACAATGTTCATACAACAATAACAGGGCAATCCACATAGGACGTCAGTAAACTCACGACGTATAAAGTCAATGAGTCTTGAAACAGCCGTTGACGTTTTTCTTCATTATTTATTGTGGACGCCACAGTGACAAAATGGTTACGCAAATGTGTAGGCACATCAAACAGTCATTATCACAGCAACATTCAATACAGCAATAGACGGTAGACAGCATTACAATGATGAGTCAGATGCATGTTATATTTCATAGTGCTGTAAATGTAGTCAGGTGGAAAAACTCCATCCTTTTCTATAACAGCCAGGAGATAACCAGATGTATGAGATCAGTTCACTCTCCTTAGTTTGACTTCAGCAAGACAGACACGTCTGCCGAAGTATAAATAATGTCCTCAAAAATATCCTCTAGATAATAAAGGTTTTCCAAACCTAGTTCATTTAACAAAGTAGCAAGTAATGGTCCTTGGTACATGCATCAACCGATGCAGTACAATGCAGCGACATGTGAGCTGGGAAAGAACATCTCGTGACGACGACTTTCGGAGACAGGCTATGAATCGAAATCGCTCACGACCCAAAATCGATAGAGTTAATGAAAAAGTCAATTTACCTTGCTTTCATGAAATACACAGAAATATCACGCCTCCCGGCATGTGCAAATACACTAGAGGTATTATCCCGAATAAACGAAATATCCATAAGAGGACTACACATCCCTGACAGAACAAAAAAATAGCGGAGATCCCCTCTTCAACGAGGCATCTCTTTCGCCATTCCAAATCGCTCACTCCACTAGTGGTGGGCGGAAACCGATCGACCAACAAGCAAGACAAGTCATGCGCAGTCCAGCGCAAAATGACCACAGCTCAAACTTAACTGCATTCGATACCAACGCGAGAAGACAAATGCTTACCGAGAAAAGTGACTATAAATTTCAAGCAGTTGTTGCCCTTGCGTTATAAAACAGATATTGAAATAAAACGATGTTGCGAGAATTTATCACGCAACATATCACCACCTCCTCCCGATAAAAAAAAAATGTGGAACATATTTTTTTTTTCAAGATCAAAGAGCATGCGATAAGCGGCTCAAAACGCACGAATTATGCGCTGATAATTAACTAAATTGCCAAACAATAGGCTAATTATAGAGTGTCTGGTGAGGATATACCTCAACAGAAAAATAAATATGTCTCAAAAAATATTCACATCGGGGAGGTGTCACCAACACACATCACGTTAGCATGTAAACACAATATACGTATGCAAGTTACTATAATCATCATTAAACAGCATACTCTAATATTGTCTTTAAAAATGGATGTACAAATCTGATAGGAAAATTTAAATAGTACATTCTTTGACATGTAATGACATAAGTACATAGTAAAGTTAAACTACATGACGATCCAGGATATATGCTCTGGTATTCCGAGGGTAAGTACACAATCTAGAACTCGTCATGCTTGAAACTAGTAAGGTAAGTCCTCAGCTCAACAATGACATTCTGAGAAAGTACAAGCAATATAATGCTAATTAATAACTAATATGCTTCATAAGGTACAATACATTATTAATAATTGTGGCTGTTTAGTAAACTAACGGCCCTTATATTAACTACTCAGTCCTCCTCTATCATCTTAAAAAACGAACAGAAGAAGATGACAACAAAGCACGATAGTGTGTACATATAAAGTGAGTACAGATGTGCTAATCTATTGTAGAAATATAGGTGTGTTATGACTCTGTAATATATGGAAATATAGGACAGAAGTATTAGTTGGAGTCATGTGGGCATCTAGACAAAATGTCAGCCATCACATTATCCGCACCACGGATAGCTCGTACCGTGAAGTGAAAAGGTTGAAGAGCTATAGCATATCGAGTGGATCTCGAACTCTTCAAATTCTTAGTCTGAATAGCTGTAAGAGCTTTCTGATCAGTCTCTAGAATGAAATGTGCGCCCAGGAGGAATCTTTGTAGTTTTAGAATTGACCAAACCATCGCTAACAACTCACGGTCTAAAACCGAGTAGTTCCTCTCTGCCGCATTTAGTTTTCTAGAAATGTACATAACAGGATGCAGAGTATTTGCATATTCTTGCATCAGTGCTGCTCCAATCCCAGTGGATGAAGCATCACTCCGAAGAACAAAAGTCCTATCAAGAGTAGGTAATCTTAAGATGGGAGGAGAAGAAAATATATTCTTGATTTGGTCTAGTGAAGATTGGCATTCTTCAGACCAACGGACCAGATTAGGCGAACCTTTCTTCAACAATGTTGATAGAGGTGCCATGATCGAAGATAAATTTGGAATAAATCTCCCATAAAATTGAATTAAACCTAAGAGACTCCTAACTTGTTTCTTCGTTTTAGGAACAGAGATGTTCAGTATTTTGGAAGTATTGTGGTCTTCTGTCTTCAAGAGACCATGACCAACACGATGACCCAGGAAAGAGATTTCACCAAAACCAACAAAAGCTTTAGAAGGTTTTGCTGTCAAATTATTCTCACGTAGAGTGGACAGTAAGTCATATAACCCTAAATAGTGATCTTCCCAGGTATCACTGAAGAGACAGATGTCATCTAAGTATGCGATGACATCCGAACGATGTGACAGAATTCGACGCATCATGCGAACGAAAGTGGCAGGGGCGTTCATGAGACCAAAAGGCATAACATTCCATTGAAATAGACCCCTAGGTGTAGAAAAAGCAGTAAGAGGTTTGGCATGCTCTGCTAAAGGCACTTGCCAATAACCTTTAGACAAGTCAAGTTTAGTGAAGAATCTAGAATTAGAAAGTCTAATCAGTAGATCTTCTAACAAAGGCATCGGTTCAGCGTCGAACTTTGTGACCTGATTCAATTTGCGATAATCAACGCAAATTCGTATGTTCTTATCCTTCTTCCGGACAATAACCATGGAAGAAGAATATGGTGAAGTCGATGGTTCAATTATATTTAATTGAATCATTTCATCCAATTCCTTTTCCACTTGCGACTGAAAGTGTATAGGAATAGGATACGGCCTAACCCTAATTGGATTATTGTCGGTAAGAATTATGTCATGTTCTATGACATCTGTGTGTCCAGGAATGTCAGTGAGAACATCCTGAAATGTTTGTAACATCGACGAGACTTGTCGATGTTCGTCACCAGAAAGATTAGGAGAAACAGAAACGTTTTTCCAAGATTCCGTGGAATGTAATGGAACCACTGGAAGGGGAAGGTTGACATCAGAGAAGGTAGCTTCCTCATCCTGAATGACAGACAGGGATGAATAATGACCGTGAGGTGCAGGAGCATCATCCGTTGCCTGGAAAATAGGCAGCAAATAGTCCGGACGTTCGTGAAATTCCGAAAGCATGTTTATGTGGAAAGTTTTATGCTTTCCATCAATATCGACCACATAGTCAACATCGGAAATCCGAGAGACTATTGCATACGGACCTTTCCATGCAA
>JAMPIV010019521.1:250000-504824 GCA_024509875.1 Oreohelix idahoensis | reverse complement strand
GGGGGTTGTGGTGGGGGGGGGGGGTGGGGGGGGGTATGGTGGGGGTGGGGGGGGGTTGGGGGGTGGGTGGGGGGGTGTGGGGGGTGGGGGGGGGGGGGGTGGGAATAAAAAAATGGGGGGAGTCTGAGTAGTTCCAGCACAGGTTTCTGAGGAGACAAAAAATACTAGAACAGCTGCTCCCTCAGGCAAATCCTCAGAGGCAATACAGGTATACCTCGCTTTATTGCGCTTCGCAGATGTTTCACTTTTTTTCAAATTATTCATGTTTATTTGTTAGAACGCGCCTTCTTCTTCCGATAGATTATTGCTCTCCACTAGCAAAAAAAATGACGATTCGTTGAAGGCTCAGATGATGAAGATTAGCATTTTTTTTTAGCAATAAAGTATTTTTAATTTTACAGTACATTGTTTTTTTTTAGACCTAACACTATTGCGCACTTAACAGACATAATGTAAACATGATTTAAGGCTTTTATTTGCACTGGGAAGCCAAAAAAATTGGTATGACTCGCTTTATTGCAATATTCGCTTTATTGTGGTGGTCTGGAAACCGAACCCGCACTATTTCCCCCAAGGTTGCCTTTACATATGAGATTTAACTGCATGGGACAAGCTATCATGTAAACCTGAAACAAATTGCCCAGAAACCACCAGTAAAGAGTGCTTTGGACATGCAATGGCCATCTGCATGGGAATCAGCTGAAGAAGGGGACGCATGCTCCATAAATAGCAATAAGGGAAGAGGAAAGTCATTATAAAGGCAGTCATGGAGATAATAAACATCTATGTCAAACAAATTTGAAGGCAGAAGTGGCTTGTAGGTATCTACTTTGAAGGCACATCTGCACATTATTAGGGTGAACATGCTTCTTAACTAAGGCTGAATTTTTTAAGATGTTTGAGCTAACCATTTCACAAATTTGTTGAATTCTTTCAAATGTTTGAGGCTAGTGTTTCTCAAGTAATTGAATTAATTCAAAACACTGTTTTGAGCTAGTGAACTCAAGTTTCTGAATTCTTTCAAATGGCAGCTATCATTTCACAAATTTCAGAATTCTTTCAAACACTGTTTGAGCTAGTGTTTCTCAAGTAATTGAATTCTTTCAAATTAACACTGTAAGGAAGGCAGAAACCTGAGGCCCCTGTAAACAGTAAATAAATATTAGACAAACAAAAGGTATGTTTTCAGGCACTCGTAAGAAATAAAGAAGTAGAACACTAGACAACAGAAAAACAACAGACGTGAGTGGCTTACCCAGGACTCGAACCCAGGACCTTCCGTGCAACAACCCCGCCTAGCTGTGCAACCGAATCACACTAACCTATTGTTGTTTTTCTGTTGTCTAGTTTTCTACTTCTTTATTTCTTACGAGTGCCTGAAAACATACCTTTATGTTTGTCTAATTCTTTCAAATGCTTTGAGCAAGTTTTATTTTTCAAGTTTCTTAATTCTTTCAAATGTTTTGAGCAGTTTTTTTTTTCTTCAAGTTTCTTAGTTCTTTTAAATGTTTGAGCTAGCATTTCTCAAGTAATTGAATTCTTTCAAATGTTTTGAGCTATTTTTTTTTCTCAAGTTTCTTAATTCTTTCAAATGTTTGAGGTATCACATCTCAAGCATCTAAATTATTTCAAATGTTTGAGGTATCACATCTCAAGCATCTAAATTCTTTCATATGTTTGAGGTATCATATCTCAAGCATCTAAATTCTTTCATATGTGTGAGGTATCATATCTCAAGCATCTAAATTCTTTCATATGTGTGAAGTATCATATCTCAAGCATCTAAATTCTTTCATATGTTTGAGGTATCATTTCTCAAGTATCTGAATGCTCCCAAAGGTTTAAGCAAGATACTTGACTTTTGATTTGAATGTTGATTGGGTTTGTGATTTATATGGATAATTCGTTATGAATAATATTAACAAATATAATTGTTTGCTGTTGGTTTAACAAAACCTTATTGCAGGGAACATGGTAGTATTCCCAAAACCTTGATTGTTGATGAAGAGCCATCTGAAGAGTCAAAGCTGAGGAATCATCTAGAGGCACCACCTATCCAGGTCATGTACATCATGGCAGATCTCAGTCCACCAGACAGGTACTTAATCTGTCATCAGACAATGAATATAGTACATTGTTGTTCTTTTTAGGAGCATATCCGCAGAGTTGAAAGCGTATCCAAAACTCTGCTTCTGGCTGTGACAGCATTTGGGACATACCTCTTGTTCAAAGCTAAAACTCTAAAGCCTGCATATGAACTGTTCTCTTTTGTGGATCAGAAACATGTGAAATAAGTTCATTCATCACCTGTCAACTCTACAAGGAGCCTTGATCTTCAACAAACTTATGCCGCCTTCTTTGTCCCCTTCATGTGTTTCTCCAGTTCTTTTCTCCATGTGTTCTGTGGTCTCTCTCTACCTGTCTTACCCTGGAGATTCCAGAACAGGGATTGTCTGATAATGCTATCAACGGGTTTCCTCAAAGTATGTCCTATCTATCTCCAGGGTCTTTTTCACATCCATTGTTATACTGGCTCTTGTCCAGTTCTTGTTGTTAGTTTCAGATTAGTGATCCTGTCATACTACTTCACTCCTTATTCTACGCAATCATCCATTTATGAAAGTTTGTAGTTGAGAAATAAGTAAAGAAGTATAAAGCCTGCTCAACACATTGGAAGGCTAACTTTTAAGGATATTATTGTAAATAATTTGGAAAGACATCTAGGAAACACAGAAATATGAGAACAGATGGGATTAGAGGACATCAATCTTGATATTATGGGGAAAGATGGATTGATCACACACTACACCTGAAAACGTGGGGTGGCCACATCCTGAGAAGCGACCCCGATGCCATCACAAGAACAGCTATGCTATGGACCCCCAAATGAAAGTGAAAGAGAGGTCGACAAAAAACAACTTGATGGAGAACTGTGGGGGCCGACATTCAAAGAATGAACCAGAGCTGGGGCACTGTACGAAGGATGGCTGCCGACCGAACAAAGTGGAAGCAGTTTGTTGCTGCCCTACAAGACGCCACCAGCCGTGATGGCCACTGACTGCTTTGACAGTTGGCAGCTAAGGATCAAAGAAGACACCTGAAAATAGATAGGCAGCTAAGGTAAGGAGTGGACTGGACTCCAAATGAACATGCAGGTAATGGACTGGACTCCCTTTGAACTAGCACGGAATGGAATATGACAAGATCAAAGTAGAACTGATTGAAGTAACTGGACCCAAACCAGTAAAATATGAGTTCAGGGAAAGACATTGACATTTGATAGGATGTGTTCCCGGGGGGTGTATTATGTAACAAAGAAAGAATAGTACTACTATTCCCTCAAGTATGTCGTACAAGATGACACATATGCAGGTGTGTATGAGGCAGGCAACCTTATCATGTCAAACAAATTGCTTTAGAAACCATCACAGCAACAGCCACATGAATGTTTTGTGTAGCTTTCCTGCAATGGGACCAGCTGCAGAAGTGGCTCCATACTCCATTAGGAGCAAAAATTAAGAAAATGATGATTTGATGGTGATGAGGAGACCAGGTAATAGCCTTACAAGGGAGTCCTTGTTCTGGAATCCCCAAGGTATTAAAAAAGCGAGAAAGAAAAAAAAATACGTGGTGCCAGGAACTGGAGACCAGTCTGTAGAGGGATACAGAAGACATGGAAAGATCTTGAGCGGATGGCACAGGACAGGGAGGCTTGGCAAGAAGTGTTTAAAGGCACATGCTCCTTGGTCAGCTGGACAGTAATGAGTGAATGCATTGCCTTGATTATAGTTTTTTTTTTCATCCCCAGGACATCATTATTGGTTTCTCTTTCCCTGAATATATCCAATTTTTTTTTGGTGGTAATATAGAGTTCTAAGTAATAGACAACCTACTTATCTTTAAGCAATATAAATATTTTGTCCACATCCAGACCAGCGGATGAGTCAGATGAGTATGTCTTGTGTGCCCTCAAGGTGGATGCTAATGGCGTTTTGAGTGTCCGGCCAGACTTTACATGTGGGAGGAAACCCTACAGTATAGAAGCTATTAGAACCCGAGGTAGGACAATTGAATACTGTTATTCTGCTGTAAGTATTATGCCGGTTGAAGAGGTGATCATGTCTTTCCACAACCCCGTGTCCCCAGTCATCATTTTTCTTTGCACTTCTTACGGAGCATGGAATCACCATTGCAGCTGGTCCTCTTACAGAACGTCTGCACCAAACAGTCGCATGCTATTTGCACTAGTGGTGTTTGTAGCAGCTTGTTTTACATGGTGAGGTTGCCAGCCTCGTGCACAATTTCATATTAGTTGCCTTGTATGACATGCCTGAGAGTGTAGTGGTCATATTCTTTTGTGCTGTTTATCACTTTTATTGTTAACTACTTGGTTGCAGGTGAACGCTGCCCCCATAAGACTGTGTGGTCCTTGGCTGCCGGGGTCCTGGCTGCCGGGTCTTCCCAGTTCAGATGGGGCAGAGCTACGTGTCTGTCTAGATGACATCCTTCGGCAGGCTGGTGCAGGTCTGGCGTTGGCTGTGCCACCGCAGCACTATAACCCCCTTTGCAGGGTAGAGAACTGTCATCGTGGCATTGCACATACGTCACTTAGAGGTAGTTTCTCTAGGGTTACAAGAAAGCCCAAAACTGTCCGTTGACTGGCAGCTCTTGCCAGTTATCATCTCTCGGAGATATAACCCCCTTTGCAGGGTAGGGAGCCATCAAACCTTGGGACATTACACACACGCCATAGTGGGCCTGGTGTAACTTGCCGCAGAGTCTAGGATGCTCTCTGGGGTTGTAAGAAAGCCCAAACCTCCGCCCCATTATTTTATTGGTTCAAGGGTATAAGAGTGAATAACTCGTACCCTGTGGGGATCAAGCAAGCAAGCAAACATTGTTAACTACTTTCCATGCCCCTCTCTTTGTCATCCTCTTGTCACTTTTTCCTCCAATCTTTCCTGTTGTCACAGAATATTCCAGCTTTCTGAAATGTATATAGTGATTTGATTTCGGCACACACTTTACATCAAGGGTTATTTGAATTACATTGTGATTGGTGAATACAGCTGTGATTTTATACAGAAGGTTCTCAGATCTTTATGCTAGTTGTTTACATAAGGTAATGGTATCCTTTAACACAGTGCTTCTTAACCAGGGTTGCATGCACTCCTGGTGGTTCGAGACCTACCTTCAGGGGGGTGACACATGCCAGATGATTTTAGAAGGTGAATCATCATTAACATTATATAATACACAGAACTCAAATGTATTTGTACAAAATAGAACATTGACAACATGAATTCAATACCGAATCTTAGTCAAATTTTGTAAATAATACTTTCCCAAAACATACTTGTATCTCTTTTTCATTTTTAGCATATTTTGTGAGCTTGTAGATAATGGCGTGCAAAGCTTCTTAAGATGGTGTAAAGGGGTGCTAGGCTTCTTAAGATGCTGTAAAGGCGTACGTGGCATCTAAAACGTTAAGCATTGTATCACCTACCAATTGACAGGTCTGGTATGTTTCACCAATGTTGAGCCTTCTGAGTTGGGGAAGCCCTCTGGGTTTGCAAGAAAATTCTGCAACTCACCCCAGATAAAATGGCTGAAGAATGAAAACTCAAATCTCTGGGGATTGAAACGAACAAACACATCCTTCAGTGTCCCTTAACTCCCTGTAAGTATGAAGGAATCCCTGTGTAGTTGCTGGGTCTCGTTGATGAGACAAAGGAAGAACAGCACTATTGTCTCCTTTAGGCATGTTGCATCATGTGACTAATATGAGGTTGTGTATGAGGCTGGCAACCTCATCATGTGATACAAGTTGCTAAAGAAGCCACTGCAAGATCACATGAATGCTTTAGTGCAGCTTTCTTGCCAGGAGGCCAACTTCAATTGTGGCTTCATGCTCCATAAGTAGCAAGAAGGGAAACGATATAAGTGCACACTTAATCTTGTCAATACAGGTGCATAACCCAGAATCCAAAATGCTCGGGGACAGCCGTTTTTCGGTTTTCCGATTTATTTGGTTTTCGGATTTCTCCCAAAATAGCCCAAAAATCGTCCAAAATCGCCCCAACTTAAATTATGTACAGCTGTAGTACAATTTTTTTTTTTCAGAAACATATTGTTTTTAAACTTTAAAAATAAACATTAAATACCTGCACATGAGCCTACATTCAAGCTCTAATCGTCATCATCAGCTTGGAGTCAGACATCTGTTGATGAACCAGGAGCAGGATTTTCTACTGATGAATAGGCATTATGACAGATGGCCTTTATGTAGACTTCGTCCAGTGTCATCTGTCTCATTAACAATGGTTTCTGTCTAAGCAGTCTCTCTTTAATCCCATAAACTGCCATAACGTCTTGCTCACTGATGAATGCATGTTGTTCAAGACCTTTAATTAACCGATCACACATGTTAACCATTTTGTCTATGGGGATGTTTTCACTGGCATCCACAATGTCATCATCATCACTACTGTCATCATGCTTGTCTTGTAGAACTATTTCGGCAATTTCCCCATCACTCAAAGAATGCACAACAGGTGCATCATTATCAATATTTAGCACTTCCTTTATGTCAGCCTCCTCTAACTTGTTACAATTTTCTGATGTTACACTTCTGGCGTCTGATATCATGTTCTTTACTGATACAAAATCCTACAGAGACACCACGCTCAAGCTTCTGCAATAACTCCACTGTCTGTGCTATCGATAATGACAAATGCTTCCTTTTCTTATTCCCACTGTTATCCACAGGAGTATATGCAGCTCTTTTCGACATTTTCACAATGGAATTAAACTCTTAAATCACAAAATTAGCTCACAAATATCCAACTCTAAATCACAAATAAGCTCAGAAATATCCACACATGTGGTTGGTAGTAGTGCCGGAAAACAACCGACTACGCTGTGTTTGAACATTCGTATCATGCAGTAGCGATTACGTCAGCATATACTGTACTGAGCCTGTACGTCATGGGCCGGAAACGTGATAAACTAAATGTAGTGCGTGGTCAGTTCCTCGCATGCCTGTAAAAATATCAACACGTGGCTGAAAGCAGTGGTGAGAGAACTAACCACACTTTAAAAATTTGTATCACGCAGTAGCGCTTCTTCTTCTTTGATCCTTAGCCGCCGACCGTCAAAGCAGTCAGTGGCAATCACGCCTAGTGGCGTCCTGTAGGGCAACAACAAATTGATTCCACTTTGCTCGGTCGGTGGCCATCCTTCGTACAGTGCCCCAACTCTGGTTCATTCTTTGCATCTCAGCCTCCACAGTCCTCCGCCAGGTTGCTTTTGGTCGGCCTCTCTTTCGCTTTCCTTCAGGGGTCCAAAGCAAAGCTGTTCTTGTGATGGCATCGGGGTCTCTTCTGAGGACATGGCCAACCCAGCTCCGGTGTCTGCCAGCTATGATGGTGTGCATGTCCTCTTGCTTGCTCCGAGTAAGCAGATCTTGGTTGGTGATGATATTCGGCCAAAAGATTCGGTGAATTTTTCTTAGGCATGTTGTGTGAAAAGAGGACAATTTCGACATTTCCTTCTCTGTAACTCTCCAGCATTCCGCACCATAGAGAAGCACACAGCTCTGATATAATCTTAATTTTGTGCTTGTGCTGTATTGAGAGGACTTCCAGATGTTGTTTAGGCTAAAAAAGGCTGTTCTTGCCTTATTCATTCTGATGTTGATGTCTTTGCCTGCCCCGCCGTCTGGTGTTACTATGCATCCTAGGTATGTGAAGGTGTCTGTCTGTACCAGTTGCTGATTCCTTACTGATATGGGCTCAGCGTTGCTCACATTGAGCGTCATGACCTCTGACTTCTTTAAATTGATGCTCAAGCCCACCTGCTTGCAAAACTTATTAAGTCTATCCGTATTTTCCTGGATGTGTTGATGTGAATGTGCTAGTAGTGCAATGTCATCTGCATATTCCAGATCTTCCAATGTAGTCCATCTTATTCCTCTTGGACTGCCCTCTGTTGTCTGGCGCATCACCCAGTCTATGACTGTTAAAAATAGAGTGGTTGATAAGGGGCATCCTTGTCGTACTCCTGTCTTCACCTCAAAGGTTAGATTGCTCTGCCCAACACTACACGTAAAGTTGGCATAGATGCTTTTTATGATTGACACTATGCAGCTTGGAATTCCATAAGCCCTCAGTATTTTCCATAAACTGTCCCTATGTATGCTGTCAAAAGCCTTTTCAAAATCAATGAAATGAATGTACAGCTGTCTTTGCCATTCTGAGCACTGCTCTATAATGTTCCTGAGAGTGAATATATGATCTACACATCTTCTGTTCTTTCTAAATCCTGCTTGTTCTTTCCTCAGTTTGTGGTCTACTGCTTTTGAAATTCTCTGTATAATTATCCTACCTTGTATCACGCAGTAGCGCTTACGTCAGCCTATATTGCACCTTGCGCGTCATGGCTGGAAATGTGATAAACTGAAGATTGCATGTTTTTGGTTCCTTGCAAACCAGTTTAGAAAAATTTTTGGGAAACCAAAAGTCGCTTAAAGTAGCCCAAAAGTCGGCCAAAAAAACTTTTGATTTTCGAAATATTTTGGTTTTCGGATGTTCGGATTCTGGGTTACGCACCTGTACTAAATAACCATCATGTTTTCTTCTCCATGTTTTCTTCTCTAGAGTTTCACAGACTCATATAATAAGCTTAACATTCATTTACCTTTTCACTCCCTATGGAGAATGCAGTTACCACTACAGCTGGTCCACTTCCAGGAATCGTGCACCAAAATATTCATGTGCTCTGGCTGTGGTGGTTTCAGTAGCAATTTGTGTTTGACATGATGAGGTTGCCAGCCTCATACACAAACCTCATGTTAGTAAACTCTTATGACATACGTGATGGAACTCTAGTTGTATACTTCCTTTGACTCCTCAGAGTCCACTGGGAGCTACATGTTTGACGCAATAAATTTTCTGTTTCTTTGAGTTTTCATTTAGTTTTAAAATTGAAGGTTTTTTTTTTTTTTTTAAGTTTTTAAAAAATGTATTGTAATCTTGTGTATGCAGATCTGTAATCTTGTGTATGCAGATCTGTAATCTTGTGTATGCAGATCTGTAATCTTATGTATGCAGATCTTGTCACAAAGTGGATTTAGGTTTATAGAGTTTGCCTGAATGAAAACAAGACCCTAGTATGAGAAAGTCTGAGAAGATAGAATTTAGATGGAAAATGACATGCCTGTGGACAGCTGAGACTATTGGCTCAAGGGATAGAACCAGATTTTGACTCGCCCTTGCCACTTCGTGACTTCAAACTGGCTATAATCTCACCCTCCTCTGACTTCCTTTAAATACAAGGAGATAAGGTGTATAAAAATGACCACAGACACCACTATACAGACCACATGTAGGTATAGTATAGAATAGAAGCTGATCCAGTAAATAATATATGTATATATTTATTTACATACAAGAAAAACATAAAATGGCATCATACGTCATCAAGTCAGTCGATAGCGTGCACTGTTGCACGGCCTGAAAACAACGTACCAATTAGATTAGATAGACACTATAAAAAAAAAACCCAAATCACATTCACTCTTTCTGTCACCCTGCTGAGGAACAATAAAATGATTAGTGATTAAATAACTCTACTATTGTGGGGCTGTCCACTTTAGCCTCCACTCTCTAATACAAATAAGATTCTACTGTCTCAGTCCGGTTGACTCTTCCTCAACGAAAACATCTACACAGCTTCCATCTTGGTAGGCGATATGCGCCGCTAACTAACACCACTGGCGATGCTAAAATAATAGACTTGGAGTAACCCAAAGGCTCAGTGTCTATCCTTCGAGTGAACACTGAACAGACCCTACTGGTCCTGTCTATTTTCTCCCTCCTTCTCTATCTCTCTCTCTCTTGGTCTCAGTGTCTCTCTAACACTCGACGACTGATGATGCGGCATCTCCGTTACGCTCTTCTCTCGTTACTTTCAGGACCTAGGTATGGTAACCCTGTCACCTGTTCCTGAATTTGGTGATGACGATGCTGTTCAGGTATCAAGCCTGAGGTGCTTGATAAACTGTAGGAACTACTCTGCTGCTGACTGGCTTCTATACGTTCCCCTTTCAACCCGCTCCGGCTCTAGAGGAAAACCACAGCCATGATTTCTGGCTGTTTAAGATTACACCAATCTCCCGGGCCACTTGCCGTTGCTGGAGACTATAATAGTGATAAGCTATGGCTGTACGATAAATAAACCTCGTTCCCGCTAAAGCATGGGCACTTTACTGCAAGAGGCCGTAGGTTATTTTCGTTGTGCTTCTGACGATAACTCGAGTCCTCTGACCCCTTAAGATATGTCTTGTTGCCGTGGGTAATTTTGCACATAGGCAAATTTACGCTCCCCCACTATTCTGCCGTCATCCGCTGAAATTAAAAGGAAATGCGTCTAATGTACACCACTCTAACATAACGCATCTCTAACCTAACTCCTCTTACTCAATACTCCACTCGTCATGTACAACAATACAAAAAAAATAATATTACCCACGTGGCACTTAATCTCCCTCCTTCTCTCTCTCTCTCTCTCTCTCTCTCTCTCTCTCTCTCTCTCTCTCTCTCGTTCTGCATAACAATACATAAAATATTTCTACCCACGTGGCACTTAAATCTCCCTCCTCCTCTCTCTCTCTCTCAACTAAAATCCGCCAGCCAAATAAACAAAACCTGTCTGACGGGCCACTTGGCCGTCACACATGGCTACCCACGTGTCAACATTTTCAACTCGGGAACTTCTTTTGTCCGAAATTCCGGGGTCTCCCTTTTTAACATTACCCATTGAGGTTTCCCGGCTTGCTCCAAAAATTAAATTAAATCTCGCTATAGGAATAGTTTCCTCCCCTAAGCAGTATAATTCACTTACAACGTAAATCTGAACCCTCCGACAATATTTCTCACATTTAAGGCTCAGTAAAATTAACGAACACACCAGGGATTTCCCCATAAAATTACATTAGTAAATACACAGAAATAAATGGTGGTTTTACATAACATTCTACAAATATGGGTACACGTGTTTCTCACAACTTCACACACTCCTATCTACTGCCAAAATCCCAGAAAGAATTATACACACTTTTTACCTTTACATCGTTCTACAAAGAAAGTAATGGATGGCGCTGGCGTTTAAAACTTTAAGTTAATGTCGCCGACGAACTTTACTTACGGGCGAATTTCTTAAAACCCACTAATAAGTAAAACGATTAATAAAATTCTACATACCAATTCATCACTGTTTTTCTCACAGTGGAGACGATAAATTACGTAGTCTGACGGCAGGCAATATTTCTTCAAGAGATTTGCCCACAGTTCTAACTGGCTATTTATACACCCAGGGAACCACTCCTACGCATCATCGCGAAATCCACGTGGCCTAAAATTGCGTCACGTTACCTGACGGCCGCATGCTTCCGGACTCGTCATACCACGTGCCGGAAATGGCGATTATTTCGTAAACAACGAAATCTCCGTGATCGTGAAAAAATCTATAAGAGAAAAAAACTGGCCGAGTGAAAAATAAACCTACCATCGTAAAACGACCCCATTAAATCCCTACCGAAAATTACCAAACACGATATATATTCAAATGAGAAGAAAAAAATGGTGAAAATTTAAAATAGAACCACAGAATCGGCCGGAAATACAAAATAGACGACAGAATCGGGCCGGTTGAAAGACAGAATTACAGTGCGGCATCACATAAGTCCCCCCTTTCAAGTGCGGGAATCCGTGCTAAATCACTGAAATCTCTGGGTTTCATACTGGTCCGTATCTAGATCTATATCCCGATCTAATCACTATCATAATTAGCATTATCATACAGGCCCATCTCCATATCCTTGAGAATCTTGGCAAGCCCTGGATCGTGAGGGTCACGCCAGGAGATTTCCTCCTGGCGACTGCAACATGACTGGTCGCCCTTCTTCCTCCCTCTCGTGTGTTTCCTTCGCTTACGAATTTTCCTGGCGGCGCGTGGTAAATAATGATTACCAACTGGTGCGACCTCCCAGTGTTTTGAAACAGACTGACTGGCTTGGCCAGACATCGCCGTAACAGGGCGTAACTGTTTACAGTTTCTTGAAGAAACGTGCGCGTGTTCCTTCTTGTCAGTATTTCCCTCCCTTGAGGGATTTAATACCATCGGGGGCCTAATTCCCGACGAAAAAGAAGGTACTTCTGAAGTAAGAGGCTTTGACCTTTAGGCTGAACAGGGCTGACAGGCGAATACGCCTCTGTAAATAACATTCCACTGTCTTTAGAGGCGTCAATCCTCTTCAAAGCAAGACAAGGATGTTTGAGCTCCCGTGGGGCTCTGTGAATTTGGGGCTTTCCCCTTTCACTTCTCTGGCCTGCAGTAGGCCCCCTTGCATTAGCAAGGATCGGTGTGGTTGGGTTTCCCAAAACTATGTATGGGCTTCCCAGGATGAAATCATGTGCTGGCTGTGCCATTACAGCTGCCTTGATGGTGCCAGACACAAACTTGCATTTCACCTCAATATTGGCTACAGGCAGACGCTGTGAGATACCTCTTCTCAAAATGCCACCAATCTCAACTATTTCTCCTGTCCACTGACCTGGTTTCACCAAATGATGAGCGATGATACTGGGGTAAGTAAGCCCGCTGTCAAACAAACACGTAGTGGCCGTCCCATTCACTATGGCTGGTCCACTGTTAGAGAACAACTTCTCTGCCTGGACGGGTTCCCATTTATTCCCTTTAGTCCATCTCACCGGTCTTAAACAAGCTGCATGATGAGCTGGGGGTTTGTTCATGCACCGGGATGTCCAGTGGGAAGTGGTTCTACAATTCTGACAATACCTCTCATTATCTCCTCTGTTCCTAGCGGGTTCCTGAGAGGTTGTTGTCGGTGCTCTGTTATGCTGCTGGGGGCACAAGTTATAACCAGAATGAGGCTCCTTGCGAGAAGGCCCTGGTTGCTGATGAGCTGGTGAAGTAACCGACTGCGATGATGAAGCTCCTTTGTCTGGGGCTGGCAGGTCTGGGTTTTTCCGTTTCTGTCCCAGTACTTCGGCCTGTGCTGTCTGGTACCTTTCCGCAAACACGATAATCTGATCAAGTTGCTGGGCACCCTGCTCTGCCAGATACCGCCTCAAGTCGGGGGACATGTTTGCTTTTACCTGTTCACACAGAACTAACTCCTCCAACCCTTCAAAAGTTTTTGCCAGTCCTGACAGTTCCCTCCACCGGGTTAAGTAATTTCTCACCCGCTCTGCAAACTGAGCAAAACTCTCTCCCTTCTCCGGCCTGCTCTCCCTGAACATGGTTTGGCATTTACGGGGTGTCCACTGAAATCTTTGCAATAAAGCATTTCGCAGTGCCTCGAAGTTGTTCTGGTCATCTATGAGCATCTTGTTGTACACTTCATACACATGACCTTTGAGCGATTGTGATAATTTCAGACACCAAAGACTCTCATCCAACCCATATGCCTTTGCCATTCTTTGAAATTTCTCCAAGAACACGTCAATCTTTTCATTCCCGTTAGGGAACGAGTCAAATGGGAAGCTCATGGCTGCCATCCGGGGCCCTCCGTTTCCTGAGGTGTCTGCTGCTCCTGCTCCAGGAGAATCTCCATTAGCTGAACTGCCTTCCAAAGCTCGGTACTGCAGTTCCAGAGAACGCAGGGCAAGTTCGTGCTGTCTCTCTGCTGCCTTCTCCCTCTCCTGTGCTTCCAATTTCCGAAGTTCCATCTCAGCCTGCCTCTCCGCTGCTTTTGCGGCGGCTATCCTTTCCTCTTTTGCTGCTTCTGCGGCGGCTGCCCTTTGCCTTTCCTCAATTTCTGCGGCGGCTACCCTGTCCTCCTTCTCTTTCTCTCGCTGATTATGCCTATCAGTTTCCCTTATCAGGTAGGCCTTAGTCTCCTCCTTATCCATTCCCATATCCTGAGCAGATTCACGCCAGGCAGCTCGTAACTTGGCCATATCCGCCATCTTACCTGTAAACTGCTGTAAGTTCCCAAATACAGAGAAATGACAGAAAAGGAAAAGAGAAGGAACAACCTGTTATGTAATATAAAATACTCCCTCTTTAACCGCTGTTCCAAAAACCCGACCTCAGACTAGCACTAAGTCTGAATAATAACCTGAAAAAAATTTAGTTAAGAAGCTACCAAAAACTAAATTACCTTCCTGTTAAAGAAAAATATGTCGGTATGCCATCAATTACCTCTTAGTCATATAAATCAAAAATACCACAAAAATCTACTAGACTGCAACCTGTGGAAAAACCTATAACTGGATCAGTTCTAATAGCTCAAGTCTAGGGGATATTTAAAGAAACTCTATTCTCAGAACTTCCTATAGAGACAATCTATGAATGTAGATCACCGAATTGATCTCAACAGAATGATCCACCGGACGAACGCCGCCACTTGTCACGAAGTGGATTTAGGTTTATAGAGTTTGCCTGAATGAAAACAAGACCCTAGTATGAGAAAGTCTGAGAAGATAGAATTTAGATGGAAAATGACATGCCTGTGGACAGATGAGACAGATGAGACTATTGGCTCAAGGGATAGAACCAGATTTTGACTCGCCCTTGCCGCTTCGTGACTTCAAACTGGCTATAATCTCACCCTCCTCTGACTTCCTTTAAATACAAGGAGATAAGGTGTATAAAAACGACCACAGACACCACTATACAGACCACATGTAGGTATAGTATAGAATAGAAGCTGATCCAGTAAATAATATATGTATATATTTATTTACATACAAGAAAAACATAAAATGGCATCATATGTCATCAAGTCAGTCGATAGCGTGCACTGTTGCACGGCCTGAAAACAACGTACCAATTAGATTAGATAGACAGTAGAAAAAAAAAAACCCAAATCACATTCACTCTTTCTGTCACCCTGCTGAGGAACAATAAAATGATTAGTGATTAAATAACTCTACTATTGTGGGGCTGTCCACTTTAGCCTCCACTCTCTAATACAAATAAGATTCTACTGTCTCAGTCCGGTTGACTCTTCCTCAACGAAAACATCTACACAGCTTCCATCTTGGTAGGCGATATGCGCCGCTAACTAACACCACTGGCGATGCTAAAATAATAGACTTGGAGTAACCCAAAGGCTCAGTGTCTATCCTTCGAGTGGACACTGAACAGACCCTACTGGTCCTGTCTATTTTCTCCCTCCTTCTCTCTCTATCTCTCTCTCTCTCTTGGTCTCAGTGTCTCTCTAACACTCGACGACTGATGATGCGGCGTCTCCGTTACGCTCTTCTCTCGTTACTTTCAGGACCTAGGTATGGTAACCCTGTCACCTGTTCCTGAATTTGGTGATGACGATGCTGTTCAGGTATCAAGCCTGAGGTGCTTGATAAACTGTAGGAACTACTCTGCTGCTGACTGGCTTCTATACGTTCCCCTTTCAACCCGCTCCGGCTCTAGAGGAAAACCACAGCCGTGATTTCTGGCTGTTTAAGATTACACCAATCTCCCGGGCCACTTGCCGTTGCTGGAGACTATAATAGCGATAAGCTATGGCTGTACGATAAATAAACCTCGTTCCCGCTAAAGCATGGGCACTTTACTGCAAGAGACCGTAGGTTATTTTCGTTGTGCTTCTGACGATAACTCGAGTCCTCTGACCCCTTAAGATATGTCTTGTTGCCGTGGGTAATTTTGCACATGGGCAAATTTACGCTCCCCCACTATTCTGTCGTCACCCGCTGAAATTAAAAGGAAATGCGTCTAATGTACACCACTCTAACATAACGCATCTCTAACCTAACTCCTCTTACTCAATACTCCACTCGTCATGTACAACAATACAAAAAAAATAATATTACCCACGTGGCACTTTCTCTCCCTCCTTCTCTCTCTCTCTCTCTCTCTCTCTCTCTCTCTCTCTCTCTCTCTCTCTCTCTCTCTCTCTCTCTCGTTCTGCATAACAATACATAAAATATTTCTACCCGTGTCGCACTTACCACCCCCCCCTCTCTCTCTCTCTCTCTCTCTCTCTCTCTCTCAACTAAGATCCGCCAGCCAAATAAACAAAACCTGTCTGACGGGCCACTTGGCCGTCACACATGGCTACCCACGTGTCAACATTTTCAACTCGGGAACTTCTTTTGTCCGAAATTCCGGGGTCTCCCTTTTTAACATTACCCATTGAGGTTTCCCGGCTTGCTCCAAAAATTAAATTAAATCTCGCTATAGGAATAGTTTCCTCCCCTAAGCAGTATAATTCACTTACAACGTAAATCTGAACCCTCCGACAATATTTCTCACATTTAAGGCTCAGTAAAATTAACGAACACACCAGGGATTTCCCCATAAAATTACATTAGTAAATACACAGAAATAAATGGTGGTTTTACATAACATTCTACAAATATGGGTACACGTGTTTCTCACAACTTCACACACTCCTATCTACTGCCAAAATCCCAGAAAGAATTATACACACTTTTTACCTTTACATCGTTCTACAAAGAAAGTAATGGATGGCGCTGGCGTTTAAAACTTTAAGTTAATGTCGCCGACGAACTTTACTTATGAGCGAATTTCTTAAAACCCACTAATAAGTAAAACGATTAATAAAATTCTACATACCAATTCATCGCTGTTTTTCCCACAGTGGAGACGATAAATTACATAGTCTGACGGCAGGCAATATTTCTTCAAGAGATTTGCCCACAGTTCTAACTGGCTATTTATACACCCAGGGAACCACTCCTACGCATCATCGCGAAACCCACGTGGCCTAAAATTGCATCACGTTACCTGACGGCCGCGTGCTTCCGGACTCGTCATACCGCGTGCCGGAAATGGCAATTATTTCGTAAACAACGAAATCTCCGTGATCGTGAAAAAATCTATAAGAGAAAAAAACTGGCCGAGTGAAAAATAAACCTACCATCGTAAAACGACCCCATTAAATCCCTACCGAAAATTACCAAACACGATATATATTCAAATGAGAAGAAAAAAATGGTGAAAATTCAAAATAGAACCACAGAATCGGCCGGAAATACAAAATAGACGACAGAATCGGGCCGGTTGAAAGACAGAATTACAGTGCGGCATCACAGATCTGTAATCTTGTGTATGCAGATCTGTAATCTTGTGTATGCAGATCTGTAATCTTGTGTATGCAGATCTGTAATCTTGTGTATGCAGATTTGTAATCTTGTGTATGCAGATCTGTAATCTTGTGTATGCAGATATGTAATCTTGTGTATGCAGATCTGTAATTTTGTGTATGCAGATCTGTAATCTGTAATCCTTTATTCAAAATCCTCAGGGACAGCTTTTGTTTCGGAAACCAGATTTTTTGGGGGATTTTCAAATGTTGCCCAAATCATTAGAAAAATAGCCCAAATTCGCCCACCACCCAGTCTGCATTAAAAAATAGCCCAAAAATAGTCAAAGAATTCACCAAAATCGTGATCACAAAGTAGTCCAAAGAAACTTTCGATTCTCAGAATATTTTGTTTTTTGAGTGTTCGGATAAAACGTTATAAACCTGTAGTAGAAAAGGAGGCCTCCTTTCATGAGAGCCTGGGAAAATCAGCCCGAATACTGACCTCTCATCCTTTAAGAGTTAATATTCATTCGTTCTCAGTAAGAGTTAACATTCATCCATCTTCAGTAAGAGTTAACATTAATTCATCCTCAGTAAGAGTTAACATTCATTTGTCCTCAGTAAGAGTTAACATTCATTCGTCCTCAGTAAGAGTTAACATTCATTTGTCCTCAGTAAGAGTTAACATTCATTCGTCCTCAGTAAGAGTTAACATTCAATTGTCCTCAGTAAGAGTTAACATTCATTCATCTTCTGTAAGAGTTAACATTCAATCATCGTCAGCTCCCCAAGGAGCATAGACCATCACCAAACTCACGCCAGATCCTCCCATTGTGTTTCATCAGCTCAAAATGTTTCCAAGTCATCCTCATAATTTTTTATTTTTGTGAAATTTTTGTGGCTTCAAGTTTCTCCAGCATAGAGTAGCCTGTCCCAATCTTCCTTAGTCCTTTTAGGACATGCATGGTAGATTACGTTGATGTTTTTGTGGTTTAATATTCTTTTTTACTGAATGGGGTATCTGGTCCCACCCCTCCTTAGTCTTTATTACGACATGCGTAGTAGATTATGTCAAAGTCTTTGTGGTTTAATATTTTTATTTACAGGTATCTGATCCAACCCCTGCTTAGCCATTGTTACAACATGCATAGTAGGTTACGTTGAAGTTTTTGTCATAGTAGGTTACGTTGAAGTCTTTGTGGTTTAATATTTTTATTTACAGGTATCTGATCCAACCCCTGCTTAGCCATTGTTACAACATGCATAGTAGGTTACGTTGAAGTCTTTGTGGTTTAATATTTTTATTTACAGGTATCTGATCCAACCCCTGCTTAGCCATTGTTACAACATGCATAGTAGGTTACGTTGAAGTCTTTGTGGTTTAATATTTTTATTTACAGGTATCTGATCCAACCCCTGCTTAGCCATTGTTCTTAGCCATTGTTACAACATGCATAGTAGGTTACGTTGAAGTCTTTGTGTTTTAATATTTTTAACAGGTATCTGATAGTAGGTTACGTTGAAGTCTTTGTGGTTTAATATTTTTATTTACAGGTATCTGATCCAACCCCTGCTTAGCCATTGTTACAACATGCATAGTAGGTTACGTTGAAGTCTTTGTGGTTTAATATTTTTATTTACAGGTATCTGGTCCAACCCCTGCTTAGCCATTGTTACGTCATGCATAGTAGATTATGTTGAAGTTTTTGTGGTTTAATATCTTTATTTACAGGTATCTGGTCCCACCCCTGCTTAGCCATTGTTATGACATTCATAGTAGGTTACGTTGAAGTCTTTGTGGTTTTAGTAAATTTTTTTAACAGGATGGGGGTATCTGGTCCCACCCCTCCTTAGTCCTTGTTACGACATGCATAGTAGGTTATGTTGAAGTCTTTGTGGTTTAATATTTTGTTTTTACAGGATGGGGTATGCAGCCTCCATGTCCAACCTTCGTTAGTCACTTTTTATGACATGCATGGTAGGGAACAATGTTACTTTTCTTTGCTCCCCTTTTTGGTAACCCATGGGTGAGGGAACCTGTTAATAGCATTACCAGGCAGTCCTTGTTCTGGAATCCCCAGGGTAAGAGAGGTAGAGGGACACCAAGGAACACATAGAGAAGAGAACTGGAGACAGACGTGGAAAAGCCTTCAGCTGATGGCACGGGACAGGAAGACTTGGCATAAGTTTGTTGAAGGCCTTTGAGAGCTAAGGAGTGATGATGATGATATTAGGTTATAGTGGTGCTATTCTTTGGTTCACTTTTGGACTCGGGTAGCAATACAAAACTGTTAATAAATATTGTTTTATATTCACTCAGAGGGCTTTGATTACACCATCGAGAATGTTTCGAAAGATATGAATCGTCAAGAACAAGACAAGGAGTTCAGGATGTACAAGGAGGTAAGCAGGTCCTGTTTATTTGTAACGTTGTGGCTGTTGGATCTATCTTTTTCTTCTTCTTTCACCTTTCAGCTTCCACAGGATCATACACCTTCAACAATCGTACGCCATGTCTTCCTGTCCCGTGCCGTCTGCTCAAAGCCTTTCCTTGTCTTCCTCTCTTCCTTTTCATATCAGTCTCCAGTTCTCTTTTCCACGTGTTCTTTGATCTTCCTCTACCTCTCTTCTCTTATCCTGGGGGGATCCAGAAAAGGGATTGTCTGGTAATGCTATCAACATGTTTTGTTAGATCTTTAGGTAACATCATTTATTCAGTACCTGTCGCACGTTATGGTGCGTAGATGTCATACTCCCCCCTGGTCTCCAGGGTAATGAGATCGAATGCCTAGCCTTCTCGGATAAGGGCGATAAAATAGGAGGTCCTGTGTCCAAGTTGTGCACGTTAAAAATCCCACGGCAGTTGGAAATTGTAAAGAGTAGAGGCCATAAGGCTGCTGCCCTGGCAAAATTTAAAAATTAGAAACCTACCCGCCACAAATATATTTATTGAATGTGTGATTCCTATATATGCACTTAAGGGTCCTCGCCGGTGCTACGGAGTTCGTGCACTGTGCTGAGATCCTCCTTGTGTGATCTAAGGGAGGAGATCAGAGCACTGATAGAGTTGTCCGTGTGCAATGAAGAAAGTCCTTAAAATCAAACCAAATCAATCAGAGTCTTTCCTTATCTCCATCTTTATCCGTTTATGTCTGTCTCCAGTTTCCTTCTCCACGTCTTTTTCAGTCTTCTTATATTTCTCTTACCCTGAGTATTCCTGAACAAGGACTGTCTTGTAGTTCTATCACTTGGTTTTTTTTTTTTTTTTTTGTCTATGTTCTGTCCAATGCTAGTGTCTTCTCCTCACACATTGTTCAGCAGGTGTTTGTCCGGATCTGCTCATCGGTTCCACAATAATGATCTTGTCATACCATTTGAGCTACTTCTATTTTGTGCAAGCATCCATTTATGGAAGTTTATACCTTCTTGGTTGTTGTTGTTTTTTTTTTTTTTCTTGCTTTCAACTTTTCTGGGCCTAAAAACAGGACATTGACTGTGTTTACAGATGTATACTAGACATAATGACTGTGTTTACAGATGTATACTAGACATAATGACTTTGTTTAAAGATGTATACTAGACATAATGACTTTGTTTAAAGATGTATACTAGACATAATGACTTTGTTTACAGATGTATACTAGACATAATGACTTTGTTTAAAGATGTATACTAGACATAATGACTGTGTTTAAAGATGTATACTAGACACAATGACTTTGATTACAGATGTATACTAGACATAATGACTTTGTTTAAAGATGTATACTAGACATAATGACTTTGTTTACAGATGTATACTAGACATAATCACTTTGTTTACAGATGTATACTAGACATAATGACTTTGTTTAAAGATGTATACTAGACATAATGACTTTGTTTACAGATGTATACTAGACATAATGACTTTGTTTACAGATGTATACTAGACATAATGGCTTTGTTTACAGATGTTTACTAGACATAATGGCTTTGTTTACAGTTGTATTATAGATGTAATGACTTTGTTTACAGATGTTTGTTTACTAGGCATAATGACTGTGTTTACAGATGTATACTAGACATAAGGACTATGTTTACAAATGTATACTAGACATAATGGCTTTGTTTACAGATGTATTCTAGACATAATGACTTTGTTTACAGTTATATAATAGACATAATGACTTTGTTTACAGATGTTTATTAGGCATAATCATTTTTTTACAGATGTATACACGACATAATGACTTTGTTTACAGGTGTATACTTGACATAATGACTATGTTTACAGATGTATACTAGACATAACAACTATGTTTACAGATGTATACTAGACATAATGACTATGTTTACAGATGTATACTAGACATAATAACTATGTTTACAGATGTATCCTAGACATAAGAACTTTGTTTACAGATGTATACTAGACATAAGGACTGTGTTTACAGATGTATATAGACATATGTTTACAGATGTAAATTAGACATAATGACTTTGTTTACATATGTATTGAAAATATAATGACCTTGTTTACAGGTGTATAATAGACATATTGATTGTATTTACAGATGTATTCAAGACATAATGACTATGTTTACAGGTGAATGCTAGACATAATGATTGTATTTACAGATGTAAACTAGATATAATGACTTTTACAAATGTACTCAAGACATAACGACTTTGTTTAAAGATGTATACTAGACATAATGATTGTGTTTACAGATGTAAATTAGACATACTGATTGTTTTTACAGATGTTTGCTAGACATAATGATTGTGTTTACAGATGTTTACTAGACATAATGACTATGTTTACAGATGTTTACTAGACATAATGACTGTTTACAGATGTATACTAGACATAATGACTATGTTTACAGATGTATACTAGACATAAGAACTTTGTTTACAGATGTATACTAGACATAAGGACTATGTTTACAGATGTATACTAGGCATAAGGACTATGTTTACAGATGTATACTAGACATAAGAATTTTGTTTACATATGTGTACTAGACATAAGGACAATGTTTACAGATGTATACTAGACATAAGGACTGTGTTTACAGATGAATACTAGACATAATAATTGTGTTTACAGATGTGTACTAGACATAATGACTGTTTACTGGTGAATACTAGACATAAGAATTGTGTTTACAGATGCAAATTAGACATAATGATTGTGTTTACATATGTTTACTAGACATAATGATTGTGTTTACAGATATATACTAGACATAATGATTGTGTTTACAGATGTAAATAGACATAATGATTGTGTTTACAGATGTTTACTAGACATAATGACTTTGTTTACAGATGTATTCAAGACATAATGACTTTGTCCACTCATGTGTTGGCCAAGAGTTTGAAATGGTGAGTCAGCTTTCCTAATTTTCTTGTTATATCAATTATTTGTTTCTGATTTGTATTTTGGGGCTTGGAAAGGGTTATTTATATTTTATTAATTTTATAACCGTTATTAACAAATGAGCAAGTAACCTGTCAAGAAGGGACAGAAACGTTATTAATTAATTTTATAACCATTATTAATAAATCAGCAAACAACCTGTCAAGAAAGGACAGAAAAAAAATTATAGTGTGTGCTCTCCGCTTCATGTCTTGTTATTTTAAGGACAAAGCAAAAATTAGCACTAAGCATTACTGTAGATGTCAGATAATCATACTTATAAATGGCCTGGATAATCATACTTATAAATGGCCTAGATAATCATACTTATAAATGGCCTAGATAATCATACTTATAAATGACCTGGATAATCATACTTATAAATGGCCTGGATAATCATACTTATAAATGGCCTGGATAATCATACTTATAAATGGCCTGGATGATTCCGAATGAAATTTAGTTTGTTCGTTCATACTTGGGAAAAGCTTGGATTGAAGTTTTTAACTTCATGCATGTTCTCAAAGGATGTAAATGTTTCCCCTCTTTTGAAAAGAATTTTAATATTACCCTCCCTGCCTGATATTGTCCATGTTTCAGGACACACAAAGGAAATTATATATGTTGATAAATAACAAGCAGCCATTCATGAAACACACAAAGGAGACATTCAAAGAGAAGACCGAAAAAAGAAGTGATTTTCCCAGAGATAGAACCTGAAACCTCTTCCTTCTCTTGTGGCGATGTCATTTGCTCCTTAGGTTGCTGAAGGCAGAAAAGAAAACTAGTACAAATGTGACACAACCTCACAAAATTGGTTTGTTTTACATTATGAGGTTGCCAGCCCCATGCTTAACCTCATATTAGTCGCCTCCTACAAACATGAAGATGGATAAAAAAACCAGTATAATCTTTGTGTCTTTTTTATCCTTATCTCCAATGGGACAATGAATAAAAAATTATGCTGTGAATATTCATGATCTAATAGACCTTTTTATTTATATGCAGAATTGAAATTTTTTGGTTTCTCATTTGATGGATTTACTTGTTGGCCATATTTTGGTTTCAGCCTGCTGTTGATACACTGAGAGTTGTTGTGTATGGAGAAATTGGTATGTATGTTGTACTGGTTAAGTGCTGATATATTTAGATTTGACAGAGTGGTTAGGGTGCCGGTCTCTCGCAGCAAAGGTGCTGGGTTTGAATTACAGTCTACCCAGCTGTAAATTGGCACTTGACTTTGAGTTAGAGAAGGAAAAGGCAGCGAGGAAGGGACCTGGTCACCCCACCTCTCGATGCTGGACCTAGTATGGTGAAGTCTCTAACACTTCACTCCACTCCACTATGGCAGTATCTGCTATGTGACTACCTTTACATTTTTTTATATTCAGATAACTTGAAAGGTCAAGGTCAAGGATCCCGTTACATGCCCATTGAGGCTTATTGGGAATATGGTGTTAGGCTCATATTTTCTTGACCATCGGCACAGTAGGGGTGATATGGTCAGCATCATGCTGGCCACCTTAAGCTTCCCAGAGTTGCTTTGGTACCCAGTTCATGAGGCTGGGTTGACCACAGAGCCCGTTTGCTTTCTTAAAAAAAATCCAACCTGAACTTGGGATTGAACCATGAACCACCGAGCTAGGAAGGCATTGCACTAACCACTGTGCTACCGCGGCTCCAAGATAATTTGGCGTGTGGATAAATTATGATTACTGGCTAATGATCTCTTCTTCTTCAGGTACCATTTTAGCTGGTGAAGGTGATCATGTCCCCTCATAGCTTTCTGTCCCCAGTTCTGTTTATCAATTCTGTTGTTGACTTCTGTCCATGCCATGATGTCAAACTGTTTATTGTCTTCTCTCTTTGTAATTCTCATTCCTCTTTTTTCCTTCCATCTTTCCTGTTCTTATAACATATCCAAAGGGAATGGATTGTTTCCTTCTTACTTACTTACTTAGTCATCCCACTTCTACCATGAGGTGTAGAGGTTTGGAAGAGGGAGCGCCATACTATCCTATCGGCTGTCTTCCTTCTGGCCTGGTTCCAATCTAGTCCTCAGTCGTTCATAGATTGTCTAATGTCATCCTCCCAGCAGACTCTGGGTTGTCCTGGAGGTCTGGATCCTTGGCTGTTAGTTTCCCATACTTGTCATGGTAGCTGATCTTCTTCCATTCTGCAGACATGGCCAAATCAGTGTAGTTGGGGCTGTTCTGCAAGAGTCTGCAGTGGCTGGGTTTTGAGGCTTTGCCACATCTCTTCTTGTTATTTAAAGCAGCTTCCTCAAATACCTCATTTCTGAGGTTTGGAGCTGGCTTGTGTGGGTTGTAGTCATTTGTTTCCTAATAAGCTCCTTTTTTTTTCGCACTGACTTCTTCCAGGACATCCTCATTACTATTTTTAGCTGTCCATGGTATTCTTAACGTCCTTCTGGTAAATCACATCTCTGTGTCCTCAAGACACTCTCCTGCTCGTCTATTAATTGTCCATGACTCACATCCATATGCATGGATTGGTTCTGTGTAACACACTAAGGAGCACTTTTTCTTACTCACATTAACAAAGATTTGTTGCATGAAATACTTTTTATTTTGTAGAACATTGCTTGTCCCTGGGCTACTCTATTCCTCACCTCAGAGATGCATCTTCTGTCTGATGTTATTAACATTCCTAGGTATTTATACAGTAAAAGTCCAAAAATCCAGACTGCTCAGGGATTTGGCCAGTCCGGATTTTTGAATTTTCCCGATTCTGGGGCAGTACTTTTAAAATTCAAATTTAATGAAGAATAAAGAAGAGATAAACATGCAAATTTTGTTGGTTTATTCATTAACAAATACAAAATGCTTGATTTATCAAAATGAGTATATTTATTCGTTCATTTCCATGACTTCTGTTGCATCTGCTGCACTGCTTGTGGATGGAACACTTATAGTTTCTACTGTGTCGGCTGCACTGCTTGTCGATGGAACACTAGTTTTATCAGCAAAAGCTTTTATTGCTTCCTATAAATACTTTCGTATATCACTTTGATTACGACTTTGTAATTTCTTTGTGATAAGATTATTCTGCACCATGTGCACATGCATGATGTCTTGAAGACTAAAGCCATGGTTCTGTTCCATGAATTTAATATAACTGTTTCTTTGCACTTTTCTGCAGTCGCCAAAGATATCTTCTCTTTTTCAATTTTGTCGTCGTCTTCACCAAATTTTTCTGTAGCAATCACACATGCGCTCTCACACATAAAAACCCAGAAATTTTAATAAGTTTGAGTTTTCAAAAAGTACAGATTCTTGGGTTATCCAGATTTCTGGCATCCGGATGTTTTTACTTTTACTATATATTGACTTGTTTTAAAAAAAACTGTCCCATTTACTTTGATGGTGCAATCTGAAGAGGTGCTAATGATCTCAGTATTGTTAGTCTACAATCCAAGCACTTGTTAGATAACCATTTAGATAACCAATTAGATAACCCTACCTCGCTGGTTGGAACAAGTGACTAAGGAAGATGAGGCATGGGGCTTGCTACCCCTCTCTGGAGAAAGACAAAAAATAACTTTAACAACAAATTGGACAAGTCAGCTAAAGCAGTTGTGGAACTAAGGACAAGAACTAGACAAGTTGCCAGTGGAACTAAGGACAAGAACTAGACAAGTTGCCAGTGGAACTAAGGACAAGAACTAGACAAGTTGCCAGTTGAACTAAGGACAAGAACTAGACAAGTTGCCAGTGGAACTAAGGACAAGAACTAGACAAGTTGCCAGTGGAACTAAGGACAAGAACTAGACAAGTTGCCAGTGGAACTAAGGACAATAACTAGAAATGTTGCCAGTGGAACTAAGGACAAGAACTAGACAAGTTGCCAGTGGAACTAAAGACAAGAACTAGACAAGTTGCCAGTGGAACTAAGGACAAGAACTAGACAAGTTGCCAGTGGAACTAAGGACAATAACTAGAAAAGTTGCCAGTGGAACTAAGGACAAGAACTAGACAAGTTGCCAGTGGAACTAAGGACAAGAATTAGACAAGTTGCCAGTGGAACTAAGGACAAGAACTAGACAAGTTGCCAGTGGAACTAAGGACAATAACTAGAAAAGTTGCCAGTTGAACAAGAAAATGCTGGAAAATGTATAGGACACACATTGAGGAAACCTGTTGATAGCAATACAAGGCTGTCCTTTTTCTGCAATCCCCAGGATAAGACAGACTGAAATACACATTGAGAAGACAAGTGGATGCAGAAATGAAAATGAGGAAGACATGGAAAGAACTTAAACTGATTACACAGGACAGAAGGACCTGGCTTAAGTTTGTTGAAGGCCTATGCTCATTGGAAGTTGAAGGGTGAAAGAAGAAGAAGCTATAGCAATTAATTGAAATAATTCGTCTGTCTATTATACCTCCTGTAGTTTCCAGGGGTCTCTGAAGAAACAAAGAAAGAACAAGACCACTGTTGACTCAGGCTTGCTGAAAGAGGCAACTAACATGAGGCTGGCAACCTCATCATGTTAAAACACATTGCTACAGATACTACAGCTACATAAATGCTTTGAGGCAAGCTTCCTGCAAGGAAACAAGTTGCAGCAGTGGTTCCATGCTCCACAAGGAGCAAACAAAATGAAAAGAAGATGAAACTGTTGTAGCAGTTCTTGTCACCCATTGCATTATTGTTTTCTCTTACCCTGCAGTGTCTGCTGAAGACTTTGATAAAGACAGCTTGTATGTTCACATGTTTACTGATCTTCCAAAAGGTAAGTATTCTTGTAATGGTCTTCTTCTTCAAGTACCATGTCAAGACTCACCACAACCACCTGTCCTTACTGCTATTTACTTGTATCAGTTCTGTTATTGACTTCTTTCTAAGTTATCATGTAACTGTCCTGTATCTTCTGTCTTTAGTCCATCACAAAATCAGAATCCTCAACTCAAATATCATTCAACATTTTTCATGTCTGCCTTTTGAATGGCTCTGAAACATGGAGAACAGCAAAAATAACAACCAAAAATATACAGACATTCATAAATGGGTGCTTGCGTAGAATAGAAAGATTAAAATGGTATGACAAGGTTACCAATGTGGAACTGATGACAAGAACCAGACAAATACCAGTGGAACAAAAGGTGAGAAGAAAACGCTGGCATTAGATAGAACACACATTGAGGAAAGATGTTGATAGCATTACAAGGCAGTCCTTGTTCTGGAATCCACAGGAAAAGAGAGGCAGAGGTAGACCAAAAAACACAAGGAGAAGAGAACTGGAGACAGAGGTGAAAATGATGAGGAAGACAATGAAAGATCTTGAGCAGACGGCACGTGACAGGAAGTCTTGGCATGTGTTTGTTGAAGGGTAATGCAACTTGAGGAGTCAAAGGGTATTGAGTGATTGCTATTCTCTCTTTGCTATTCTGTCTCTTTTCAGTCTTACTCTGCTATCACAATATATTCCAGCTTTCCTCTTCTCATAACACATTTTCGCTCCAACATGTGACACTATCAGGGAGTATTTGTCTCTTTTATTCCTATAGTTTCATGTTCTCCACTTAATTCTCACTTTCTTTCCCTTCTGTCTTTTGTTTGTCTGTCCCTGACGAAGGCCTTGTGGCCGCAACGTAGGTTTCTTTGTCCTTTCTCTTAGGAAGACGTATTACATATTGTGTTTTTGTTTGTTTTTTTTCCTCTTCTCATAACACATCCAGATACACTGACTTCTGCTAAGACATCCTCATTACTCTTTTTAGTTTTGATGTGTTATTCTTAACGTTCTTCTCTAAAACCACATCTTAATAGCCTCCAAGGATTTTCCTGCTTGTTTATTAATTGTCTGTGAATCACTTCCATATGTAAGAATTGGCTCTATGTAACACTGAAAAACTCTGTTCCTTACTTCCATTGGCAAAAATTTGTTGCATAAAATAATTTTCATTTGACTGAATGCTGCTTTTGTCTGGGCCATTCTACAATTAACTTCTGGAATGCACTTTCCATCTGCTGTTAGTAACAGGCCTAGGTTTTTTAGTCTCTTGTAGTGGTAATGGTGGTTTAATGTAACACTAGTTACTTTTATATTCTTCTTCCTCATACACTCTCAGACGTCTGCTTGAATATTTTCAGAGAAAGCAATGGTCAACTTGAACTATTGGCATCTCCTTAGAGTTTTACCAGAAATGGTACTGGTGACATGCATATGTGCTTTCTGTATTCCTCATATGTTAGGTATCTTTGAAGTAAATGTTTGAAGTCATTTTATCAGTGCCACATTTAACTCTTAGTATACGAGCGGCCTTCTAGAGAGGCCGATGATCGATCCCCGTCAATAGCGAAAATTTATAGCTGAATGCATGTTTAAAACCACTGAACAATTTAGTTACGTGCATGATATAGGGGTTTCATTTCTTCACATTTTGATATATAACACTTATGTTATCTTTATAAATAAATTATTTATTGCAAAATCTGTAATGGTAGTCATGAAAGGCCGCTCGTATACTAAGAGTTAAATTCATCAGTAGTTTCTTTCTTACGCTTCTTGAATAGATGATATCCCAATCTGTTGCGGAGTCTAAAGACTACCACTTGTTCACTTCTGCTGAGCTGATATTATGCATAATTTTATGCGTGGCCTGGATGCTCTGCATCTCATTTCTTTCTGTATCTGGTTCTGATAAAACTTTTTGTCTCCTCGAAAATTATTCTTGTATCGGGCTGAAATAGCTTTCCCCCTTCCTTTGCCAATGTGTCAGCCTCATCATTGCTGGGGATGTTACAATGAGATGGGATCCATTGTATTACAACTCTTTTGAATCATTGATCTAGTATATTTTATAGAATGACAAAGGCTTAGCTCATTCTGTCAGTTCTTCTTCTTTGATTCTTAGTCACCGGTTGTCAAAGCAGTCAGTGGCCATCACGCCTAGTAGTGTCTTGTAGGGCAGCAACAAACTGCTTCCACTTTGCTCAGTCGGTGGCCATCCTTTGTGCAGTGCCCCAGCTCTGGTTCATTCTTTATATCTCGATGACCACAGTTCTCCACCAAGTTGTTTTTGGTCAGCCTCTTTTTTGCTGTCCTTCAGGGGTCCATAGCATAGTTGTTCTTATGATGGCATCGGGGTCTCTTCTGAGTACGTAGCCAACTCCAGTGTCTGCCAGCTATGATGGCTGCTCCAAGTAAGCAGTTCTTGTTTGGTGATTGTATTCTACCAAAAGATTAAGAGAATTTTCCTGAGGCAAATCGTGTGGAAAGAGGACAGTTTCGACATTTCTTTCTCTGGTACTCTCCAGCATTCCGCACCATAGAGAAGCAAAGAAAGCACACCAGCTCTCATATAATTTTAATTTTCATTGTGTCAGTATTCCTGTTTAAAAAATAGAAATTTATATAATCATTTGGAACTCTTTTAGGGATTTTAATGATAAATCCCCAGTAATATCTCAGCAAAGCTCTCACTGCATATTAAATATATTATTCAGTTTTATACTTTACTGATGGGACACAAAAGAAAATAAAGGAACTTATGGCAGGTCAAAAGAGGATCTAACTTTTTTGTAAATGTATAAGAAGCAGTGTTCTTCATTTTTATCCTCAGATTGGTCAGCAGAGAGAAGTCAGCAGTTGTCATGGGTAACTCAGTCTTGTGCCACAAGAACCATTGACCAGGTACTCTAAGAGAATTCATTTTTTGTTTTTTCATTTTTTTGCGTAACAGTTTTATATGTAGCTTAGTCCTTTAATAACCATTTTCAGGCCTAGAAGGTCAACTCTATCTTTCCATATTTTCTGTTGTCTTTCTTTCTTCCAATGCCAGTTCTCTTCTCCCTGCTGTCTGTAGAGAACGAACTGTTTCTTGTGAGCGTTAGTTTTTCATAGTCAGGGTAGTGTCATCTTAAATTTTTTTTTTTTTTAACATATGCCCGCTATAACTCGAGGCGAAATCTCCAGTTAATACGTCTAAACTGAGATTGATTTTACGTGAGTATCCCTTTTTTCCCTGTACAAATGACAAGTGTCCTCTCGCCATTCAGGCAGATACTCGCTGATTTTGGAGGTACCCATTAGAGCTGGGTTGGCTCAGGAGCCGTTCAGGTTATTCCAGTCCCTGGTCGGCGACACTCCTTCAGATGTCTTCGCCAGGGCTCGAATTATTCCAGTCCAAGTCCCGGTCGATGACACTCCTTCAAATGATCTTGCCAGGGCTCAAACCTGGATCACCCGATTGCCAGCACAGTGTGGTAACCATTACACCAGCGCGGCTCCCTCATCTTAAATAAACTAAACGCTGCCCATGAATGGTAGAGTGGTTACAGTGTTTGCTTCTTGAGGCAAAGTTGCTGGGTTCAAAACCTGGTACCATTGCTCCAGTCTTCTTCACCCTTCAGCTTCACAAAGAGCATAAACCTTTAACAAACTCATGGCGCATTCTCCTATCCCGTGCCATCAGCTCAAGATCTTTCCAGATAGAAGGTAATGAGCCTTCCTTCTTGCTTAGCATAGGTTGTCCATGTCTTGCTGCCATATAGAAGTGTGCTGGTGACCACCATCAGTGTAATAGTGCTTTATTAGGAAATATTCAGGGTGATTAGAAAGTCACTTTCTCTTTTTAGATGTTTATGTCCAGTGGAAACATGAAACAAATGCCTAAACAGGGAAAAATATCTGCCGTTTGACTTAGTAGTTGTATTTTTTAATTTTTCTTTTATTTCCAGAAACAAAATAGGATAAAATCTAAAATGGCCAATTTGTTGTTGTTTAACTAGGGCTGGGAGCTGGCTTCCTAGCTTGGTGGTCCACTGTTCGATCCCCAGTTGAGGAGGGATATTTAGACCGCAAACGGCTCTGGGTCACCCAGCCTCATGAATTGGGTACAAAAGCAACTCTGGGAAGGTTAAGGTGGCCGGCGTGATGCACCAGATCACCCCTAGTGTGCCGATGGTCAAGAAAATATAGGCCTAACACCATATAAGCCTCAATGGGCGTGTAACGGGATCCTTTACCTCCTACCCTTTAACTAGGGCTGCTGAGCTTTATGCTCTTTTGCAGCAATACCACGTTAAAGAGTGTGGTAAAGTGGGATGATATAAATATTTATAGGGGACTTAGTCTACTGACTGAGATCAGCTGTGAAGGTATCTGTATCTAATAAGTGTGGTGTAGTACAGATGACCTTACTTTGCTACCACATTTATACCTCAGTCAGACTTATTCTGGAATATTGTGATGACTACGTTGAATGTCTAGGGTTATGATAGTGATGAAGTGTATGTTCACAACAACCAACAGACAGATAAACAATTTAATTTAATCCACAATACTTTACAACACTGTGACACTCACATACATAGAACACTCTATAAGACTATCTTAATAAGTCAAGTGTAACTTTTAAAAATATGTATTAATTCCTGTCAATAATAGATATCCTAATTCAACTACAAAGTGAACCAGGAATCACAATCAAATGTAATCACAAGTTGTATGTACACAATTTATAGATAGGATCTTTGTATTGACATATATTATTATTACAATATGTGTGTAAGTAGTGATGTAGTACTATGAGGTAATACTGGCTATTCAAGCTATGTTGTTGTTTGTCATCATGACTTCTAGTGTTTGTTTCTGGTGGAAATAATATTGGAAAGGTTCGCAGTTTCTTTTTATTTGAAACAAATAAATGTCCCTCTTGATTTAAGGTAAAGTCACTTTTAGAGGGGGTATACACAAGATTGAGCTGCTCTGGCCAACGTAATCTTAACTTCTGTGTGGGCGGCAGGAAACAGTCTCCTATGTTCGCTTGCTTCACAGTTTTCTTGAGAAACAACACTGGTCGATATCTTGACCAAGGAGTATGCTATCAGCCTCTGGATTCAGCAAAACTCAGACCAGGTGCTGCTTTAATACTTTAGTACCATGGTCCCTGAAACAAGAAGGTTGTACCTCCTACTTCAGAACTAATTTATAATCTATTTCCACACTGAAGCACAATACATAACAAACACCGAGTTCAGCGCCGTAGGCCAACTGTTAGCTTCTCATGTAACAGTATACACCAGTATTCCTCTCCCTAATGGTTACAACGCCTCTGCAATTCCAGCATTAATTCCTTCTATTCAATAAGATAGGTGTCATAGTACTATTTGGCAATCCCATGCAGTTATACTCCTCTCCGACAAGTTTTTCTCATGATAGAGCAATATCTAGGCTTTGCCTCATGTTTGTTACTGAACCACACACATACAGACATAAATTTATCAATTCTAATTCAATTTTCATCTAAAAGATATCAAATATGTCTAGCTTACCACAATTCACGGAAATATTAAACAAATACGTTGACTGGCGATGAGTTATGGCACAATTCCGATCTGCCTCTGTCCCAGGCTTTTATTAGAAAAATATGAGCTGGATCTCAACGCACTTGCTTTTACAAATTGGATTTTCAAAAAGTGGCACTGAACTGACGCTCCTAATTGACTATATTAAATGGTCTAGCCAATGAGACCATGTTTACAAAAGCTTTTGAAAAAAAGTACCCTTCCTATCGTTGCCATTAACAACCAAAAATAGTATTTGCCATCGACTAATCATGTTTCGCCTTACATATTATTCTAGCCAATCAACTCGGATTTAACGTGGTGGCCTAATTTCCTCTAAAGCAGTGTCCAAACACGCCATTATGAGCAAATATAATCCTGTGTTGTCAGACAACACCACTATAATATTTTGGCTATAATTTGTTAATTATTAGACTATTTGCTTAACACCTAACATATTCTTTGTCAGCAAGACCTAAGGCACCCAAATATATAAGTTTAATGGAGCCAAGTGGTTTCGTTCAAAATATGTATTTTCTTCTAGGATAGTCGTGCTGTTACCACCTCCTCACTTCCATACTAGGGGATGTCTTCTGTACTGTCAGACTATGTCAGGAGCTTAGACATAAATCAGTAGAATGTCATGTTTCCTAATAAGCATTAAACATGTTTTCAAAACCTAACCGTGTATTGATAGTGTTTTTTTATTACTGTTTATTTGAAAAAAAGCAAGTCTGCATGCCTTTCGCGTGGGTGGCATTAATTTTATATCGCGTTGGTAGTATTGCATGCGTTCCTCCGTACAGCTCTCTCTCTCTCTCTAAGTCCGTCTGTCTTTTAGTTTACGTAGTGCATAAATGACATTAATGGAATATTAAATCTAGGTCATTACGCAGTGTGTTTATCTCAAGGTTTTCTAAGAAACACAGTACCAGTTTTATTTTTTTGAAACGCGTGTAGTTGATGCAGTAGGCTTTTCTAGTAAACGTGAAAGCGTTACAATTATGCAGACGAAGTAGAAAAAGGGGTTTTCTTGTTTAGCTAGTATGACGTTCTATAACACAGGCGTACGCTATTGTGACCGCACTGTTCTTTTACCATTCTTCTTTCCTTTTATTGAATTAATTCGTTAGGCTTTACATTTACTTTTTAATTTATATATGTGGATTTAGAATGTCTCACGACAAAGAGTCACTGTTATTATCTACACTGTTTATCCTAGACTTTTCCTGTGGCTTTTCAAAATGTGTTGAGTTGAAGTCATGAGTTCAAGTTTCTCCAGCCCATTTAAAGGATCATCACATCTGGTCCCAAGCTAGGAGGAAAAAGCGTGTGGCTTACTGTGCATTCCCTGCCTGCCACCCAAGGGGCTCTCCAAATATGCAGAGCTAAAACACTGTGCTCTGGTTCTGGGCTCTCCCAACGAATTGTCATATCCTACACAGAGCCACTTTTCAGCTTTCTCTGCCTATCATGGGGTCCATAGTGAGATCCTCCTGCATGCAGACAACCAATTAAAAGCCAGAGTTACATCTGTGGCTCAAGTAACTCCTCCCAGTTAAGTGTGCAATGCTGGTTCTCAACATATTTCACCACAGGAGGTATTCCTGGAAGTGTGTGGATGATTTCAAGAGTCAGTGAGGGTGTAATTAGCCTCACAGACAGAGGTTCACATCCAATACAAACTATAGCACTATGCATAGTGTGCATAGCTGGTGGTCATATAAGGATGACTCCTGATAGGCCTCCATGCATAAAATGTCCAATAAACTTGGAAACCCCAAAATATCAGGTTTTTAAAACAAAGCTGACCCATTTACTCCTGCATCTGTGCTTGATAAAAATCTAAGCCTTGTTATAAGGTATTTTTGTGTTGAGTTGAGGTGTGAGCAACCCCCAGCATGAGAGATTTGTCACCGACAAAAATAATCCATAAATGACATGAAGTTGGCTTTATTGTCTACTTTTACCTCTCATCATTTTCATTTTTGCTCCCTACAGAGTCTTCTTCCGTCCTTAGCCAAAGACCGACCAAGCAGTCAGAGGCCATCACGCCTTGTGGCGTCTTAAGGGCAACAGCAGATTGATTTTCTCTGTTGTAGTTTCCCATCACGCCTAGCGGCATCTTTAGGGCAACAACAAATAGATCCATCTGCCGTTGTTTCTGTAATCGGTGTGACAAGCCAACGGGTGATCAGCCCATTGGGCTCCCTACAGAGTAGAGAGCCACTACTACACCTAGCTCCTTTACAGGAAACTTGCATCAAAGCATTCACTTATGTGCTCTTGTCTGTGGTAGTTTCCATAACATTTTGTTTTACCACATGAGGTTGCCAGCTGCATGCACAACTTCACATTAATCACCTCTTACAACTTGCCCATGGAGCCGCGCTGGTATAATGGTTACCACACTGCGCTGGTGATTGGGTGATCCAGGTTCAAACCCGGGCGAGCACATTTGAAGAAGTGTCGTCGACCTGGATTTAAACTGGATTCATTTGAGAAAGTTTGAAGGAGTGTCATCGACTAGGGACTGGAATTACCTGAACGGCTCCTGTGCTGACCCAGCTCTAATGGGTACTCTCCGAAGATGGCGAGTATCTGCCTGAATGGCGAGAGGACACCTGTCTGCGTACAGGGAAAATAGGATACTCACATAAAATCAGTCTCAGTTAAACATACTAACCTGAGATTTCGCCTCGAGTTATAGCAGCGTACGTTAAAAAAAAAAAACTTCCCCGAGGAAACAGTAGGCCTGTTCTTTTATTGTCTCTTCAGATACCCCTGGACCTTCACTGAGTGTCTTTACTCCTAGCCACCAATATTAGTTTTACCACAGTAGCCATTTGTGTGTGGCATCTTTAACAAACATCAGCAAATTAAAATTTTTATGACTTAACGTTTATTTATGTATGTCTGTGACTTAGTTTATATCGAATACCCATGACTTAGATCACTTCTGTTTATCTATAACTTAGTGTGTATCTGTTTATCAGTGACTTAGATTCCTTCTATTTATCTATAACTTAGTCTGTATATGTTTATCAATGACTTAGATTACTACTGTTTGTTTATAACTTAGTCTATATCTATTTATCAATGACTTAGAATGTTATTGTTATTAAGAATCGATGTCATTGCACTCTGGGCAAACCCATATGTGATCAGTCTCTCTCAGCAAATGTCGAAGGGTATGAATGCTAATTGTTCCTGTTGCACACTGGTTGTATACACGGTGGATACGTCCTCTCATACGTCCATCCCTGCTGGTCTTACATTTGATGCCAAATTCCAGCAGTCTTAGCCTTGATGAGTCATCGATTGCAGTGTCATTGTCTAATAGACGATCATGAATTGCCTTTAGTATTTCTCTCTTATCCATGTCCAATGCACCTTCTCTGGGTGCTCTTGAAGCTAGTCTGTCAGCTCTTTCATTGCCACGTACCCCTGCATGACCAGGACAGTAGATCCATACCAGTTCTTGAAGATTCGATGCTTCAATGGAGGTTTTCCATTCATGGCTTAGATTACCTGCTTATCTATAACTTGGTCTATATCTGTTTATCTATGACTTTTTAAATTTCTATTTATAGTAGTTTATTTCTGTATATCTTTCTCTCTGTTCCCCCAGACTGAGATTGCCTACTTCAGTTACCCATTCCACTTTGAACTGATTTACAAGAAAAATCAATTGAAAACAGATAATGAAGGTAATGTACATTATTTTTTTCACTCTTCTCTTTAAATCTGAAGAGTGAGTGGCTTAACTAATTGTAATAGTTATGTGAGTGTCCGACTCGCAGAGCACTGACCTTTTGTAGTAAAGGTACCAGGTTCAAAACAGGGTGGCGCCACATTCCAATCTATCCAGCTGTAAATGATTACCTGACAATGCTCATGAGTAAGGGAAGGCAAAGGCACCATACTTCTCAAAGCTGGACCTAGAATAGTGAAGCTCCTTCCGCTTCTCACCCCTACGGCAGTATCTGCAATGGTACTACCGTTTATATACTGAAGCACATTAAAAACGCACCACCTGTATAATCCAAGAACAGAGTGTGAAATGTAAATATAAGTGTGTACAAGTTTACATATTTGGAATCTTTATTCATTTTCCTATGAATCCATGCTGGTCATTAATTTGTACATTTGATTGTTATGAAATTCATTGCATTCTGTGCAGGCAAGGGAGAAAACCAAAAATACCAAAAAAATGCACATGCGTTATCCTGCTGGAGAAGCTGCAAGTCTGGATAAATTGTGAACGCAGGAGCAACCAGTGCATCCAGAACCTCATCTCGATATGTCACAGCATTAACATTTCCACGGAAGACGTGAAGAGGCAAGCGATGGTGAAAACTGAATCCTCCCCAAATGTGAATACTGCCACCTCGAAATCGGTTGACACAGCAATCTGCAAAGCGCTCTTCACACCGTCGCTAAATCCGCATACGTCCATCTGCAAAGGATATGTTGAATCTGTTCTCTTCTGTGAATAGGACAGCATTCCACTGCAGTCTAGTCCATCTGATATGTTGCTCTGCCCATTGCAGGCGCTGCTAACGATGTCTGTGAGTCAAGTTTGGCCCAACATAAGGTCGTCTTGCAGTAAGGCCTGTATCTCTGAGTCGTCGTATGACTGTCATTCGAGAGACTTGCCCATGTCTACCCACTATTGCTCTTGCTGTTTGACTTGCCGGGAGAGTCAATTCCTTAGGTGACTCAGCACAATATGACGATCTTGCGCAGGGGTAGTAACTCGTGGTTGGCCACTCCGAAGTCTATCCCGGGCACTGCCAGTGGTTCCGTAACGTTCATTGAGACGTACAATAGTGCTGTGGTGGCAATTCATCCTTCTGGCAATGGCCCGCGAGCTCATTCCGGTCTCCAACATACCAATGGCTCGTTGGCGGTCGTTTTCAGATAGTCGTGGCATTTCAAGCACATGTACTGGGTGTTTTGTCTCAACGGCCTTTTTATACCGAGTATACTGCCACAACGCGTACACATTTTCAGGGTCATAGCTGTTGAGAATCGTGTTGCACGTGTAACTTTCATCGTTTTCATGTAGTCTGTACACACACCCATGGGTTGAATCTTGCACTTTCCATTCCAGCAGCCATTCGCTCTCTACCTCATGGCAAACACGGGGAAAATCCATTCCCACACTTTTTTTTGCCAGCTTCTCGGCATCAGTATATATAATAGTGGTGCGTTTTTAATGTGCTTCAGTATATAAAAAATATATAATCCAACTTTCTTATTGTGTTAGTATTATCTAGTCCATTGACTTACTGATTGTTATACATATATATATATATATATATATATATATATATATATATATATATATATATATATATATATATATATATATATATATATATATATATATATATATATATATATATATATATACACACACACTCTCCGTCATCGTCCATGATTTCTTCATTTACAAGATAACATTTTTTTTTAAGACTGAAGTTTTTTTTGGTTGACAAAGACAATAATCTCAGCCTTTATGTACAGAGACTGAAAAGTATATGTTTTCTGGTCCACAGATGAGTTGCCTCAGTTTCCTCGGCTGATGATTGAGGTGGGATCATTAGACTCCTGGTCCAGACACTTCAATGAGGGCTACAGCTACTTCCAGCTTCCTGCAAAGCCAGGTCAGTGTGTCGGAGAAGCAGAGTCATATATCCTAATATGCTAAATAAATTCATAAGCCAGTCAGAGCAGAGTGTGATAGACCATTCATTCATTTCCCTGCACCAAAGCATCCATATGCTCTTGCAGTGGCTGTTTCTATGGCAGTTTGTTTTAAATGATGAGATTGGGCAGCCCTGTGCACAACCTCATATCAATTGCCTTGTACGACATTCATGAGGGAACAGTAGCCATATTTAGTCTCTTCAGAGACCACTGTGGACTACACAGGGAATGTAATACACTTATTGCTACTGTTAGAGGCTAAATCATGCAGTATACTTTTGTTACTTTTAGGAGATAGAATATACAGTATACTTTTGTGTTACTTATACAAACGCACATTTATGTTTGCCATGGACATTGCCTTGTGTAGTTCCCGAGGGGAGTCTCTGAAGAGTCAGAAAAAAAGCAGGACTACTGCACCCTCAGGTATGTCATACAAGATGAATAACGTGAGGTTTTGCATGGGGCTGGCAACCGCATCACATGAAACAAATGGCCACTTAAACCACCGCTGTAAAAGCATATGCAGGCTTCCCGTGGGACAAGCTGTAGGGATGGCTTCATGCTCCTTACGGAGCACAAAGAAAGATGATGATGATGCACATTGCATTTATGAAATGTAATAATAATAATAATAAATTCTTTAAGCACCAAACACGGCGCATAAGGCAGAAACCAGTGCTCTCCAGGTTGTTCGTTGTGACGCCACTCCTCTTAGCTCTTGCACATTATTTAGGCCCAACGTTCTTCCTTCTCTTATTATTGTTCTTCTGAGTGTAATATTATGTAAATACCTCGTGTGGTTCTGGAGGGAAAACATTTAATGTTTAAAAAATTTATATTTAAGTCACGGCAAGCAGACTATTTCTGTGATCTTATTACAGGCATGTACACAGAAAAAGCCCACTGTTGGAGGCCAGTTGGGAACTCAGTGATTGACAACTTGCGAAGGTTTTTCATTGGAGGCACGCCAGAGATAGAAGATCCCACGTATGCTGCTGTCCCCTCCACATTTGATGTAGGTTTGTTGTTTCAAGTCTCTGTTGCCTGCCGTTTTTTTAAGTCTTTAATTTTAATTACATTTTCAAGTCTTTAATTTTAATTATGTAGCCATTTTAACATGAATGAAAGTACGTCTGCTGGAGTGAACCTTTTTGTATTTTCATGTAAAGAAAACTAAAGATCAGACTTATCAGTAAAAAACATGAAGTTCAGTTCACAAATAGTATTGCATTCTTATTCATGTGAAAATGAAAGAATGGTTAATGTAGTATTTGTTATTTAAATCCATTTGGCCTGCTGAATCATCAAGTCTTGTTAGGAAGAAATGGAAATTAATCAGCTGATTGATCATGCTGGAGATGATGATTCTACAGTAGACACTGATGAGGCTTCTCGGCTAGAGTAAGGGGCAGGGTCTTTGCTGAACAGAGTGGATCTTACATGACAGCAACCTCCAGCATGAGAAGGGATAGAGGCAGCTACTGCAGCCGTGAGGTAGCTGTCTTAAACTCTTATCAACCATGTCAGTTATTGTGTTGGACTTTCAGTGAATTCTTCGGAAGGTCCAAAATGGATGTCTAAGACATGAATAGTGAACATACATAGAGACATAACCTTCAGGAACTGGTGTGTATGTACTATCCTGGTGATGCAGGGATACGTGGCAAAGGCAGTCCTTGTTCTGGAATCCCCAGAGTAGGAGAGGTGGAGGAAAACTGATGAACACCCAGAGAAGACAACTGGAGACAGAAATGAAAATGGTGAGGAAGATATAGAAAGACCATGAGCTACTGACACGGGATAGAAGGATGCTGGTTCAAGTCTGATTTTCTTTTTTATAACGTACGCCCTCTATTACTCAAGGCGAGAATCTCCGGTTAGTATATCTAACCTGAGAATGATTTTTACGTGAGTATCCCTTTTTTCCCTGTACACTGACAGGTGTCCACTCGCCATTCAGGCAGATACTCGCCGTCTTCGGAGGGTACCCATTAGAGCTGGGTCGGCTCAGGAGCCGCAAGTCCCAGGTCGACGACACTGCTTCAAATGTCTTCGCCGGGGCTCAGATTACTCCAGTCCAAGTCCTGGTCGACGACACTCGTTCAAATGTCCTTGCCCGAGCTTGAACCTGGATCACCCGATCACCAGCGCAGCTCCCAATGTCTGATTAAAGGCTATGCTCCTTGAGGAACTGATGGGTGATGATGATGATATCTGCCATCTTTTATCATATCATTTCTATCATTTTCTATAATGCCTCGTCTCCTTCTCTCTTCCCCAAGTGCATTTGGCTTTTGTCCTTTACATCCCTGTGGGTTCCATTTCATTACCTAATGATGTACATTTGAAGTGAGATTCCTCATGATGTGCCCAACCCATCTTTACAGTTTCTTAACTCTCCTTGGCAGTTAGGTTTTGTTAGAAAGTTTTTTGTTGTTTGGAAACTCATGCCATAAAATTCACTGAACGTGCCATGTGTGTCGTATGATATAACAAAAAAAATATGACAGCTGCTCCCTCTGCATGTTGTAAGAAGCTGCTAATGTGAAACACATGGAGCTGATAACCTCATCTTGTCAAACTAATTAACCACTACTGCAAGAATATCTGAAGTGCTTTGGATCCTTCAAGAGGGGTGAATGCAGTGGGGTCCAATACTCCCTGAGCAGTAATAGGAGAAGGAAGAATTCCTATAATCCTTTTGAAGCATCTTTTTATGAAAGTCTGTTTCCTGTGTTGCTCCATGTCGTTCCTGGAAGTCTGTTTTCTGTGTTGCTCCATGTCATTCCTGGAAGTCTGTTTTCTGTGTTGCTCCATGTCATTCCTGGAAGTCTGTTTTCTGTGTTGCTCCATGTCGTTCCTGGAAGTCTGTTTTCTGTGTTGCTCTATGTCATTCCTGGAAGTCTGTTTTCTGTGTTGCTCTATGTCGTTCCTGGAAGTCTGTTTTCTGTGTTGCTTCATGTCGTTCCTGGAAGTCTGTTTTCTGTGTTGCTCCATGTCGTTCCTGGAAGTCTGTTTTCTGTGTTGCTCCATGTCGTTCCTGGAAGTCTGTCAAGAGACAAAGAAAGAATATAACTACTGATCCTTCAGGCATGGAGCTACGGTAGCACAGTGGTTAGTGCACTGTCTTCCTAGCTCGGTGGTCCATGGTTCAATCCCCAGTTGAGGTGGGATCTTTTAGACCACAAACGGCTCCGGGGTCAGTCGACCCAGCCTCAAAAATTGGGTACCAGAGCAACTCTGGGAAGGTTAAGGTGGCCGGCGTGATGCTGACCACATCACCCCTAGTGTGCCGATGGTCAGGAAAATGCGGGCCTAACACCATATTCCCAATATGCCTCAACGGGTGTGTAACGTGATCCTTTACCTTTTTTTTTTCCTTCAGGCATTTCATAAGAGCAACTAATATGAGATTGTGCTTGAAGCTGGCATCCTCCTCATATACAACAAACGGCGACAGAAGCAACCACTGTGAGAGCACATGAACATTTTGGTGCAGGCTTCCTGCATGGGAACAGCAGTAGTGGTTGCTCTGTGCTCCAAAGGAAGCTAAAAGGGAATAGATGATGATGATCTTTTCTGTTTTGTTTAGTCGTGTTGTTCAACATTACACAACCTGCACTTTAAAAAACAAAAAAAACCACTACGATTACGTTCTCAGGGAACCTACCTCAGCAAGTTTGGATTCAGAACTCAGTCAACGGGTGCAGTGACTGCACGTTTTAACATTATGTGGCAGAGCAGGTTTGTAATAGTTCATGTCATGGCCCTGTGTAATTGGGGGAGGGGGGGGGGGTGTCTCTCTGATGAGACAAAGAAAGAATAGGGCTAATGATTGCTCAGGCATGTCATACAAAAAGGCGACTAATAGACTAATATGAGGTTGGCAACCTGATCATGTCAAACGTATTGCTACAGAAACCACAGCTTCATGAGCATATGAATGCATGGTTGTTGATGTTGTTGTTAAACTAGGGCTGCTGAGCTTCTCGCTTTTTTGCAGCCACTACCAAGTTGAAGACTCCTTGGTATTATCTACACTGTAGGTCTAGGCTTTTCATGTGGCTTTTCTGCCATTCCGAAACGTTGAGATGAAGTCATGAGCTCTAGTTCTCTAGCTTGGCTTGCACTTAAAGGATCGTCACATCTGGTCCCAAGCTAGGAGTTTTTTTTTTTTTTTTTTTTTTTTTTCGTACGCCCGCTAATACTCGAGGCGAAATCTCAGGTTATTATTAATGTCTAACCTGACATTGATTTTACGTGAGTATCCCTTTTCTTGTACAGAGACAGGTGTCCCTCACCATTCAGGCAGATACTCGCCGATTTCGGAGGTACCCATTAGAGCTGGGTCGGCTCAGGAGCCGCCAATCCCTGGTCGACGACACTCCTTCAAATGTCCTCGCCAGGTCTCGAGTTAATCCAGTCCAAATCCCGGTCGACGAAAAATCCTCAAATGCCGTCGCCCGGGTTTGATCCTGAATCACCCGGTCGCCAGAGCGGTGTTGTAACCACTACGCTAGCGCGGCTCCTCCAAGCTAGGAGTAAGATGTGCATGGTATACTGTGTATTCCCTGCCATCCAAGGGGGCTCTCCAAATATGCAAAGTTAAATATTGTGCTCTGGTTCTGGGCTCTCCCAAGGAATTGTCACGTCCTGCACAGAGCCACATCTCAGCTTCTCCTACCTATCACTGGGTCCATAGTGAGATCTTTCTGCATGCAGACGACCAAGTCAAAGAATTATGATCGGCTCAAGTGACTTCTCCAAGCTTAGTGTGCAGTGCTTGGTTCTCAACTAGTTTCACCTCAGGGGGAATCCCTGGAAGTGTGCGAATGATTTCAAGAGTCAGTGAGGATGTAATTAGCCTCACAGACATAGGTTCACTTCCATGTACGTATATTGTAGCATTGTGCATAGCTGGTGGTCATATAAGGATGCCTCCAAATATGCCTCTATGTATGTGAATGCATGGTGCAGACTTCCTTTAAGGGGACCAGCTTCAGTGGTGGCTCCATGCTTCGTAAGGAACAAACAGGAAATGATGAATTTTGATGTTACAGCAGGGGCCAGATTAAGCCAAGAAGGGCCTCTGGGATTTTTGATGTTTGGGCCTCCCTTCGTCTAACAGGCAATAATTTTAATATTTGTTTTCCATCCCCTTAGCACTAGTATTATTAACAGACTGGTATGTTAGTTTGTTAGAGGTGCTTACCTCTTTTATTAGTAAATTTTTAGAAAATTCATATTTATTACTATAGCAAATAGTTCATGCGCCATTATGATTTTGCCGGGGTGCATTATGTCTTTTAAGTTATTTTTGTTTTTACTGTCTGTTTAGAATTTTTTTAACTTGAGCCCTGAAGAGCTGCGAGCCCCTAGGCTTCAGCCTACTTAGCCTAATGGATAATCCGACCCTGTGTTACAGACATCAAGATGTATGTTTTATAACCATAATTATCAATGTTTATCATGATACAAGTTATTGAATGGATTATTAAATATTATCAAACATTAATAACGGAATTCAATGGACTGTGATAGAATAATTCAGTGGCCTCAACTTTTTTGAGTGATTTGGTCCTATTTTCCCCGTAATACACGTCTGTATCCTTTTATCAGAAATCCTGTGGAACAGCTTTGTTTTGGAAACCCAATTTTTTTTTTTGGTTTCCAGATGTTGCCCAAATTGCATTTCTTCTTCTTCTTTCTTCCTCGTTCGTCCTGAAAAGGACGTTGGTTGTGTTGTGCCCGTTTACAGCGAAGCTTCGATATTTGCGCCTTTCGGCCGAGACATCCGACTTCCGCACGGCATTTTTTGGGACCTGGTTAGCCTTCCCTCTTCGATCCCTACTCACTCAGCTAGACTGCCGTGATGCAGCCTGTTTCCAGGACCACCACTTGGAGGTGGAGTAGGGTCTTGGTTAGCTCTGGTTCGCTGACCCTGTTGCAAGCGGTCAAGCTATGGGTCGCTGACTGCATTGTCTATTGTTGCGTCTTTGGGTCCCAAATTGCGTTTGAAAAGTAGCCCAATGTTGCCCAAAGTGTGTTTGAAAATTGCCCAATTGTGATAAAAAAGCAACCCAGAGAAATTTTAGATTTTCAGAATATTTTGGTTTTCGTGTGTTGGGACAAAAGGCTACAGATGGTACATTTGCCAAGTAAAATGACAGTATTAGATAGGACTCAGGTAGAGAACAAAAATCAGTTGATTGCATTATAAGGTAGTCCTTGGTCAGAAATCCCCAGGAAAAAGGAAATAGAGGAGGACCTATTAACACAAGAAGGGAGTTAGACATAGACATGAAGGAGATACCGAAGACATGGAAAGACCCTGAATGTGTAGCACAGGACAGAAAGGCTTGGCGTGCATCTATTGAAGGCCTGTGCTCTATCTGGGGCTCAAAGGTAATGAATATCTTACAAACCATTATTTATGAAATTAGTATTAAATGCTAGAAACAGAATTCTGTGGACTCTGGTAGAACACCACAGTGACCTGGACTTTATGGAATACCTGGTCCTTTTTTCCAATAGCAGAAAATGTGGTAATGTTGGATTGGAAACACATTGAGACAACCAGGTTATAACATTACAAGGCAATCCTTGTTCTTCTCTTCTCTTCTTTGATCCTTAGCCACCAACTGTCAAAGCAGTCAGTCGCCATCACACCTAGTGGCCTCTTGTAGGGCAGCAACAAACTGATTCCACTTTGTTCGATCGACGGCCATCCTTCATGCAGTGCCCCCTGCTGTGGTTCATTCTTTGCATCCCTGCCTCCACAGCTCTCCTCCAGGTTTTTTTTTGGTCGGCCCCTCTTTCACTTTTCTTCAGGGAATCCTTGTTCTAAAGTCCAGAAAAACACATGGAGAAAAAGATGTGCATGGAGAAAAAGATGTGTAGAAAAGATGCTGATAATGGATAGGACACACATTGAGGAAGCTATCTGCAAGCTTCACTAGGCAGTCATTATCTGGAATCCCCTGGGTAGAAAAAAACAAAGGAAATATTTAAAGCATAGGGAGAAAAGAATGTAAGTCACAAATCAGAAAAAACAAAACATGGATGACATAGAAATAACTGAAAAAGATTGTTGAAGACAAATAACTTGGAAAGATCTGGTGAAACTCTTTGCTGCAGAGAGGGCAGATACAATATAAAGAAAATAAAGAATTTCGCATTTTCATTAAATGCTTTTTATTTTGTGCTTTAGTCCAGCCATTGCAGAGTCAATCTTTTCTATTAATTACAATGGCTTCTAAGTGTTGTAGTAATAAGAAGAGGAGCCATAAGCCTCTTACTTTAAATACTGTTTATTACATTTTACTTTCGTATCATTTTTTAGGCCTAGCTCTATTGCACACTTAATAAATGAAGCAGTAAACATGTTATTAGGATTTTATATGCATTAGCAAAGTTTAAAAAAGGCTAAGTTGTGCTTTTCGGCAGGGGTCGCAACATAACCCGCGGTATGAGCGTGACCCACTGTACATGGCACATCATGTCATGCGTCCATACTAGGACAAAGGAGACACCTACATTACGGCCACAAGGTCTTTATCAAGGACAAAAAGAGAGAGAGAGAAAGAAGGGAGAAAAACTAAGCAAAATGCATAAAAATTAATAAAAGTGATACAACCCGAAAATAGAAATATTCAGTTTCGCTATCACCAATTCCAGTGTGGAGAAAAGTAACAGTGAAAAAAAAAAAGTAATTTAAAATATATGATAATCATGTATGCTTCAGTGTTGTATGTAAAGGGATTGTTACCCAGCTAAAACATGAACTCAGGTTTCAGTCTTACGTGGTCTTTGTGTAGCAAAATTTTGTTGTCAAGCCATTGAAATAAGGAGAATTGTGTGTACCCCATGTTTTAATTTGCTTTACTTTCAGGACATTCATGGAGACCAAAGCTAACAAGCGTTCACTAGGCTCTTTACTGGAATCGCTCGGGTATGTTGGCATAAACAGTCTTAGTTCCTAGTTCTTCCAAGACATCTGAATTCTTTGTTTCTGTTTTCATGAATTCATTGCTTCTATTATCATGAATTTCTTGTTTCTGTTACCATCATTTATTCTGTTGTCAGGAATTCTTTGTTTCGGTTGTCTGAATTCATTATTTCTTAATCATAAATTAGTTTCTGTTGTTATAAATTCTTTGCTACTGTTATCATGAATTATATGTTTCTGTTGTCATGAATTCATTGTTTCTGTTGTGAATTCCTTGTTATGAATTTATTGTTTTAGGTGTCATGAATTTATTGTTTTAGGTGTCATGAATTCATTGTTTCTGTTGTCATGAATTCTTTTTTTTTCCTATTGCTATGAATGTGTTTATTTCTGATATCATTTATTCTTTATCTGTCATTGTGCATTCATTGCTTCTGTTGTCACAATTCCTTGCTTGTGGCATCATAACTTCATTATTTCTGTTGTGAAATTCTTTGTTTATGGTGTCATGAATTCTTTTCCCTCATTGTTATTAATTCTTTATTTTTATGGTGCCACAAATTCCTTGTTTCTATTGTCATGAATTTTTTTTGTTCTGTTGTCATGAATTCTTTCTTATTTTTTGTCATGAATTCTTTTTTGTCCTGTTGTCATGTATTCATTATATTTATTGTCAATTCTTAATGAAATACATACATTGTTCAGTATATAAACATTTTATGGGCTTAAGTTCTTACTTAAGACTGCATGTTCAGTGTCCGTGATTCTGTATAAGAAATTCTAAGACAATGATATTAATTCTGAGTACCGAACATACATCGTTATTTAACCTTGACATTCAAATAGGAATATTAGGCAGACAGACATCAGGGGAAAAGGAAGATAGCAGAATATGAAATAAAATGCCTGAAAAAAACATTTGGTGGTAGCAACACAAAGCATCAGTTAGAGGTAGACAATAAAATTGATACGGACAGCTTGTTAGAATTTAACAAAGGAGAAACCACCTGAGAGTAGTAAAAAATTATTCAAAGTAGTTGAACAAAAGAAGTGGGACACTACATAACAGAAAAGTAACAGAAGTGATAGGCACTCCAGGGATTCAAACCAGGGGACCATCTGTATGATGCCATACTCTAGCTGTGAGAATGACCAGGGACAGGACATATGACCAACTAAACAGCACCAATTCCTGCTTGAATATATTTTTTATACATGACTTCTTTTTTTTTTAACGTACGCCCGCTATTTCTCACGGTGTAATCTCAGGTTAGTATGTCTAACCCTTTAGCGTGAGTATCCTATTTTCCCTGTACGCTGACAGGTACCCTCTCGCCATTCAGGCAGATACTTGCCGTCTTTGGAGAGAACCCATTAGAGCTGGGTCGGCTCAGGAGCCGTTCAGGTTATTCCAGTCCCTGGTCAACGACACTCCTTCAAATGTCTCACCAGGGCTCGAATTAATCCAGTCCAAATCCCAGTCGACGACACTGCTTCCAATGTTCTCGCCCGGGTTTGAACCTGGATCACCCGGTCGCCAGCGCAGTGTGGTAACCATTACACCAGCGCTGCTCCCAGTATACATGACTTAAAATATTTTACCACAGTAGTAGTAGACCCGCTGCCCCGCTTAGTTCCTGATGATCAGTGAGAAGACAAAGAAAGAATAGAAGTACTGCCCCCTCAATCATGTCGTAAGAAACGACTAATATGAGGTTGTGTATGGCGCTGGAAACTTGATCTTGTTCAAATACGTGCCATAGTAACCAACACTACGAGAGCGTATGCATACTTTGATGCATACTTCCTGCAAGGAGACTAGCTGCTGGGTTGGTTGTATACCCCATAAGTAGTGACAAGGGAAGAGAGAGAAAAGATATTGGTGAAACTGCCGTCGTTTTGGAGTCTGCATCTGTGGTAGCAGCCCTCATTAATGCTGTATGAGTTTGTAGTGTGTTTGGCTCATTTTCTGGATTGTGTTGATAAGTATTTTAAAGATGAAAACATCAAGTTTGCCTGTCATGTGAGTTCACTGTTTGTGTTTACCGAGTGAACAAGATGGCGGTTTTTGTGATGTGTCAACCGGACAGTGTTTCAAAACATTACAGATTTATTGAGGGCTATTGTTACTGCTCCAGGTACATTTTTGTATGTACCTGCAAGGATACTTGGAGAGGAGATGGGCACCGCCAAGCAAACCTCTTGCCCACTGAAATGTTATGATGGAAAGTCAACTCAGTAATAATTTGCCGGATCGGCCGATGCCCGGATTAACAACGACCGCGCTCTCATTGCCCCTTGAGAGTGATAAGTCAACGAATGGGGTACAAACACCTGTGTTGAAACTTCCAAGAGAAAATTTTGTTGTTGGAACTTGGAATGTACGCACGCTATATGCGTGTGGAAAAGTCAAAGAACTAACACATGAACTTGTTAGATACTCGTGGGACATCCTGGGCCTAGCAAAAGTCAGATGGACAGGATTAGGTGAATCAATAATGGATGATGGTCACAAAATTTGGTTTAGTGGAGATGAGTCTAAACATCAGCATGGAGTAGGTTTTATCGTACATAAAGATAGATTGAACTCTGTCATCAGCTGCACCCCAATAAATAGCAGGCTTATCACCATTCGTTTTGCAGCACATCCAAAGAACATCTCCATCATACAGGTATATGCCCCCACTACTGACTATGAGGATGAGGCAATTGATACATTTTATGACAATCTGGATGAAGCAATTAAGAAAATTCCAAAGAAAGATCTTCTCATCGTTCTAGGTGATTGGAATGCTAAAATAGGGCCAGATGCATACGGTCACTGGGCTGGCACAGTGGGGAAATTTGGGACTGGAGAAACCAACGATCGAGGACTAAGGCTACTAGAATTTGCCAGCAACTATAAACTAACCCTTGCAAATACACTATTTCCTCATAAGTTATCAAGAAGAACAACGTGGCATGCCCCAAAAACTGAGATACATAACCAAATTGATTTTATTCTTGTATCCAAAAGGTTCAAGTCCAGCATTAATAAAGCCAAGACTAGGACTTTTCCTGGCGCCGACATTGGTAGTGATCACGACATGGTATTGGTGACGCTCAAGCTTAAACTCAAAAAGAACTATAATCAAAACAGATGTTCTCAGTTAAGATTCAATTTAGACAAATTGAAAGATCCAGAAATCGCGGGAATCTTTGAGGCAACTGTTGGAGGAAAATTCGCAGCTCTCAACTTTTTGGAGGATGATATCAACTCAATCACAGAGAACATGAAAGACGTGCTCATTGAATCAGCAACAGAAATACTTGGTAAAAGAAAGAAAATAAACAAACCATGGGTTACAGATGAAATTCTGAAGTTATGTGATACACGGCGAGAAATGAAAAAGGTTAAGAAAGAGGTTCCTGAAGCAGCATGGCAATACAGTATGGTGAATAAAAATATTAGAAAGAAAATGAAACAGGCCAAAGAAAAATGGGTAGCTGATCAATGTGAGTCCATTAATACGGGGCTAATAAAAGGTAACAGCAAGGCAGTTTTTGACACATTAAGAAGACTATCAAAACCCCAACAGCCCAGGGTAACTGTCATAGAAGATAGCAGTGGGGCTCTGCTCAATGAAAAAACAGCTGTAATGAGAAGGTGGACAGAATATTGTAAAGAATTATATAACTGTAAACTTGACACTGACTTAGGCATATTAAACAACATTAAGTGCGAAAACAGAGAACTCGGAAATGCAGCAATACTACGGGAAGAAGTGGAAGAGGCTATATGTTCGATGAAAGGAGGGAAGTCACCGGGTGTGGATAATATACCAGCAGAGCTCTTGAAATATGGAGGACCAGATATAGTAAAAATATGACAACAATTTGCCAGAAGATATGGAGTACAAAAAAATGGCCAAAAGAATGGACGCAGTCATTAGTAATACCGCTTCCAAAGAAAGGAAATCTAAAAATGTGCAAGAACTACAGAACCATTAGCCTTATTAGTCATCCAAGTAAGGTGATGTTAAGGATACTTTTGAACAGAATAAAACAGAAATCAGAAGAAATCTTGTCAGAGGAACAGGCTGGCTTTAGACCAAAAAGAAGTACCTCAGAACAAATCTTCAATATTAGATTACTGATCGAAAAACATCTCCAGCATCAACATGATTTATACCATAGCTTCATCGATTTCACAAAAGCCTTCGATCGAGTCTGGCATGAAGGTTTATGGCAAATAATGAGAAAATTCAATTTTGATACCAACATCATAGATATCATTGAAGCACTATACAAGGACGCAAGCAGTGCTGTTTTTGCAAGCAATGACATTGGAGAATTTTTCAAAACAACTGTAGGAGTTCGCCAGGGATGTATCCTGTCACCAGTGCTCTTTAACATTTATCTAGAACATATTATGCAGGAGGCTCTCTACGATTATAAATCAACCATATCGATTGGAGGCCGACCTCTGTGTAATCTACGTTTTGCTGATGATATTGATCTGATAGCTGGAACAGAATCAGAACTTCAAGACCTTACCTCTAGACTGGAGAAAGTAACAAGAACATATGGGATGGAAATTAATATAGAAAAAAGCAAGATATTGGTGAATAGCCATAAGATACATGTTCCGACCAACATTACGTTAAATGGGCAAACGTTAGAAGAAGTTAACACCTTTAAATATCTCGGATCCACTATATGTAGTGATGGAAGATCAAATAAAGAAATCAAGACAAGACTTGAGATGGCCTCAGCTGCCATGACAAGGTTGAATGTGATCTGGAAAAGTAACATCAGTTTTCCTGTGAAGATCAAATTATACAAATCACTTGTATTATCTATTCTCTTGTATGGGTGTGAGGGCTGGACACTCACTGCAGATACGGAGCGTAGGATTCAGGCTTTCGAGCATAAATGTTATAGAAGAATTTTGCGCATTTGCTATAAAGAGCACAAAACAAATGTCTATGTTAGAGAGAAGATAAACACCTATGCAGGCCATCAAGAACCACTTTTGTCAATAGTGAAACGTCGAAAGCATGCCTGGTTTGGGCATGTAACTCGTCATGACTCCCTTTCGAAAACGATCCTCCAGGGAACAGTCGAAGGTAAACGGAGAAGAGGAAGGCAAAGAAAATCCTGGGCTGATAACATCAAAGAATGGGCAGGACACGGTTTCTCCACACTTGTACGCATTGCTGAGAATAGAGAGCAGTGGAGGACCCTGTCTGCTGATGCTTCCACCATGGCACCCCTACGACCCATGACGGGTTATGGGTTGAGATGAGATGATGATGAGAAACTGCCAAGAAGGCCTCGTGGTGGCTGTGGAAGCAGTAAGTTTGTGTACAACAGCATCTTTTACCTTCATAACCACCTCTAGTTGGCAGAATGGGAGAAACCACAAGTGAAGAGTCAGTTTAGTAATTACTAACATTGTGGAATGGGTTCAATTCCCAGTGCAGACAATGCAGAAGGAAATAACAGAATGATGACACCTGGTGGGGGTCATGACCCAAATAGGAAGTGGGCACTGTCGCCCAGAGTGTCAAGAAGATAAAAGACCAAAATGTTTGTCGGATTGGAGACCCTCATCTGATGATCAGAATACCTCCTGTTGTAATGCACTGTATAGTGCTTCTTATTACTGCCATAGTAGTAGGCCTCCTCTGTAGGCACTAAAGATTGTGACATTCAAACACAGTTTGTCCTCAGCTTATGACAGGCTTCCATTCTAAAGACTTTGCCATTAAGTTGATGTGGTTGTAAGTCAGAAATCAGTATATACTAGTACGATATGAACCATAAGGATATGTTATTAGTTAACATGAAAGCTAAAGTGTAAAGGTCTGTTTTATTATATTTATTAGCTAATTTACTCCTCGTTTGTAGTGAAATAATACAATGTACAAATTATAACATAAAATTACTGTATAATATGGCAGAGCGAGCAGTCATCTTTACTAAATACTATATACTAAACGTTGGGAGTCAAAAATAATACAATAGGACTAGCGAGATGGTCATAAGCACAAGTGGCCGTAAATCACATATGTTGTTAAGTTGAGGACAGTTTGTAATTGGTGAAAGAAAAGACAGCAATTATACAGATCAAACAAAATACCCTGTTCAGTCTAGACACAAGGTCAGTCAGTTATATTAGGAAGCATGTCCAAATATAAAAAACCTTGTGTTCTGGTAATTATATGCATTTTCATGATACTAATGCAGTAAAAGATAAGGAAAGAAAGGCAAACAGTTGATGGTGTAACAATTTTACCATTTATTGCTGTATCAGTCACAAGTATTTGTTTTTCAATCACAGTATTACAGCAATGCAAGCCAACATCACTAGTGTTTTGGGTAAGTTTCCAGTTTTTCTGTGTTTGTGTCTGTAGTTTTTTTTTTTTTTTTTTTTTCGTTCGCCCGTTAATACTCGAGGCGAAATCTCAGGTTATTATTTATATGTCTAACCTGACATTGATTTTACGTGAGTATCCCTTTATTTCTTGTACAGAGACAGGTGTCCCTCGCCATTCAGGCAAATACTCGCCGATTTCGGAGGTACCCATTGCAGCTGGGTCGGCTCAGGAGCCGCCAGTCCCTGGTCGACGACACTTCTTCAAATGTCCTCGCCAGGTCTCGAGTTAATCCAGTCCAAATCCCGGTCGACGAAAAATCCTCAAATGCCGTCGCCCGGGTTTGATCCTGTATCACCCGGTCGCCAGAGCGGTGTTGTAACCACTACGCTAGCGCGGCTCCCGTGTCTGTAGTGAAATTGACAGAGATACAACGGTAAAATACCTCCAAAGATAACATGTAAGGATAAAAACATAATGCGTAGGCTGCTGATAGTACATGATCGCCCAGACCGCGGGTCATCACCCTCCATAAAAATTGACTTGCTAGACAGGAGGGGAACGGCGGATAAAAAGGAAAAAAATATGACTGGAAAGATTGCGTGAGACTAGAAAGGCTAAGGAGACGCAATTGGGGGGGAAACGGAGAAAAGTCACGTTTCCCAAGTTAACATAAAGTAAGGAACTCGACAGAAGGAACCTTGGATATGTTACGCCACAGTCATTTATTGGTCGCTTTTGCGATACCAAGCCTTTGATTTGAATTCAGCGGCAGAACGCGGATGTTTGGAATATTACAAAAATTAAAAAGTAACTTTTTCGTAATATTAATGTTGGGAATATAAAAATTAGCTGGCCGGATGGCCCATTCTGAGCAGTGAACTAATATGTTCTTAATTTTACAGACGGATAGATAATATTGAAGATAATGACAAAAGACAGTGTTGTTCACATCAACGACAGACTGTATGGAATAAAAAGTGTCGCTATTTGCACAAAAAAAACACGACCTCGAGACGCAGGTGTTCAAATCTACTTAGTAGGGAAGCGAAGGGACATTGGTGGGAGCTGTGTCTAAATATAACTTTTAACGACAAAATTTTGGAGGGGAGAGAAAGGTTGGTTCAAAAATCAAGTACGTTTTGAAAAAAAAACAAGTAGAGACGGACAGACTAACAGATAAACATCCATACTTGACTGAAGCATGACTGAAATGACTTTAGGGTAGGAAATTTGAATTTCAAATAAACCTAGGCAGTGATTGGCCACAGACAATCATTTTATCGGCGCTCAGACGCGCAAGTGGGGCCATTCCTAAATAGTTGTTCGATGATAGACACAGTATTTTAAAGTGTGGTGATTTCCAAATGAAAGAAAGTGAAATAAGTTCAGGGACGCCATACTATAGCCAGCAGCTCAGCTGAGTTTTGCTAGCATTTCTGTGTTCTTTATTCATAATCTGGTAAGATTGAAATTATTTCTTTGTATATTTTGAATATTGCTTAATGTTCGAGTGATTTGATACTGCCATATCGAAATCTAGCCTTACAAACAAGTAGGGATTTGCTCTAGACCCCCCGCCCAAGTCAGGGTCTAGGGACCAACAATATACATAAACTCCAACAAGGGTTAGGAAAGACAGATCAAGTGTTGAGAATAATGAAACATATTACCTATCCACTTTTAGGGAAGGAAACTAATAAATATTTTTCAGAATCTATAGTCTGGGAGGACCTATCTGATGTAAAACCACCATGGTAAATGTGCTGTTTGGTCAGAGAGATCTGACCTGTCTGTATGATGTGGTTGTTGTGTCCGTGTTGTGTCCAGACGTGGGTAGAGAATAGAATTTTGACACATAGCCAATACTTTGATTGCAGAGCTGTGAGTTTCAGCTGTCAACAAGGCGGTGTCCATTCAGTTGGTGATTTTACTCGAGTGTATCTGTGCAGTACGTTGTGACAGAGACCACTATTATTGCCCGCCAGCACGGAGAGGTGGGACCACCAGATTTCAGCACCAGAGCTACATATGCAAGATGAGTGAGCCTCTGGTCTGCTGGAAGTTCACCAACGCCTTTTAGTTACTAATACCCCATAAAATTCCTGCAATTTACTGGACACTGTGTAGTCAATATAGACAGGTGTGATGAGGCCACCCCAACAGCACAAGCATTAACTATCCTCCCAAGTAGATGACTACTAGAACATTTTAATAAAACTAACTAGTCTAGTACTTATATATGTACACTCTTGCATTTATTATGTAACATTCCATGCATTTCTTCCATAATTTTTAAATCCTTTTTTTTAAAAAAAAGTTCTGGTCAACATAAAACTTGATCCAGAACAAATAAATTTAATATAATTCTATCAGAAGTTCAGAACAAATAAATGTAATATAATTCTATTACAGAAAATTTTAAAGGCACAGAATGGAACGTGATAGTTCTGGCGCTTTCTACACTTCACGTGTAAGTTAAGTAAGTAAGAGTTAACATTTTAACATTTGTTAATATTATTAGTCTGCTTAAATATCTGTGGGTGTATCTATAATTATCACACCACATTACATATCATTACCCTAGACATATTACATAGATACATTCATTAGAACGAAAAAAAAATAAGTGTGAGGTCGTAGTGGTAGCAAGAAAGGCCTTCTGTCAATTCACAACTACATTTTATCTCAGGAGCCTTCACAGCTGGCCTCATACATTACATTTTGTAATATCACCATCATACAATACCATCAAACCCACTACATACATTGGGGTCTTGTCCAGGGATAATTAGCCCAACAGTAATATTAGGATCTCCTGGTTGGAGAAATAAAATTAGGGGAAAAATAATTGTGAAATTCCCTTTAAAATTAAAAGTGTCCCTGCAGATAAAAGTTGGTGAATCTTCACAGCCAGTGATAATTAATTAGTTAACTGGTTAGTTAGAATTAGTTAGACTATAGTCATAAGAAGTACTTAGTGTATTTACTGGTTAGAGATTTAGCTTGTATATTATTATATTGTCTGAAAAGTATGGCGGAGCTAGCAAAATTCCGATCAGCTGCTGTGCTGACCGCAAAGGAGATGGGAATGGAGGGTCAAATTTTAATTCAATATGTAACGGCTGAATGTGATAAATATATTGAAAGGGAAGATAGAAAGGTAGCTGAAGAGAAGAGGTTACAAATTGAGGCTGATAGAGAAATTAAGAGGCTGCAGATTGAGGCAGAAGAAAAACGACAGCAAAGGGAGGCAGAAGAAAAACGACAGCAAATTGAGGCAGAAGAAAAACGACAGCAAAGGGAGGCAGAAGATAGAAGGTTGCAGAGGGAGCACGAATTACGACTAAGGGAGCTGGAATTACAAGGCCCGGCTCCTGAAAATGGTGCCAGCCCTTTTGCCTCAGATGCTACGCCCAGTCTGGGAGCCTCAAACTCAGCTATGGGGTTTCATTTAGACCATTTTGTTGAAAAAGACGATGACATAGAGGGGTACCTAGGACGTTTTGAGTTATTAGCTACTACATATGGGTTAGAGAGAGAGAGGTGGAGTTTAAAGCTATCACAGGGATTGAGAGGTACTTCTTATGAAGTATTTGCCAAAATGAACAGGGAAGACCAAGACAATTATGACATGTTAAAGCAGGCTTTGTTATTAAGGTACGAGAAGAATGGTGAATTTTATCGTAAGAAATTTAGAAATGCCAAACTGTTGTCTGGGGAGACATACCACCAATTCTCTGCTAGACTGGAAACCTATTTGGAGAAATGGACGGCTCTGGGGAAGACCCAAGATCTTAAAGAAATGATCATGATTGAGCAATTGAGAGAGTCCATGGCTCCAGACATGAGAAAATTTCTCATGGAACAAGGTGCAGAGAAGTTGGGGGAAATTTTAAATGTTGCTGAGAGGTATCAGGCAGCTCAGGCAGAGGTAAGTGGTGCTAAAAAGAAGCACATAGACAATTTTAAAGCTCCACAGCAATTTAATAAATTTGATAATAGAGAGCAGGGAAATAAAGGTAGGACAAACTTTGAGCGGCCAAGAAATGACTATCGCGACAGAAACTCACAGGTCAATGACCAAAAGTTCAATGAAAGAAAACCGTTGAACCAAGGAAAAAGATGGTGTAAATGGTGCAAGAAGGATAACCATAACACCGAATTTTGTAGAAGGAAACCTTCAAACATTGCTGCAATGAAGTCGGGGACGCGAAGATTAAAGGTTAATCCTAATGGACAACAGGAACCTTATCACCCCCCAGTTTGTGAGGATGTTATTTGTAATGGGGTCACCATAAGGTGCCTTTATGATACAGGTTTGGATTATGATTCAGTTGTGAAGTCTAGCCTAGTGGACCCAAGTCAGTATACCACAGAAACAGTGGAAATACAAGGGGCGACTAAGGACATACCACTCATGACACTTCCCATCGCAAGGATAATGGTGAAAACTCGCTATGTGGAGGGAGAAATCAGAGCAGCAGTGATAGATGAACCAATCTACCCTCTGATATTGGGGTGTAGATACGTCTTCTTGGGGAATCCCGAGAAACCTGTGATCATGGCGACAGTGCAGACCAGGTCACAGAAGAAGGAGGAAGAAGGTGAACCTATAAATGCTCATCCAGAGGAGATGAGGAAGGCGCAGGCTGAGGATAGGACACTCAAGCCCTGTTTTAAAAAAATTGCCCAAATGCCACACACCTCCGAGCAAGGGGGAATATTTCATGAAGAACAAACTCTTATACAGGAAGACAGGAACTAGATCCACTGGTCACGGACAGTTAGTTCTTCCCAAGATATATAGGGCAAACTTAATAAGGAGCTTACATGTTGGAACAGATGGTGACCATGAGAAAGTCGGTACCATCTGCCAAAAGATTGCTCGAAAATACTATTGGCCCGACGTAAATGTCGATGTTGAAAACTTTGTAGAAGCATGTGGCGTATTTCATGAGGGAACACCCACAAAGGGAAAATATGTGCAGGACCTAGAAACGCCACGGGGCAACTTTAGGCCTGAAAGAAAAACTAATTATACTCGGGTAGACAAAGTGGAATGGGAGCCCCCTTTTCACACCCAGTCTTCACTTGAATGGATTAACATGGCCACTATGCAAAGAGTACAAAGAAGAAATTTTACCCAGGATAAGATGACAATCCCTCGGTCAGACTTATATAAACTGGAAGAACAGACAAGAGAGCGAAGATCTCTCATAAACAATCTTAAGTGGGGAGACAAACCCCAGAGAAAAATTGGTAGTGGTCGATTTGTGAGTGATGATTCTAGGAAGAAAAGTCCTCATTATAGAGCTTCTAATGGACGGGACCCGATGGGTTCCATGAAAAATAAGTATGATAAATTAAAGATCCAGATGTAACTCTATTAAGGACCTGGACAGATGAGAAGGCGGACGAGACTGTTACCTCATCGTATCAATACGTGAACGAACTGACCACTCGTTTGAAAGCTGGATGGAAACTGGCAAATGATAATTTGAAGCAAGCCAGGAAGAAACATGCAGCATATTTTAATAGGAAGGCAAAGGACAGGGAACTGGCAGTCGGAGAGAAGGTGCTGCTTCTACTACCCGGAAGCCAGAATAAATTACAAATTGGTTGGCAAGGTCCATATACGGTTCTAGAGAAGGTGTCTAGAACAAACTATAAAATTGACAAAAAGGGGAAGGAGAAAGTTTATCATGTAAACCTGTTAAAGAAGTATCTGGACAGACCACTCCAGGAAAGCACCCCCTTATTGACCTTGGCTATTGCAACCCAGATGCAAAAAGAACCACTCACCTCACATGAATACCCATTACATCCTTGTGAAACCGCAGCACAGGTAAAAGTCAGTAAGCACCTGACTAAAAACCAGAGGGAGAGAGTTCAACAAGTTCTGGAGGAACATACAGATGTATTAACAGATAAACCAGGCCATACAAATTTGCTACAGTATGACATGAAACTGGTAGACTCAAACCCAATCTGTATGAGAGCCTATTCTATTCCGTTCGCGAAGGAGAAGGCATTGAAGGAAGAAATAGAGTATTTGTTGAAGGAGGGGATTATTTCGCACAGTGAATCATCTTTTAGTTCTAGTGTCGTTTTGTTGAGAAAACCGTCTGGGGAACACAGACTGTGCATAGATTACAGGAAACTGAATGCTGTCACAGAAGGACAAGTGGATCCATTACCAGACACAAAACAGTTATTTGCCAGACTGAACAAGGCAAAATACTTTTCAAAGGTGGATCTTAGTAAAGGCTATTACCAGATCCCAGTGAAGCCTGAAGTGAGACCTTATTTGGCTTTTAGCACTTCGGATGGACATTATGAATTCAATATGCTACCATTCGGACTGAAAAATGCTCCGAGTGTGTTTTCAAGGATGATGCGCAAATTGTTGGATCCCCTGAATAACCCATGTATCACGAATTTCATGGATGATATTCTCGTCGCCACAGAGACATTTGAAGACACATTGAAGCTCTGGAGATGTTGTTTGATAGACTTCGGGAGGCGAACTTAACTGCTAGGCCCACAAAATGTTGTATTGGATGCAAAGAGTTGGAATTCTTGGGACACACTGTATATCAGGGTAATATGACCCCTGATCCTAAGAACTTGGAAAAACTGCAGAGAGCACCTAGGCCGCAAACAAAAAAGGACGTGCGATCATTTGTGTCATTATGCGGATTTTATCAGAAATACATCAAGAATTTTAACGCTATTTGTGCTCCTCTGACTGATCTGACTCGCAAGGGACTTCCAGATAAAATTATTTGGACTGCACAGTGTGAACTAGCGTTCCAAGAGTTAAAGGAAAAACTCACTAGCAAGCCTATTCTCAAACTGCCTGATTTGACACAGGACTTTGTCTTAAGAACCGATGCAAGTAATGTAGGACTAGGAGGGGCTTTGTTGCAAAGATCATCTTCACCTGATGGGGAACTGAAACCAGTCACTTATGCAAGCCGTAAATTGAATAAGGCGGAACAAGGATACTCCACAAGCGAAAAAGAATGTTTAGCGTTAATCTGGGCAATAAAGAAGTTTCAAATCTATCTGTATGGTAGGACATTTGTGGTGGAGACGGACCATCAGCCTCTCGTATTCTTATCTCAGGCTAAGCATGAAAACGCAAGATTGCTGAGGTGGTCTTTATTGCTTCAACCTTATCAGTTCAGTATCCAATATATCCCAGGCAAATTGAATGTCGGTGCAGATTTCCTCAGTCGGCACCCCTGTGATCAAAATTAGAGTAGTGGCAGACGTGAGGAGTAATTTTACCTATGTGTATCGCTGGTTTTGGAACTTGCCATAGGCATGTTTTCAAGTGGGGAGATGTGTAGTGAAATTGACAGAGATACAACGGTAAAATACCTCCAAAGATAACATGTAAGGATAAAAACATAATGCGTAGGCTGCTGATAGTACATGATCGCCCAGACCGCGGGTCATCACCCTCCATAAAAATTGACTTGCTAGACAGGAGGGGAACGGCGGATAAAAAGGAAAAAAATATGACTGGAAAGATTGCGTGAGACTAGAAAGGCTAAGGAGACGCAATTGGGGGGGAAACGGAGAAAAGTCACGTTTCCCAAGTTAACATAAAGTAAGGAACTCGACAGAAGGGACCTTGGATATGTTACGCCACAGTCATTTATTGGTCGCTTTTGCGATACCAAGCCTTTGATTTGAATTCAGCGGCAGAACGCGGATGTTTGGAATATTACAAAAATTAAAAAGTAACTTTTTCGTAATATTAATGTTGGGAATATAAAAATTAGCTGGCCGGATGGCCCATTCTGAGCAGTGAACTAATATGTTCTTAATTTTACAGACGGATAGATAATATTGAAGATAATGACAAAAGACAGTGTTGTTCACATCAACGACAGACTGTATGGAATAAAAAGTGTCGCTATTTGCACAAAAAAAACACGACCTCGAGACGCAGGTGTTCAAATCTACTTAGTAGGGAAGCGAAGGGACATTGGTGGGAGCTGTGTCTAAATATAACTTTTAACGACAAAATTTTGGAGGGGAGAGAAAGGTTGGTTCAAAAATCAAGTACGTTTTGAAAAAAAAACAAGTAGAGACGGACAGACTAACAGATAAACATCCATACTTGACTGAAGCATGACTGAAATGACTTTAGGGTAGGAAATTTGAATTTCAAATAAACCTAGGCAGTGATTGGCCACAGACAATCATTTTATCGGCGCTCAGACGCGCAAGTGGGGCCATTCCTAAATAGTTGTTCGATGATAGACACAGTATTTTAAAGTGTGGTGATTTCCAAATGAAAGAAAGTGAAACAAGTTCAGGGACGCCATACTATAGCCAGCAGCTCAGCTGAGTTTTGCTAGCATTTCTGTGTTCTTTATTCATAATCTGGTAAGATTGAAATTATTTCTTTGTATATTTTGAATATTGTTTAATGTTCGAGTGATTTGATACTGCCATATCGAAATCTAGCCTTACAAAAAAGTAGGGATTTGCTCTAGACCCCCCGCCCAAGTCAGGGTCTAGGGACCAACAATATACATAAACTCCAACAAGGGTTAGGAAAGACAGATCAAGTGTTGAGAATAATGAAACATATTACCTATCCACTTTTAGGGAAGGAAACTAATAAATATTTTTCAGAATCTATAGTCTGGGAGGACCTATCTGATGTAAAACCACCATGGTAAATGTGCTGTTTGGTCAGAGAGATCTGACCTGTCTGTATGATGTGGTTGTTGTGTCCGTGTTGTGTCCAGATGTGGGTAGAGAATAGAATTTTGACACATAGCCAATACTTTGATTGCAGAGCTGTGAGTTTCAGCTGTCAACAAGGCGGTGTCCATTCAGTTGGTGATTTTACTCGAGTGTATCTGTGCAGTACGTTGTGACAGAGACCACTATTATTGCCCGCCAGCACGGAGAGGTGGGACCACCAGATTTCAGCACCAGAGCTACATATGCAAGATGAGTGAGCCTCTGGTCTGCTGGAAGTTCACCAACGCCTTTTAGTTACTAATACCCCATAAAATTCCTGCAATTTACTGGACACTGTGTAGTCAATATAGACAGGTGTGATGAGGCCACCCCAACAGCACAAGCATTAACTATCCTCCCAAGTAGATGACTACTAGAACATTTTAATAAAACTAACTAGTCTAGTACTTATATTTGTACACTCTTGCATTTATTATGTAACATTCCATGCATTTCTTTCATAATTTTTAAATCCCTTTTTTTTCTGGTCAACATAAAAATCCAGAACAAATAAATGTAATATAATTCTTCAAAAATTTTACACACGTGAGTCAACATTTGTTAAACTTGATCCACAACAAATTAAATGACATATTACATATAATTCTATCAAAAAAAGGCCTTTTCACACACGTGAGTTAGTTCAGTGTATTTTAAATACATTTGTTAATTGCGATTATTCTTCAAAGTCTGCTTCAAATAAGTCTGTGGGTGTATCTATGGATACCACTTATCACACCACATTACATATCATTACCCTAAGACATATAGTGAACATAGATAGGCAATTCATTCATTGACGAAATCATGGTAGCAAAAAAGGCCTTCTGTCAATTCCAACTACATTTTAACACTTCCAGGGATTCCCCATGTGGGGAAACTTGTTGAGAACCCAGCATTGCACACTAAGCTTTGAGGAATCACTTGAGCCCCAGATACAGCTCTGGCTTTTACCTGGTTGACTGCATGCAGGAGGATCTCACTGTGGATCCATGATAGGCAGGGGGAGCTGAGAAGTGGCTCTGTGTAGGACATGATGATTCCTTGGGAGAGCCCAGAACTAGAGCACAGTATTTTAGCTCTGCATATTTGGAGGGCCCCCTTAGATGGTGGGAAATGCACAATATACCACACGTTTCTTGCTCCTAGCTTGGAACAAGATGTGATGACCCTTTAAATGCCAGCCAAGCTGGAGAAACTGGAGCTGATGACTCAAACTCAACATGTTGTGGAATGGCAGAAAAGCATAGATCTAGTGTAGATAATACCAAGGACACTTCAACTTGGTATTGGCTGCAAAAGAGCGAGAAGCTCGGCAACCCTAGTTCAACAACAATACCACTGATGTTACAGCATGCGAATTCTGTGTTAAGTCATGCATCAGTGATACTTAAGACTTTATGAAGATTTCTGTGTTTTACGCCTTGAATGTAAGCAATGTTTGCTGTCGGCTCATGGGCAAAAATGAGAGGGTGATAACAGTTTGGGGTTAACCAAAGCATGGGTAGTTAGACGTTAGAGGGCAGAAGGCGATTAGAAGTTATGCTGGCCGGATGGGCTTGCGAGTACTAGTTTTGGTCTGCACTTAGAGAGTATGTGTTATGACTATTTTTTGCAACACATAGGATCTTGTATTTAAAAACTATGTGGTGCAAAGACGTCAATGTGAATGCTTCATTGTGTGGTTGTGAGGATGACGTGGAATTTGTTTGTAGTAGCAAACAGAGCATTCTATGTATTGTGTCCTGTTGGATGGAAGATGTCTTTCAAGAAGTGTTTGACTTTATGAATGAAGCATCCCAAAGTGTTATAGCTTTAATGGAAAGTGTCTGATAGATCTTTGTGGATACAAAGAAATATAAATAAGAATTGGATGTGTCAAAATTATTATAGTTGAGTGTTATTCAATAATGCCCGTCAGTGGACTTGTCACAGAAGATGTAAAGAAAATATATTTATATGCATAGAAGTATCGGGATGTTGAGTAGGTGGATGAATCATAAATAAAATGTGTTATGTGTGATCACAGAGTGGAATTGAATTATTGATTGTATTTTACTTGACCCTGAAGTGTGTAACAGTATGTTAGGAGTCTCCTTCATTTATTACCCCTTCAGCTCTTCATAAAACACAGAAATCTGGTTCTTTTGCAGCCATAGGCCTTCAACAATCGCCTCCTGTCATCTCAAGGTTTTTCCAAGTCTTCCTCTGCAGTTGAAAGTCTTAAAGAGTTGGCCATACGGCCGCTGCCCTGGCAAAATTTAAAAATTAAGAAACCTATCCACCAAAAAAATATTTAATGAATGTGTAATTCCTGTATTGGGATCTTTGCCGGTGCTACAAAGTTCATGCACTGTGCTATGATCCTCCTTATGTGATATAAGGGAGGAGATTGGATCACTGATGGAGTTACCCGTGTGCAGTGAAGATGATCCTTAAAACCAAACCAAAGCATGTTCTCATGATTTTCATTTCTGTCTCCAGTTTTCTTCTCAGTGTTTTTCAGTAAACCTCTGTGGCTGTTACCCTAGGGACAACAAAGATTGCCTAGTAAAGCAATCAGCAGGTGTCCTATCCATCTCCACTGTCTTCTTATCTCTTATACCAATGGCACTTGTCTGGTTCTAATCATCGTCTCCACATTGGTGATCTTTTCATACCACTTCAATCCATCTATTCTATGCAAGCACCCATTTAACTCCAAGGCATGTACACCCATAAATTAAGATTATATCAGAGCTGTGTGCTTTCTGTGCTTCTCTATGGTGCGGAATGCTGGAGAGTTACAGAGAAGGAAATGTCAAAATTGTCCTCTTTTCACACAACATGCCTAAGAAAAATTCACAGAATCTTTTGGCCAAATACCATCACCAACCAAGATCTGCTTACTCGGAGCAAGCAAGAGGACATGCACATCATCATAGCTGGCAGACGCTGGAGCTGGGTTGGCCATGTCCTCAGAAGAGACCCTGATGCCATCACAAGAACAGCTATGCTTTGGACCCCTGAAGGAAAACGAAAGAGAGGCCGACCAAAAACAACCTGGCGGAGGACTGTGGAGGCTGAGATGCAAAGAATGAACCAGAGTTGGGGCACTGTACGAAGGATGGCCGCCGACCGAGCAAAGTGGAATCAATTTGTTGTTGCCCTACAAGATGCCACTAGGCGTGATGGCCACTGACTGCTTTGACGGTCGGCGGCTAAGGATCAAAGAAGAAGATGTACACCCATTATCCTGTTCTTTGTGGTTCCCATGGGGAGCCTGTGAGAGATAATGAATAGGATCACTGCTTCATGATAGATCCAGCAAGAGATGACTAATATGAACTTGTGCATGGGGCTGGCAACATCAACATATAGAACAATATTCTACAGAAACAACCGCTGCAAGAACACGTGATTGCTTTGTTGTAGGTATCCTGTAAGGGAGCCAGCTGCAGGGGTTGCCCCATGTAAGCAAAATAAAGGAAATGCTTCAATGAATACCAGTGAGAGCGAATGATTAAAATTTTGCTTGATTCTTCTTTCACAGAGGCCTTCAAGAGAGCAAGGATGAAGATGGTGCAGGCCAGAGAGGCAGCAACACAAGAACTACTCAGAGAGGTTAGACCAATAGAGAAAGGAGAGCTCGATGATTGAGTCCCCATCCTTGATTCACAGCAACAGATTTGCTGCACCGTTTTAGAATATATTGTAACAATAATGAGATATTATTTCGTTAACTGCTGGATGGAAGCTTAACCTTTTCTTTCTTCTTCATGTCATTGTGCCAGCAACGTCTGTGATCTTTTATCAAACTGGCGGCTTCTTCCATTGCCATAGAATCTCCCTCTGGTGATGGCCATATGAGCTTTCTCTGTTGCTGACAAGTTGGGCATCTTTGAAACAAATGTTCAGCAGTCATTTTATCGGTGCCACAGTTTCATCAAAAGTTCCTGTCTTTAGCTTGTTGGATAGATGATATCCCAGTCTGTCATGGTCTGTGCAGAGTCAGACGATTATCACTTGTTCTGTTCTGTTGAGCTGGTAATATGCATCATTTTGTGTGTGTCCTGGATGCTCTGCATCCCATTTGTTACTATATCTGGTTCTAATAAAACTCTTTGCCTCTTCAAAAGTTATGCTTGTATAAGGTTGAGGTAGCTTCTCTCCTTCCTTTGCCAATCTATTGGCCCCATCATTGCTGGAGATGCTACAATGAGATGGGGTCCATACAATGAGATAGAATCCATTGTATCACAACCCTTTTGAATCATTGACATAGTTTGTGGAGCACTACTCTTGGGGTCATCTAGGTCTGCATTATTCTGGCTCCTCAGCAGTGCAAATACTGACAGTGTGTCTGTAAAGAAAATAACTTCTCTCTTTTTGTTTTCCTCTGCCATTAGAACTTCTGTTGCATTTGTCCCATACTGAAGATCTTGTGGTCATAACAAGACGTACACACCTATTTTCATTAACCGCCACTAATTATTCCCTACAAGTGCTGACATAGTTATCATGTCACATGCCCACCACTACAGTGGAGCATAAATCTACTTATATAATTCTACGATTATCTTCATGTTCCGTCCACCATTGTATAATTTTTGTATTTGAAATAGAACTATTAGTATAAATTGATATTCAGGAAAAAATAATTATAAATCTGTGATACGTTATTCATTGTAAACTTGCTGTATTCTGTTACCATTTGGTTGTGTTAGATTCATTACTCAATTTTATTAATCAGTTAATGCCTTCAGGTGTATTTTTAATGGTATTAAATGTATTAGATCTGCTACATAATTTGTTTAAAATTAAAGTCTTTATATGTATTTTTGGAAGTCATTAAATTTATTACACAAACTTAAACTAGCTGCCTTCTGTTTTATTTTGATCTTACATCGTCACCTCAATCATTGAGATGTACAAGAGTGCACAAATTCATCACAGTAGCTGGTTCTCTTTTTTAGGAAGCCTGCACCAAACATTCACATCAATCAATACCCTTTAGCTCCCCAAGGAGCATAGGCCTTTAACAAACACATGCCAAGTCTTCCTGTCCTGTTTCATCCGCTCTTCTTTCCTCATAATTTTCACTTCTGTATTAAATTCTCTTCTCCGTGTGTTTTTGGTCAAGAACAAGGACTGCCTTGTAATGCTATCAACAGGTTTCCTCAATGTGTGTCCTATCCATCGCAAGTGTCTTCTTCTCAACTCTTGTTCCACTGGCACTTGTCTGGTTCTTGTCATTAATTCCACATTTGTGACTTTGTCATACCATTTCAGTCCTTCTATTCTACCCAAGCACCCGTTTATAAAAGTCTGTAGCTTTTTGGTTGTTGTTTTTGTTGCTCTCCATGTCTCAGAGCCATACAATAGGACTGACTTCACATTTGAGTTGAAGATTCTTATTTTCGTGTTGGACTTGATTTCTCTTGTTCTCCATGTTTCCCAATGCAATGAAAGCTCCTCTTGCTTTATGTATTCTTAGTTTGATATCACTGTCTGTCCCTCCAACTTTGTCTATATTACTGCCAAGATATGTGTACAATTCTACATCTTTTAGTGGTGTTTCATCAAGTTCAACCTTTATATCATTTCTTCTCATAATCTGTCTTTTCCCTGGGTATTTTCAGACCCAATTGTTGTGACCTCTCATAGAGTATTTTCATTTTGCCTTGCATCTAATTATGGTTATGGGACAGAAGAGCCAAGTCATCTAATTATGGTTATGGGACAGAAGAGCCAAGTCATCTAATTATGGTTATGGGACAGAAGAGCCAAGTCATCTAATTATGGTTATGGGCCAGAAGAGCCAAGTCATCTAATTATGGTTATGGGACAGAAGAGCCAAGTCATCTAATTATGGTTATGGGACAGAAGAGCCAAGTCATCTAATTATGGTTATGGGCCAGAAGAGCCAAGTCATCTAATTATGGTTATGGGACAAGAGCCAAGTCATCTAATTATGGTTATGGGACAGAAGAGCCAAGTCATCTAATTATGGTTATGGGACAGAAGAGCCAAGTCATCTAATTATGGTTATGGGACAGAAGAGCCAAGTCATCTAATTATGGGACAGAAGAGCCAAGTCATCTAATTATGGTTATGGAACAGAAGAGCCAAGTCATCTAATTATGGTTATGGGACAGAAGAGCCAAGTCATCTAATTATGGTTATGGGACAGAAGAGCCAAGTCATCTAATTATGGTTATGGGACAGAAGAGCCAAGTCATCTAATTATGGTTATGGGACAGAAGAGCCAAGTCATCTAATTATGGTTGTGGGACAGAAGAGCCAAGTCATCTAATTATGGTTGTGGGACAGAAGAGCCAAGTCTTCTAATTATGGTTGTGGGACAGAAGAGCCAAGTCTTCTAATTATGGTTGTGGGACAGAAGAGCCAAGTCATCTAATTGTGGTTATGGGACAGAAGAGCCAAGTCATCTAATTATGGTTATGGGACAGAAGAGCCAAGTCATCTAATTATGGTTATGGGACAGAAGAGCCAAGTCATCTAATTATGGTTATGGGACAGAAGAGCCAAGTCATCTAATTATGGTTATGGGACAGAAGAGCCATGTCATCTGCAAAAAAACATTCACATACAGCTGTGGTTTCTGTGGCAATTTGTTTGACATGATCATGAGGTTGCTAGTCCCATGCATAAATTACAGAGGAATAATGTTACTATCAGTGCCAGGAAAAATATTAAACAGGCCTTCAAGAAAACAGATCCTAAACAGACCAGATACCCACACCGTGATTGAAATTTGAACAAAGTCTGGAAGCGAACGCTATACTTTACAACGGATTTGTGGACTATTAAAAGGCATTTGACAGTGCAGACAGAGAATCAATCTAGAAACATTGGAGGCATTTATGGAGGCCCCCTGAATATCATTAACTTAATAAAGAAAAAAAGCAATAAGCTTGGTGTTACGTGCAGTCTTTGATATCTTACAATATTATACATTGGTATTCTTGTTATCTTCGCAAATATTTTGAAAGCAAAATAGTGCTTAAGGGAAAGTCATTATTGTGTTACTTCCCTTGAAAGTTGTGTCGGCTCTTTCGATCAAACTCCGCGGATAAATCCATTTTACTGCGATTTATTCGTTGTTTGGGTAATAATAGATTGTTCTTGCTTCAGAATATCTATGGCCTGAATTTATGTGTATTGTTTGTCTGAGTAGGACGAGTCTGTCTTATATCTGTATATCTTTACATATCTAAGTCGAACTATATGTTCTGTTGTCTCTAGAGAGGTCGAAGGCTATTCGGCGGATGTGTCGCTAGAGAGTGTGGTGATTTGGCTTCGTCCTGATAGGGACTGTGTGTTTTCCATGTCGGCCTGTCGCCGGGGAAAAAGTGATCTCAGTATTTGTGGGGAAGGTGATAGTCGTCTAAACCTATCGTGTATGCTTTACCCCAGTGTTTAGTCGTATTGCCAAGGAATGGCAGTTTCATATTTCCTATACCAAGGTAATCAAAGATACTCTTATGAACTCTCGATCGAAGCCACCATTTTCGATAGTTACGATTTGAATGTCTAAGAGAATATATTTGACTCGATGAAAACGACTTCGATTCCTAGCAGCACTATATCCTGTAGATTGCAGTCAATTGTTCATGATCAAATCTACAGAGCAATGAAATGTTTTATGAATGACTAACTTTAGGACAGATTCATTATCTGTATCCAAACGTGAGTGACAGCTCACGAGTGAAGCCATCTTGGAACCAAAACATGTAGTGACTTTCAAGAAGAGAAAAGGGATGCCCATATTATCGCTTGATCAGTCCAGAGATCACTGCTACACATGAGAACCCATTGCTAGCGGTTCAATATTATTATATGGAAAAATATGTGCTGAACATTATGTTGAAGAATCGTCACTAGACGAGATTAGGTTTAGAAGCCATCTGAAATATTGTTTATAAGCTGACGTGCTCAGTCAGTGAAGTCAGATGATATATGTATGGGCGATACTGAGTGCTTGGCTACTGACAGTCCATTATACACTTATTCTACATGAGTGCCCATGTAACATTGCAAGACCATTTATCCACTGTACTATGATGTATTATGGCAACCTGTGATTTGTCACTATCTGTGCTGTCGAGTGTGTACGTCCAATTAAACTTTAGAAAAGGTACACAGTCGTTGGTGTCGATGACTTCCAGCCATACATGAGTGTGAGAAAAGAACATTTTTTGTCAACACCACGAACCTTTATCATCATTCGCACATTATACACTCAATCCATGTCTACACACCACTGCGTAGGTCAAGTTGACATTCCATACACTACAGTGGAGCAAACAACACCATAGAGATCTTATCAGCTGATGATGATGATGATGTCTGCTTCCATCCACTTATATCTATCTTTTGGTGGATATCATTAACGGGAATAAAAATCCAACTTTATCAACTTATCAACTGGTGGACCAGCTTTCTGGGTTTGACCTCGCAGAAGTTCAGAAGTCAACAGATTACTGATACCAGACCGTTTCCTGTGGCTGATACGACACACTTGCAGTATTGGTTTGCTCTTTGTCAACACTTCGTCACGTGACCTGTCAGGTGAATGCAGTATGTAGGTCAGCGTTGTTGACATTTTTTACATTAGACATTATAGAGTTTCACAGAACAGTTGGATCAATTCTTGTCAATGTTAACAGGAAGACAGTATGAGTGAACTAAGAAGTCCTATTTTCATCGATGGATCTTCTTGTTTTCCATATATGAACTTTAATATTTAAGGCCAGAATGTTTAATTGAATAAAGTGGCAGTTTGTTTGTTTTCATAAAAATAACTTTGCCATTACTGTAAGACTGAGCCTATTTTGCAACACATACTATCATACACATAATTTATATATATTTATGTTTACATGTTATTTGTTTGGATAGTATGTTAGTTTCTATGTCAGCGGGTTGTGTTTAAGGTTGGGCGGCGTCCTCACAACAGAATGGGCGTTTTCTATAGGTGCAATTTTCTTGATTGAAAATTTGCTGCGACAACTGTTGCTTTTGTGTTAGCTGTGAAGTCTGTAATTATTGTTATTTTTGTAATATTTCTTTGTTCTTTAGTTTTGTTTTGATTTGTTTGTAATTTGTTGGTCTAACCTTTTCTATCTTTCAGTTCTATTCACAATTTATATTCATATATTGTGACGTCATTTGTGTTGTTATTCTTTGCAGATTCAGTGATTATTTTCATTGATTTCCCTATTTGATTTATTTTGATTTCTGCAAACGTTCTTGTATTGTCAGTCCTATTTGTACTTTATGTATTCTGTTGGTTGACATATGTTTTATATAGGTATATTTCATAAGACACAATTGCCTGTGCACTGCACTTGGATTATGGTATAAACCAGTACCTGATTATTATTACTATTATACAAGACCTTATTAAAGGCTTGTGACCCACAGATATTGGGATAGTATACTGATTAATCAAGTCATTGAGAACTTGTGGTATTATTATTGATTCAGGTGATTAGTATTATTGTTAGACATCATGGCTACATTAGAATACTTCATTACACAAGGGAAAGCCCTTGATAAGACTGGTCAACAATTAGAACAATGGGCAGTTGCTCAATATGACAAAGCATTAGCTGCAGAAGAGAGAAGAGCTATGGCAGAAGAGAAAAGATTAGCTGCAGAAGAAAGAAAAGCTATGGCGGAAGAGAAAAGATTAGAAAGAGAAGCTGAGGCTGCTGCTGAACAAAAGAAATTGCAGATGCAGGTAGAGGAAAGGAGATTTGAAGCTGAACAAAAAAAATTGGAAAGAGAAGCTGCGGCAGAACAAAAAAGATTAGACAGTGAAGCTGAACAAAAAAGATTAGACAGTGAAGCTGAACAAAAAAGATTAGACAGGGAAGCTGAACAAAAAAGATTAGACAGAGAGGCTGAAGAAAAAAAAGCAATAAGAGAACATGAATTTGAGTTGGAGAAATTAAGATTGACATGTATGAGTAATGTTAATCAGGCATCTAGTGGTAATGATAAACCTTCTACTTACAAGGTTAAGGTTCCACCGTTCAATCAGTCCAGTGACGATATTACATTCTGGCTGGATAGATTTGAACGTTCTTGTCGTACACATAATGTGGATAAATCACAATACGCTAATCAATTATCAGAAAACTTGAAAGGTGAATCTTTGACTAGATTATGCCTTGTAGGAGAAGCAGATAAGGATAATTATGATGTCATTAGGGCGGCTTTGATAAAAAAATATCAGCTAAGTGAGGAAGGCTATCGCCTTTTATTTAAAACGATGGTACCTGAGACGGGTGTAGAATTCTCAGAATTCACTGCAAAGGCACGTCTCACAGTTGATCGTTGGATTGAGCTTTCCAAAACAGAAAAAACGTATGAAGGACTTATGGATTTGTTGCTCAGAGATAAGATTATGTCATGTGTGAACAAACCTTTCCTTGAATTTATACATGAGCGTAAACCCAAATCTCTAAAAGAAATGGAAGAATATTGTTCCCAATATGTCACTGCACACCCCGACGTGACTTTTGGCAACACTAAGATTAAGGAGAGTATGCCAGTTGCTTCAGCAACACCATACAATCCCAATTATTCACACAGATTTCAGGGACCTCAAAACAGATTTGATAAAAAAGGTAACCATAATAGTTATCAAAACCAAGGTAACCAATCATTTCAGGGTTCTTCTTCAAAGAACTGGAGACGACCTGATAGCTCTCGACACAGGGGTGGTCATAATTATAGGAATTTCCGTAGAGGAAGTAATTATAGAAACTATCAGGGTTATCCGTCTTGGAGTCAACAAGATCATAATTACAGAGATACTCATTATAATGAATATGATAATGGTAACCAAGGGAACTATGACTCAAACCCAAATAGGGGTTACAATAGAGGTAACAATAACTACAGAGGTGATAATAACCGAGGTAGATCTCAAAACAAAAGACATAAACCACATTTTCAGGCAAACTCTGCACAACAAGAGTCCCATGAAGCCTATAAACAGAGTAAAGATAATAATGATGCTAGTAATATGGCATGTGCCGCTTTTGATTTTGGGAGAGCATCTCAGTGCCCCCAATGCAAAACGTTATTTGAGCCAACCACAGTGTCTACTTTAAGCTGTGGCCATCCTCTTCCTGCTCTTCCAGCATCAGTCGCGCATGATGGAAGAGGTTCTCTTGTCTTACATAAGGGTTTAGTGAATAACAATCCAGTCTCTGTGCTATTTGATTCTGGATGCACCACAATTGGTGTTAGGCAGTCACTCGTAGATCCTTCCCGTGCCACTGGACAAGTAGTCAAATGTGTAACATTTGGCGGCACATTAGAGAAATACTCTACTGCTATCATTAGGATTGCTACTCCTTTCTTTACAGGAGATGTACACGCATGTCTTCTTCCGAATCCGATCGCTGACCTCATCATCGGTCGCATTCATGGAGTCAAGGAATGCACTCCGCAACAAATTTCCACGTGGGAAAGGCAAAACATGCAGATTGCTAACGCTGTAGTCACTAGAGCTCAGGCTCTTAATATGCCTCAAACTTCATCTATTGAAGATAATGAAGTGCATAACCAAGATAATCCCTTGGTAATTTCTCGTGACTCGTTTATAAAACAGCAAGAAGATGATCCCACTCTGAAGAAATTCTTCATTCTTGCAACTAAAGGTGATCCGAATAAAGACACAAGTCGTAAATCGTGGATTACAAAGAAGAATGGCGTACTTGTACGTATGGTTCAAGACTCCATTACGTCAAGTCATTCTCAAATCCTGGTTCCCAAGAATTTGAGAGTTAAAATTTTGCAGCACGCTCACGACTCTCAGTGTGCTGGACACATGGGTTTTTCCCGTACTAAGTCAAGAGTTCTTGCGGCTTTCTTTTGGCCATTGGTAAACAAGGACATACGTATTTATTGTCGATCTTGTAAAGTATGTCAGGAAGTTAAATCCAAAGGTCCACGGCATGCTGCACCCATTCAGGCGGCGGACATTCCTATTCGGCCGTTTCAAAAAAATGGCCATAGACATTATTGGTCCATTTAAGATCAAGTCTGCCAGAGGACATCAGTTTATCTTGACGTGTGTTGATATGTGCACACGTTGGCCAGAGGCTATTCCTCTGAAGAGCATTACTACTGCTGATATTGCAGATGCTCTTTGGCTTATATTTTCTCGTCTGGGGTTCCCCGGAGAGATATTGTCAGACCATGGCACCCAACTAATATCAGATACCATGTCTCAAGTAATGTCTACTCTGCAGATAGATAGATCTTTAAGTAGTATCTACCATCCAATGTCTAATGGTATGGTCGAACGCCTTAATAGAACACTTAAAAACTTACTGGGGAAGATAACTGAGGATCATCCTCAAGACTGGGACAGAGTTTTACCTGCGGCCCTCTTCGCTTACAGAGAGGTACCCAATGAACATACGGGATTTTCTCCCTTTGAACTCGTCTTTGGCGCGCGTCCGCGTGGCCCTATGTCGTTGCTTCACGATCTCATAACATCTGACAATATTGACGATGACACAAAGTCATCCTACGAATATGTCATCGCGTTGAGACAAAAAATTATCGAAGCATGCAAATTAGCAACTTCTTCTTCTGAATTTGCGAAACAGAAGGCAAGGCAATTTGCCAATAAGAAGAGATGCTTACGACAACTTTGTCCTGGTGACAAAGCATTTGTATTACTACCTTGTAGGGAAAACAGATTACTTATTTCTTGGAAAGGTCCGTACGATATAATATCGAAAATTTCCGATGTCGACTATATTGTCGATATTGATGGGAAGCATAAAACCTTCCACATCAATATGCTTACTGAATTCCATGAACGTCCGGATTATTTGCAACCCATTTTCCAAGCAACGGACAATTCTCCAGTACAACATGGTCATTACTCATCACTGTCCGTGATACAGGATGAGGAAACAAGTTTTTCAGATGTAAATCTTCCTCTTCCAATGATCCCACTTCATTCCAGTGAATCATGGAAGAACGTTACTGTCTCTCCTGATTTGTCTCTAGGAGAACAGCGACAAGTTTCAACTATGTTGCAAACATTTCAGGATGTACTCACTGACATCCCTGGACAAACGAATGTCATTCAACATGACATTGTTCTAACTGACCATACTCCTATTAGGGTTAGACCTTATCCTATACCTATACATTTTCAAGCACAGGTCGAGAAAGAGTTGGATGAGATGATAGATTTGAAAATAATCGAACCATCCACCTCTGCATATTCTTCGCCGATGGTTATTGTGCGTAAAAAAGACAATAACATACGTCTTTGCGTTGACTATCGAAAATTGAATCAAGTAACTAAGTTCGATGCCGAACCTATGCCTTTACTGGAAGAGCTACTTACTCGACTCTCCAAATCTCATTTTTTCACTAAACTTGATTTGTCTAAAGGATATTGGCAAGTTCCTTTATCTGAACGCGCCAAACCTCTCACGGCTTTTTCAACACCTAGAGGTTTGTTCCAATGGAATTTTATGCCTTTCGGTCTTATGAACGCACCAGCTACGTTCGTACGCATGATGCGCCGAATCCTATCTTATCGGTCAGATGTCATTGCATATCTAGACGACATCTGTCTTTTCAGCGATACTTGGGAAGATCACTATTCAGGGTTAGATGAATTGCTGTCTACTTTGCGTGAGCACAACCTGACAGCGAAACCCTCTAAAGCCTATATTGGTTTTAGCGAAATTTCTTTCCTAGGCCACCGAGTTGGTCATGGTTTCCTAAAGACAGAGGACCATAATACTAGTAAGATACTTAACATCTCAATCCCTAAGACTAAAAAACAGGTGAGAAGTCTGTTAGGTCTTATAAATTCAATTTTATGGCAGATTCATTCAGAATCTATCCTCTATCATGGCACCTCTCTCAACACTTCTAAAGAAAGGTTCGCCTAATGTGGTCCACTGGTCTCAGGAATGCCAATGCTCTCTGGATAAGATTAAAACACTGTTTTCAACACCACCTATTTTAGTGCTACCCACTAAAGATAAGACATTCGTTCTTCGTAGTGACGCTTCATCCACTGGGATTGGAGCGGCACTAATGCAAGAGTACTCTGGAACTCTGCATCCTGTAATGTATATTTCCAGAAAACTTAATGCGGCAGAAAGGAATTATTCGGTTTTAGACCGTGAGCTATTAGCTATGGTTTGGTCGATCCTCAAACTACAGAGATTCCTTCTAGGCGCACATTTCATAGTAGAAACCGACCAAAAAGCTCTTACTGCTATACAGAGTAAGAATTTGAAGAGCTCGAGGTCTACTCGATATGCAATTGCTCTTCAACCTTTTCATTTCTCTGTGCGAGCTATTCGTGGATCAGATAATGTGATGGCAGACATTCTGTCAAGATGCCCACATGATTCCACATAACTATTAGGGCTTAGACTTCTTGATATGTCTAGTTCTATAGTAGTTCCTTTTCTATATCATGATAGATACACATTTGTAATTTAATAATATAATGATTGTATCACTACATAGCGGTTCATTGATGTTTATTCACCGCTGTGCTTTGATGATTTTTTCTTCATAAATCATAAATTTAAGATATCTAATACGAAATGATGATATGAATTTTTTAGGCATTGTGTAATTGTCAGAATTGTATTATACTTTGATGACACCTTCCTGGAAAAATATACTTGTAGAGAAATAATTTCTCTCAGTTTATGAGACACATTCTCACCAGTCGCTCCATAAGTCGACTTAGCCTCATATTAGGCGTTATAGGTATTCCTGATATTTTCATCTGCGCATTATTCATGCGTTGTGAGCCTATTGTACGTTGCTCCTAGATGTATTTCAAAAAGAAAAAAAAATGTTCCATTTTTTTTTTCCCGGGAGGTGTGGTAAGACTGTTACGTGCAGTCTTTGATATCTTACAATATTATACATTGGTATTCTTGTTATCTTCGCAAATATTTTGAAAGCAAAATAGTGCTTAAGGGAAAGTCATTATTGTGTTACTTCCCTTGAAAGTTGTGTCGGCTCTTTCGATCAAACTCCGCGGATAAATCCATTTTACTGCGATTTATTCGTTGTTTGGGTAATAATAGATTGTTCTTGCTTCAGAATATCTATGGCCTGAATTTATGTGTATTGTTTGTCTGAGTAGGACGAGTCTGTCTTATATCTGTATATCTTTACATATCTAAGTCGAACTATATGTTCTGTTGTCTCTAGAGAGGTCGAAGGCTATTCGGCGGATGTGTCGCTAGAGAGTGTGGTGTGATTTGGCTTCGTCCTGATAGGGACTGTGTGTTTTCCATGTCGGCCTGTCGCCGGGGAAAAAGTGATCTCAGTATTTGTGGGGAAGGTGATAGTCGTCTAAACCTATCGTGTATGCTTTACCCCAGTGTTTAGTCGTATTGCCAAGGAATGGCAGTTTCATATTTCCTATACCAAGGTAATCAAAGATACTCTTATGAACTCTCGATCGAAGCCACCATTTTCGATAGTTACGATTTGAATGTCTAAGAGAATATATTTGACTCGATGAAAACGACTTCGATTCCTAGCAGCACTATATCCTGTAGATTGCAGTCAATTGTTCATGATCAAATCTACAGAGCAATGAAATGTTTTATGAATGACTAACTTTAGGACAGATTCATTATCTGTATCCAAACGTGAGTGACAGCTCACGAGTGAAGCCATCTTGGAACCAAAACATGTAGTGACTTTCAAGAAGAGAAAAGGGATGCCCGTATTATCGCTTGATCAGTCCAGAGATCACTGCTACACATGAGAACCCATTGCTAGCGGTTCAATATTATTATATGGAAAAATATGTGCTGAACATTATGTTGAAGAATCGTCGCTAGACGAGATTGGGTTTAGAAGCCATCTGAAATATTGTTTATAAGCTGACGTGCTCAGTCAGTGAAGTCAGATGATATATGTATGGGCGATACTGAGTGCTTGGCTACTGACAGTCCATTATACACTTATTCTACATGAGTGCCCATGTAACATTGCAAGACCATTTATCCACTGTACTATGATGTATTATGGCAACCTGTGATTTGTCACTATCTGTGCTGTCGAGTGTGTACGTCCAATTAAACTTTAGAAAAGGTACACAGTCGTTGGTGTCGATGACTTCCAGCCATACATGAGTGTGAGAAAAGAACATTTTTTGTCAACACCTCGAACCTTTATCATCATTCGCACATTATACACTCAATCCATGTCTACACACCACTGCGTAGGTCAAGTTGACATTCCATACACTACAGTGGAGCAAACAACACCATAGAGATCTTATCAGCTGATGATGATGATGATGTCTGCTTCCATCCACTTATATCTATCTTTTGGTGGATATCATTAACGGGAATAAAAATCCAACTTTATCAACCTTATCACTTGGCAACCCTGGTAACACAACAACAAGACCTATGCTCCTTGGGCAGCTGATTGGCAATGATGATGATGATACCCTTCAGCTCCCAGGGGATAGGTCTTCCTGTGCAGTCCTTGCAAAGTCTTACCATACCTTCTTTATCTATTCTGTGTCTCTTACAGAACAACGACTGCCTTGTAATGCTATCAGCATGTGTGTTCTGTCCAGTGCCAGCATCTTCTTCTCATCTATTGGTCTGGTGATACATGTCTGGTTTTGGTCATCTATTGGTCTGCTGATACTTGTCTGATTCTGGTCATCTATTGGTTTGCTGATACTTGTCTGGTTCTGGTCATCACTTCCACACCGATGATCTTGTCATTTCAATTCTATTCTACGCAAGAACTCATTTCATTTATGAAAGTCAGATATTTGAAAAGAATACATGCAGAAGAGAACTGAAAACAAGCATGAAAGGGATGAGGAAGATATGGAAAGACTTTGAGCAGATGGCACCGGACAGGAAGTTTGTTGACAGCTTAAACTTCTTGTGGAGCTGACAACGACAACTCCTGGTACCATGTGGCATTGGTTTTCATTAGTTTTACGTATCCCTCCAGGCAATAGCCTTTTTGTCTGCTACCAGCATTTGTTTTAGACTTGATTGTTGTTAGGATCTAGACTAGGCAGTGCAGTCAAGTCTTGTAACAGATACCTTGGGTTAGGACAATCCACAAATCATGACAAAGTCTGTTACAATCTTCCACCCAAGGTCTAAATATATCTTCTCTACCCCTTTCACGCCTGTCTCAAGCTCTCATCTCCATGTGGTCCGGTCAGCCTCCGCTTCTCTTACCTTGGGGACTTTAGAATTGGGACAGCTCTATAAAGCTATCATCTGGTCTTCCTAATGTGTGTCCCATCCAATATCATCATCTTCTTATTCCCACCATTTCAATCTTTCTATTCTGTGCAAGCAGCCATTTATGAAAGTCTGGTTGTAATTTTTTTTCCTCTCCATGTTTCACAACCCATACAATAGGACTGCCTTGACTTTTGAGATGAAAATTCTTATTTTTGTATTAGACTTGATATCTTTACATCTCCCAGAGCAGTGAAAGCTCCACTTGTCTTTTTATTCTGATATCACTGTCTGTGTTGCTGCCAAGATTTACGTACGATTCCACATCTTCTACGGACGCATCAGTCTGGTTATCAATAGATGAATTTATTCTCATAATCTTTGTCTTTTCTTTGATTTTTCACTTGTCATTAAATATTCTCAATTTTGTTTGCATCTGCTTATGATTATGGCACGGAAGAGCCAGGTTGTCGACAACAAATCATGACTAAAACAAAATTAGCCACAACTGGAATAAAATTTAATTTGATGCATTTTGCGTAAAATTTACATTCTATATTTAGAAACATTTAATGTTCTATGGATGTTATCCATAAGTGTTAAAATATAATACAAGTACAAATAGTGTAAGGGGTCATCCACATATGCCATCAAAATTTTGTGATGTGTGACGATGGGGTTTGGAAAAATGTGACATCACACAAAAATAAGAGTCATACTCACTACTTACATAAATTATGTTTCTACTTTTATCTGCAATCGTTAACTTTTTGCCGTAATAGATAACAACTCCCTCGTGAATGACTTATATCCCCTATACAGGTCGTATTTAATTATCTCAGGTGTTCCGTCACAAATGTCAGTCACAAACTTTTCCCCACCAACGTTATTCTGGAAATTATATAAGACGTGCGCTTCTGGCCTTTGCACTAAACTGCACGACACTCAATGTAACATGCATCTTTTTCCCCCACAAAAGTTGCAGTTATATTTTAAATAGTAAACACATAGTAAAATGTCAAAAATTTACAATATATTTTATTGTTATAATTTTCTTTTGCCGTTTGATTGTTTCTCTTTGACAGGGAAGAGGATAAACTACATCCCTTGTAAACAAACCAAGATATTTTTATTTCAAAACTATAAAAATGGGTAAAATAACTTCATTCAGAATCAACAAAATGAGTTTCTCAGTTTTCTAAATGTGCTGCCGATGCTGAAAGTTTAAGTAAAAAAGGTAAAGAATCCCGTTACACGCCCATTAAGGCATATTTGGAATATGGTGTTAGGCCTATATTTTCTCAACCATCTGCACACTAGGGGTGATGTGGCCAGCACCACGCCAGCCGCCTTAACCTTCCCAGAGTTACTCTGGTATCCAATTGGGGCTGGGTCGATCCAGGAGCAGTTTGTTGCCTAAAAAAATCCCACCTCATCTGGGGATCGAACCATGGACCACTGAGCTAGGAAGCTCAGTTTAAGCGTTAGCTTTAGTTCTGTTCCTATCATTATTTAGATGGGTATATTTACTAGTTAATATTATAATCTCAGCTGAAATATTGGATAGTTGTTATAACCTTTAACTGGTTTTAATTGTTTTTAATTATATATTTCTTTTTTAAATAACATAATACACACCTTAGAACACAAAATGCAGACTAAATAGATTGTGCTGTTTAGAATTAGATTTTAAAAAACGGCAACAGGTTATCACCATTGCGACAAGTCTAATTAGATCAAATAAATATATCGAAATTAAAAGAAGTCACGTCGAACACAAAAATCAGAATCAATTCAAATGTCAAGTTAGTCCTATTGTATGGTTCTGATCATGACGCACAACCAAAAAGCATCCGACTTTCACAAATGGGTAAAAAAATAGGGGAGTGAAGTGTTACAGACTTCACAATACTAGGTCAAACTTTGAGAGGTGAAGTAATGACTTCACCTTCTCGCTGTCTATGCCTTTCCTGACCAAAGAGTAGAGTCAGGTATCCATTTACAGCTGAAGACTGTAGTGTACACCCGTGTGTTACCGGGGCCCGAAAGGGGAGCAAAGAATAGTAACACTGTCCCCTGCCAAGCATGTCGTAGAAGGCGACTAAGGAGGGTTGGGCATGGGGCCGGTTACCCCATCCTGTAAAAAAAATTTAAACCACAAAAAACTTCAACAAATATGGACAAGTCAAATAAAGAAAATAAAACACAGCCATCCAAGACAGGGGAAGGTCCTCTCGCGGGGAGGCGTATGATGCAACACAGAGAAAGCCGAAAGGAGTCTGTGTTGCTGACTAACCTTCTTTCTTCTAGGAGAACTTCCAGATTTGGCACCTGGAATGTTCGGACATTGAACGAACAAGGGAAAGTGGCACAAGTAGCAGCAGAAATGAGGGAATACAAAATCGAGGTTCTGGGAATGTGTGAAACAAAGTGGAAGGGGGTAGACAGGAAGAAACTCATCACAGGTGAATTGGTGCTGTCCTCAGGACACGAAGACGAAAGTTCACACCACAGTGAAGGGGTAGCTCTTATGTTATCTAAAGAAGCACAGAAAGCACTCATTGAATGGGAAGCTGTGGGACCCAGAATAATAACAGCTATTTTCAAAACAGCTAAAAAGAAAATTCATGTCAATGTCATCCAATGTTATGCACCAACTAATGACAAAGAAGAGTCTGTGAAAGAAGCATTTTATACTAAACTACAGGAAATTATGGATAAAGTAAAAAGAAGAGACATCACAATTTTGATGGGTGACATGAATGCAAAGATAGGTACAGTCAATACCGGATTTGAAGAAGTCATGGGAAAACATGGGCTAGGAGTAATGAATGAAAATGGAGAACTATTCGCAAACTTCTGTGCTTCAAATCAACTGGCTATAGGAGGAAGCATGTTTCCACATAAGAGAATACACAAGGCAACATGGATATCACCAGACCATAGAACAGAAAATCAGATCGATCATATATGCATAAAGAAGAAGTTTAGATCATCATTGCAGGATGTAAAGGTATATAGAGGAGCAGATGTGGCATCAGATCACCATCTTCTGATAGCCAAAGTAAAAATGAAACTCAAGAGATATGCAACAATGCAAAATTATAGACAACAGTTTAATGTAGGACAGCTAAGAAATCAAGAAACAAGAGACAAATTTGCGGTCACAGTATCCAACAAATTCCAAGTGCTCCAACAGTTGGAAGATGTAGAGAATACAGAAGACTATTGGCAGCAGGTCAAAACGGTATGGAAGGAGACATGTGAAGAAATACTGGGGAAAAGGGAAAGACAACAAAAAGCATGGATAACAACAGAAACCATCAATAAGATAAAAGATAGAAAAAACAAGAAAGCAGAGTTAAACACAAGCAAAACCAGAAGTTCCAAAGCCAAGGCTCAAGAAGTGTACACAGAAGCAAACAAAGAAGTAAAAAGAAGTATCAAAAGAGACAAGAGGAAGTATATTGAGGAGTTGGCAAGAGAGGCAGAAGATGCTGCAGCCAAAGGAAATATGAGAGAACTGTATAGCAGCACAAAGAAGCTAACAGGGAAATACAAGCAAACAAGTTGCCTCATAAATGATAAGAATGGGAAACTGCTCAGCAATATACAAGAGCAAATGAAGAGGTGGACAGAATATTTTGGGGACCTTCTCAATAGACCAGCTCCACAAAACCCGCCGGACATCCAGCCAGCAGAAGAAGAGCTACAAATTAACGGTGAAAGACCAACGAAGGAAGAAATAAAGAAAGCCATAAAGCTTCTAAGAGATGGAAAAGCATCTGGACCTGATGGCATTCCAGCAGAGGCCATCAAAGCAGATATCGACACGGCTACAGAGATGTTATATAAATTACTTGGTAAAGTCTGGGAAAAAGAACTGGTTATGTTGCCTAAGAAGGGAAATCTACAAGAGTGCACAAATTATAGAGGAATAATGTTACTATCAGTGCCAGGAAAGGTATTGAACAGGATTATCCTTGAGAGATTAAAGGAGTCCATAGACAAGAAATTGAGAGATGAACAAGCAGGTTTTCGACAAAACAGATCATGTACAGACCAGATAGCCACTTTGAGAATAATAGTTGAACAAAGTCTGGAATGGAATTCACCACTATACATCGGATTTGTGGACTACGAAAAAGCATTTGACAGTGTGGACAGAGAATCACTTTGGAAATTGATGAGGCATTATGGAGTTCCCCTGAAGATCATTAATTTAATAAAGAAAACCTATGAAGACATGACGTGCAGAGTTCTTCATGAAGGACAGCTTACAGAACCGTTTGGGATAAGAACAGGAGTGCGACAGGGATGCCTCTTGTCTCCATTTCTTTTCTTGCTGGCAATAGATTGGGTTATGAGATCATCGACAACACACAACAGAAATGGAATCCAGTGGACTCTGACTAAGCAGTTGGATGATCTGGATATTGCTGATGATTTGGCTCTCCTGTCCCATAACCGTAATCAGATGCAGGACAAATTGAAAACACTCGATGAGAGGTCACAGCAATTGGGTCTGAAAATACACAGGGAAAAGACAAAAAATAATGCGAATAAATGCAGGTAATGAAAACAGGGTTGAACTTGAAGAAACGCCAATACAAGATGTAGAATCATACACATATCTTGGCAGTAATATAGATAAAGTTGGAGGGACAGACAGCGATATCAAAATAAGAATACAAAAAGCAAGAGGAGCTTTCATTGCATTGGGAAATATATGGAGATCAAGAGAAATAGGATCCAACACGAAAATAAGAATCTTCAACTCAAATGTGAAGTCAGTCCTATTGTATGGCTCGGAGACATGGAGAACAACAAAGACAACAACCAAAAAGCTACAGACTTTCATAAATGGGTGCTTGCGTAGAATAGAGGGATTAAAATGGTATGACAAGGTTACCAATGTGGAACTGATGACAAGAACTGGACAAGTGCCAGTGGAACAAGAGATGAGAAGAAGACGATGGCGATGGATAGGACACACACTGAGGAAACCTGTTGATAGCATTACAAGGCAGTCCTTGTTCTGGAACCCCCAGGGCAAGAGAGGCAGAGGAAGACCAAGAAGTACATGGAGAAGAGAGTTGGAAACAGAGGTGAAAATGATGAGGAGAACATAGAAAGAACTTGAGATGATGGCACGTGACAGGAGGACTTGGCATATGTTTGTTGAAGGCCTATGCTCCTTTGGGAGTGGAGGGTTATGAATGAATGAACTGTAGTGTAACATCACAGTGTTTCCAAACCCACTACCTTTGCTGCGACAGGCCTGCAATCTAACCACGGATGCTCTCATAAATTGGTGCTTGCCTAAATGGAAGGATTGTAGCTGTATGACAAGACCACTAATGTGGAACTGAGGACATGAACCAGACAAGCGCCAGAATCCCCAGACATGAGAAGAAGAACCTGCTGATAGATTTACCAGGCAGTCCCTGTTCTGGAATCCCCAGGGTAAGACAGGCAGAGGAAGACCAGGGAGTACACGGAGAAGAGAACTAGAGACAGACATGAAGGGGATGAAAAAGATATGGAAAGACCTTGAGCAGATGGCACAGGACAGGAAGACTTGGCATAAAGCATATGCTACTTAGGGAGTTGAAAGGTCATGATTATGGTGACTTGGTAACTAATTTACATTCAATTACGTTGGTGCTTTTCAGTAGTACCAAAAACAGACAGAGGGGAGGGGTGGTGTTTTAAAAAATGGCAACAAAAATTGTGCGGTGTCTTAAGTGGACGACCACTAATGCCTTCAGTAATTCCTGGGAGATGGTGGTGGTGGTGTCCTCTGATGAAACAAAGAAAGAATACGACTACCATTTCCTTGGGCATGTCATACAAGGCTACTAATATGAGATTGTACACGAGGCTGGCAATTTTATTATGTAACACACATTGATGCAGACACAACCACAGCAATAGCATAAGAATGATTAGTACAGGCTTCCTACAAGGGGACCAGGAGCAGTAGTTGTGTTTCCTTGCTCCATAAGGAGTACAAAGGAAAAAGATGAAGAAGAAGAACAGCGTAAAAAAGCTTGAACAAAAACTGACATGGAGAAATACAGCCAGAATATTACTACTACAAGGTCAAGACTGTTGGAATCTGGCATATAACGTAAGGCTAGCGGGAATGGACGTATGAGAGGATGCATCTGTCGTCTATACAACCAGCGAGCTACAGGAACAGTTAGCATTCACACTCTTCGACATATTAAGAAGACTGAGCACTTATGGGTTTGCCTGGAGTGCAATGATGATTCTGTTCAACAATAACAATTAATACAACAAGTATCCATTAACTCTTAGTATACGAGCGGCCTTCTAGAGAGGCCGATGATCGATCCCCGTCAATAGCGAAAATTTATAGCTGAATGCATGTTTCAAACCACTGATCAATTTAGTTACGTGCATGATGTAGGGGTTTCATTTCTTCACATTTTGATATATAACACTTATGTTATCTTTATAAATAAATTATTTATTGCAAAATCTGTAATGGTAGTCATGAAAGGCAGCTCGTATACTAAGAGTTAACCTTTACATGGGAGACCAGGAACAATTTCCTACAGTGTAATCTGCCCTTGGTACTTTTTTCAAAAACGCCATGTTGTGTTAAAACTGTATAAGTACAAATGTGTTAAATACAGTGAAGCTTCAAACATGTCCCTGTATTAGCTCTATTTATGTATACTAAATATAGTGTTTAATTCAAAGTTAGAATTAATAACAAAGTTTATAATTCGAGATGATACGTAACGGCCTAAAAACCCAACTCAAGTAGAACAGTCCTAACTAAGATGGTTTGGCCATGTTTGCAGAATGGGAAAAGATCGGCTACCAGGAAAAGTATGGGAAATTAAGAGCCAGGGATCCAGACCTCCAGGATGACCTAGAATCCGCTGTGAGGACAACATTAGACAATCTCTGAAGGACCAAGGGCCAGAATGGAACCAGGAGGAAGGCAGCTGACAGGATAGTATGGTGCTCTCTCTTCCAAACCTCTACACCTCGTGGCAGAAGAGCAACAACTAAGTAAGTTTATAATAAGAAGTTTGCAAAACTGCCCCTTATACTGGTTTTTAACCTCTTAATTCAAAGTTTGGGCGCATGAAGGTAACATAAAGCACTAAGTTCAGTCACAACCAGTCTGATTGATATTCACATTGACGGGTCTTCTTAAGAACTATAAAACTCTTCAATCTATTGACAGATCTCTGCCTACATTTGTTGGGTTCTGTCGGAGGTGACGTTAAACACGTATCTTGGCAGATTTATTACGACTAATACATGTTTGCATTTATTAAAAATTGTGTAATACAAGTCATTAAAAAAGCAATTATGGCATTCTCCAAACACGGAAGAAAAAAAGTTTTAGCAAACTAACAATAATGATGATAATCACCCAAAAATTTACTTCCAGTTTTGTGGCACCAGGGTCTGCAACTGGATGAACAAAAAATAACCATCATAGTGCAAAGTCCCAGTCCTGAACATAACTGGAAATATATGCTAATTGGAATCTTTTGATACTGCACCTTCAGGTTCAAATTAAGTGCAATTCGGTGTGTTAACATTAAAGAAACACTAATTAAAAACAAAACATAACTGCACAGTAGTTATGCACATATTTACGCCACAAACATTACAAATTTATCAGATCTAAGTTGGTATGATAAATGAACTGTCCACTCAGAACAAACACCTGTGCCATGTACAAAGATTATATTTCATCTTTGTCATCAACCTAAGCTTTGAACCCTGTTTCTGATTCACTATTCCTCTTGCTTTTAGCAGTGATGAACAAACACATCCACATCACTAATAATCATCATCATCATCCTTTTTGCTTCAGATGGAGCATGGATCCACAACTGCAGCTGGACCCTTTAGGAAGCCTGCATCAAAGCCCATGCTCTTCCAGCAGTGGTTACTATGGCAGTTTGTTTTACAAGATGAAGTATCTCCACAAATGAATGTCCAGGTGGAGCTGGAATCCAGACCCCCGAACACATACTCCAAAACTGCCCAACCCATGATGACCCACGACATCTGACCTGGCCAGGGGGTGCTGAGCTCAAGCAGAAGCTATGCGGCTGCCGCGCTGACCTGGAAAAGACTGTGGAGTTCGTCCTGGCGACAGACCTGCAGATTTAGCATGACTACAAACTGAACGCAGAAGAAGAACAAGATGAAGTTGCCAGTCCGATGTACAACCTCCATATTAGTTGACTCTTACGACATGTCTGAGGGTGCATTAGTCATATTCTTTTCAGACTCCCCATAGACCTCGTGGGAACTACACAAGTCTTCACTGAGAATAGTCACACTATCATCAGAGGGCCCCGCTTAGTTCCCGGGGTCTACAAGAGACAAAGAAAGAATAGGCTTGCTGCTTCATCAGACATGTCGTACAAAGCAGCAAACAGAGGTCGTGCACGTGGCTGGCTCCATGCATACATAGATGGATCAGCAGCAAAGAAGTCATGCATGTGGCTGGCTCCATGCATACATAGATGGATCAGCAGCAAAGAAGTCATGCATGTGGCTGGCTCCATGCATACATAGATGGATCAGCAGCAAACAGGTCATGCATGTGGCTGGCTCCATGCATACATAGATGGATCAGCAGCAAACAAAGGTCGTGCATGAGGCTGGATCCATGCATGCACAGATGGATCAGCAGCAAATGCAACAGGAGATAGGAGTGGAGCAGTCTTTCTGAGCTTAAGGGGGCACACCCAGCCAAAAATGGGTTATCTTTTTAAAAAATTAACAGAAAAATAACTAACGAACTTGTTGACATAAAATTTGGCCATATGTTACAAGAGATATTATATTTTATGATGAACAAAGTTTACTTTATAAATTTTAATGTTTTATGTGAAAATAATTAATTAACATGAAGTGATGAAAAAAAATGAAAGGAAAACCCCCAGTGCACTTGGGAATGAATTTCACTAACATAAAAGATGCAAAGAATGCCAAACCAGCAGATGATGTGCATAACATCCCTACCTATGGCGTGAACCACCCAAAAATGTCTACCCCAATGAGCTTTGTAGATATGGCTCTTGCAATATGACCCTTTTAAATAGCACAAATTTAGAACTTTGTATAGCAATATCTCTGTTTCTATACCATGTAAGAAAAAAGTGGAGGTTCATGCCATAAAGGATAACATGGGCTATAAGTGTGCAAAATTTGAAGGCTATAGCTTTAAAATTGTAGAAAATATCACCGGAACTGTGAATCGCAGGCCCTGTTTTCGTTAAAGTTTTAGTTTTTAAAATGTTAAAACACTTATCTAATTCTCTTTGAACATTGATAACTCATAAACTATTACAGATAAACACATAATTCAAAAAGAATATCAAAGTAAAAAGGCTTATAAATATTTAAAACACAATTATTATATGCAAATCAAAAATAACCTTTTTTGTCTATTTCTGGGTGTATATGCCCTTAAGCAATGGCACACAAAAGAAAAGCTGTCAGTGGCAACAGTAACTTCAGAGCAGAGGCAGAGGCCTTAAAAACTGCAGCAGAAGTCATAATGGCTGTAGAAAGCTCAGAGAGACAAGTAGCTATCTTCACAGAAGCGATGTCAGTAACTGCGACGCTGAAGAATCAAAATAATGCTGACCTAAGAGCAACACTTCACAAACTATGTCAGCAGTTCAAAACAGTTGTGATAAAATGGATCCCTTCTCACTGCAACATCCCCGGAAATGAACAGGCTGACAGATTGGCAAAGGAAGGGAGAAAGCTACCTCAACTCGACACAAGCATAACTTATGAAGAGGCCAAGAGTTCTATCAAGCGCAGATACAGGAGCGAGTGGGAAGCACAGCATCCAGCCACCAAAAGATGATGCTTAGCAGAAGTGAACAAGTGGTAGTCTTCAAACAGGTCACAACAGATTGGTATACCATCTATTCAACAAGTTAAAGATAGGAACTTCTAATGAGTAACTGTTGCACCGATAAAATGACTGCTGAACAACTGCTACAAAGGTGCCCAACATATGAGGAACAGAGAAAGCATATATGGCCATGGCCAGTAGTCTTAACCAGAAGAGACAAAGAAAGAAGAGGACCACTACACCCTCAGTCATGTCGGAGATAGCATTAGACTGAGGCTGTGCCTGGTGCTGGCTGCAAAACAGAAATCAAAATGAGAACAGGAATGGCCAAAGCCACAATCAACAACAGAAGACAAATACTAACATCTAAACACCTGACTCACAAATTCAAACTGAGAATCATCAAATACTATATAAGTTCATTATTATGGATGAGCTTCAGAGCTTGATGAATCGCTTCACTAAAGCATGCAAGGACTTTGGCCTCACAATAAGTCTAAAGAAAACGAATGTGCTGAGTCAGGATGTGGGTGCTGCACCAGTTATCACTATCGATAACTATGAATTGGCAGTGGTGCACCACTTCACATACCTAGGGTCTACCATCAATAACAAACTCTCACTGGATACAGAAATCGACACCCGCATTGGCAAAGCTGCAGCTACCTTTGCCCGCCTCACATCGCGTGTTTGGGGAAACTCTAAACTCACAATGAAGACCAAAGCTGCGGTATATAATGCCTGCGTCACCAGCACACTCCTATATGGCAGCGAGACCTGGACGACCTAAGCTAAGCAAGAAAGAAGGCTCAATACCTTCCATTTGCGGTGTCTACGCCGCATCCTCGGCATCTCGTGGAAAGATAAAGTGACAAATGTCGAGGTGTTGTCACTGCTGGCCTTCAAAGTATGTATACGCTGCTTAGACAGCGCAGACTTCGCTGGCTTGGCCATGTTCGCCGCATGGAAGATGGTCGCATCCCAAAAGATATCTTCTACGGACAATTAGCAGATGGCAAGAGAACAGTTGGGCGACCACAGCTGAGGTTCAAAGATGTGTGCAAGAGAGATATGAGGGCACTGGACATGGATCCAGCAACATGGGAGGATGAAGCTGCCGATCGCACTAAGTGGCGATGCTATTTACGGCACCACCTCAGATTGGGCGAAGAGAGGCTCACACAAGAAGCAGAGGTGAGGAGAAAACGTCGAAAGGAGCACCAGGAAAATAAGCAGCTGAGGGCTGCCACCTCAGGGGCGCATTCCCATAGTCAGTTATGACTGAAGGGGCTGTTATGTTATGTTACATTATTGGATGGTGTAGAAACATGGACAATGAACAAACAATTAGAAGAAGGAATTGAGGCCTTTGAGATGTTGACATATGGAAGAATGGGGCATGGAACGAGACGAAAATGAATAAAGAGGTCATAGAAAGCCTAGGAATGAAAAGAGAATTGATGAAGGAGATCAAAGTTAGACAGCTAAAATAGTTTGGCCATGTAAAAAGACAACACCTTACTGAAGACTATAATAGAAGAAAGAGTTGAAGGCAGAGGGAAGATAACATCAAGAGATGGACAGGAAAAGAGTCTTATCAGAGCGTACCATCCAGATAAGAGACAGAACACATTGGAGATCCATTGCAGCTGACTTTCGATGGCACTTGATGATGATGGGGCTGGCGTGATGGTGCAGTAATCCTTTTCTTTCTCTGTCTCTTCAGAAACCCCTGGCAACGACACAGGACCAACCAGATATTCTTCTCTGCATTCTACTTCTGACAGAATGTTCATTACATTTAATTAAAGGACGTACTTTTCTTGTTGACATTCTCCCTGTTTCTGTAGCTGTCGTTGCCTTCATTGGTACTGGTGGTCCGTCGTGTTGTTATATAACTGTCTATTCGTGATTTTGAGTTTTGACTACGCCTACTGGTATCTGACCTTGACTCATTCCTTCCAAAGGTAGTGTCAGAGGTATGGTGAGACTGTGGCTGACTGCTGGCGTAGCTGCTATCTCTGTTTGATTTCCCAGAGAAAAAACTGCTTCCATCCTGGCTGTAGCTGTTTGAAGCCTGAGCTAAGCGATATTGCCTGGAACTTCTATCTTGATGATCACGACCTTCTGTTCTGACTGCACCGTCTGACTGCTGTGACACATCTACACGGCTCTGACTACTATCTCCTCGTCGAAGTGTTATGTTTGAAACACCACGATCCAGTGATGTAGATGAGTGATCAGACACTGCTGCCCCTAGATCTGAACTACCACGCTTATGACAGCACATTGACTTCAAGGTTTGTATTATTGCCACTGGAGGAACGTTTAGCTTCAGCAAGTCCAGAATGATCCTGAAATTTTAAATGAATTTTTATGGGGATACAACAGATTACAGACTTTAAACCATGATCTTAACAAGGACAATAAATTAGTAATAAGTGGATGACAGGAGAGAGCTGGAAATAACTTATAGTATAGAAACATGAAAGGATACTACTAAGCAACAGGAATGAAAATAAAGGCTGAAGACAAGAACTGGGCACATACTTGGGAAACTGAGCTATAGTTCAATGTCAATCTTAAATCAGATCAGATGCCATCTTAACATTGAAGGTCACTGCAGTGGATCTGCAACCTCAGCTATCTTTTGTCTTGATGGCTGATTATGGCTGGCTCTTTCCTGTCCATCTCTTGATGCTATCTTCCCACTTATAGCGCTGTCATCCTCCTGCAAATGTTTGACTTCAACTCTGCCTTCTATTTTCAGCAAGGTGTTATATGACCAAAATATTTTAACTGATCTAACACAGATCTCAGTCATTATGTCTCTCTTCCTTCCTAGCTTTTCTAGGACCTCTTTATTTGTTTTCTTCTCTTTCCATTAGATGTGCCCCATTTTTCTATATATCCACCTCAAGGGCCTCAATTCTTTCTTCCAACTGCTAGTTCATTGTTCATGTTTCCACACCATACAGTAATGAAAAGTATATATAACACCTGATGACTCTCAATCGTGAGTTAGTTATTTAGAAGTTAGTATCTGTTTCATGTCACTGAATATAGCTTTGGAAATTCCTAAACAAGACATCTATGCTTACAATTATCAAAAACAAGATATCCAAGCATTTTACTAAAAACATAAGTAAGACATTTACGCTGTATCTCTCTGTATTCTATTTACTTCTTATAAATCCTCATGTGAAGCAAATGCTAAAATTAGTCCATGCCTAACCCTCTTGTTCCACAAGCTCAATTCTTTCTCTATCCTTAAGACTGTTTCCAGCTCCCTTCATGATTTGCCTTGTAATGTTATTTTTCCTTAAAAAGGTCATTTCCATGTTGGAGATCTTATCGTACCATTTTAATCCTTCTGTTTGAGTGGCAGAATAGTTAGAGTGCTTGCTTCTTGATGCAAATTTACTGTCCTGGTCATGCAGGGGTATGTGACATTGAGAGAGTTGACAGACTAGCTTCGAGAGCACCCACAGTGGAAGCATTATATATGGATAAGGGGGAAATACTCAAGACAATTACTGATCGCCTACTAGAGACAGACACTGCAATCAATGAATCAACAAGGCTAAGATTGCTGAAATTAGGCATCAGATGTAAGACTAGCAATGATGAACATATGAGAGGATGCATCTGTCGCGTATACAACGAGTGCTACGGGAACAGTTAGAATTCATACCCTTCAACGTTTTACTGAGGGAGACTGAGCACGTATGGGTTTGCCCAGAGTGCAATGAGGTCGATTCTGATCAACAATAACAAAGTTACTGGATTCAAAACCTGGTGGTGTCTTGCTCCAATCTACTCAGCTGTAAATGGATACCAGACTGTGTTTTTTTAAGTTAGGGAAAGCAAAGGCAGCAAGGAAGGTAATTGATCACCCCACCTTATAAAGCTGAACATAGTACAGTTTAGTCTCTAACACTTCACTCTCCAACGGCAGTATCTGCTATAGGACTTCCTGTATTAGTCATACAGGTAGTCCTGTTTATTGGCACAAACAACCGTTAGTTAAAGTCTGAAACTTCTTGCTCTCCATATCTTCTTCTTCTTCTTCCATCCTTAGCCATCAACCGGCAAAGCAGTATGTGGCCAGTACGCCTAGTGGCGTCTTAGGGCAACAACAAATTGATCGATCTATCGCCGTTTCCACCACGCCTAGTGGCGTCTTTGTGGAACAAAAACAGACCAAACAATCTATCATTGTTTCCGTAATCAGATTGGTTGGCAAGCAGGTGATCAGCCCGCTGTGCGAAGTTTTTACGGGATGGGGTAAACAGCCCCATGCCCATACCCTCCTTAGTCGCTTTTTACAACATGCGTGGTAGGGTGCAGTGTTACTATTCTTTGCTCCCCTTTCGGGCCCCGGTAACACACGGGTGGCTCTCCATATCACATAGCCATATTGCCTTGATATTAAATATGTATGTATATATACTAATAAATATAGACAAAACCTTTCAATCAATAATGTTTAGCTCACCCAGGAGCATAGGCCTTCAACAAACACACGCCTGTCGTATACCATCAGCTCAAGGTCCTTCCATATCCTCTTCATCCTTTCTGCAGATTTTTAATTAGCAGATTACACAATCTGTACCTCACAAATTTAAAAGAAAATTACTGACTTAAAAACTTGCTGATCCGTTGTAACTCCAGCTAACTGTGTCAGCTCATATAGCTCTGTTTCATCAGGGCTTAACACAGCTTTGCTCACAAGTTGAGCTCGGATCACTTCTGTATGCCGTTCTGATGACATTTGATGCTGAGAGGGACAAGCTGCTGAGTCCTGGCTTCACAGTGCTAACTCTGAGGAAAGATATAAAGTACTATATGAATCCTGTACACAGTAACACCAGATGATAAGATATAAATTGGTATAAGAAACTTTTATACAGTAACACCAGATGATTATGCAGCTCTCGTATAATCTGCGTACTTTCTGTACTTTTGTTTGGCGCTGAGAAATGTCCAAATTGTCCTCATTCCACATAACCTGCCTAAGAAAAGTTCTTCGAATTTTTTTTGCCTAATACCATCTTTGACCAGGAATTGCTTACACAGTGCAGTAAAAAAGGCATGCATCCCATCATTGCAGGCAGATGCTGGAACTGGGTTAGCCATGTCCTCAGAAGGGACCATGACATCATCACCAGAACTTCTTCATTAATTCATTTAGTTACATGTCATATAAATTATCAGACTGTTTCATATTTACTGATTACTATTTGCTAATTTATTATTATTATATGGTTATTATTCCAATGTTCCGTGATACACAACACTTTTGGTTGGGGTTAGCAAATATTTGTCTGCATCTAAAGCTGACTAAACTGAAGAGTATGGGGAGACAATAAGCCTTACCGTAAATACTTATGGTACCCTGCTAACCATAAAACTGTTACCTGCAATCTCATATGAAAAAAGAGCAAGCGGTAGAAGTAGGGAACAGTAAACAAAAGTCTGCCATGCACGCTACAGCTAGCCTTAACCTAACCCCAACACTGTTTTGAGATGGGGTAAATAGCTAGCCTTAATCTAACCCCAACCCTGTTTCGAGCTCTGTCAAAAATTATAACGTCCGACAAACAATGAGGCCGTAGACCTATTTAAAAAAAAAAATTATTTTGTGATTCAGCCCGTCATAACATTAGTAGGCTACTAAATTCATGAGTAAACCTGTCTCTACTGCATTCACAACTGTAATGTTACAAGTTATGATAAAGTTACACATGAATGTTTCCTTTACTTTTAACTAATTTATACTTTATTTGTGACACTCTAACATTAAAAAAAAGCTCACTTGTGATCTTTAAAATAATGATTCTGTGCGTCAGATGTATGCAAGTATGCGCTCAAAATCGTACAATTTTGCTGCAGGCGGTGTTGGGGTGAAATGGAGCACAGTGGGACGTAATCTTCCATGTCCTCCAAAAAAGTCACCAACGTCGTTAGGGTTAGGATAAAGGTTAGGTTTAGGATTCAAACACCACCCTTCATTGCTGCACCTTTGGATTATTTTTGAGGCCGTATAGAACACATGGCCCACTGTTCTTTATTTCACCTGTGGTGGCGATTAACAAACCATACCGTTTTAGCGGTATCAAACGCTTCGTGCTCATTTTAAATTTAATGTGTTCAAAAAATAATTCGCCCTTTTTAATTCAGACTATGTATTAATTCAAACATATCATATTTTGTAGCATTAACTGTAATAAATTCATTAAATAAACAATCAAAGTCAAGCATCCACGAACGATTCAAATCGAACTCCTATTATGGGTAATTAGTTAGCGATACACCGCATTCAACCGGGATTTGTTCACTGAACCTACGACTGATCTCCCTTGAGTTGTTGTTATGATGGCGAAGTCAAACAACAAGGAAGACGCAGAGATAGAAGTTTTGGTTTGTAGCTGTTCTCTTAAATAAATGAGTGTAGTTGTTCTTAGCTTAGAAGCATCGGTTTCTTACGTAATGCCAAATTTATATGGCAGTGTTATAGATACAAGAATAGTTATTTTTTTAAAGTTATATGTAAACTACAATAAAAGGAAGTTAGATTTATCAAATCTTCAGCAAAGATACAGTTCACAGTGGCTGAACGGACGCTAACAAAATACTGCATGGGGATTAAATCTTAGTAGATCGACGAACGTGTAAAGTAGGCCCAAATTATATTATAAGTTATTTTGTGTGTGAAAAAAGCAGAGAGAAACAACAAAACGAACTGTTTGGGGCCAACTGAGCTGTGATAAAGGAAAATTCACCTAATTCACTTTAGTTGGATCACATATTATGTGATCCACGCCGGATTTAGCTCAAACGGCTGTTGATACGTCTGCCGATTTCCAGATTCATAACTAACCTAATTCTTTTATGTGTTATTTGTATTTTTAAGCAGCACAGAGGGTAAGGGTTAGGATTAAAACCGTAGGGCCTAATTGTTGTGAGATTTATACAAAGGGGCCTAGGCCTACTTATTATTTGCAAAAAAAGAAAACACGTAGCAGGAAACAGCATTACAGTTACCTGTAGTGCTTTAGCCTTGGATTTAGGCTTAGGATACAGAGAGAGAGAAAAATATTCTGTTTCAAACTTTAAAAAAAAATTATTATGTGCGATAAAGATTGAGGCCATATGAAAAAAAAAAAATAACAACAAAATACTTGCAACTTATTACTATGGCTTTTGATCCTTATTTAAGAGTGTTCCCACTTGGACAACTTAATCGGTCAACATATTGTTAGTTAACTGATGGGCTAAATCTGGTGTGTCCCCCTTGTTTTATAATTCAATCTTAAATTCTTCATTGTGATGTAACCCCCACTTGTTTCTCTCACAAAGTTAGTGATCTATCTCAGACTTGTCTTGTTGATTTTGAGTTTTGTTCTAAATTGGTTGGGGATGGCTGTGCTGTTAATATGCTACTCTTGTGGAGCCGATAGTAATGGAGGATTTTTGTATGTGTTCAGTAGATTGTATTTGAGTCTAGAGTGGCCATTTCTGAAAATGTATAACTTGATCTCTTGGCGAGGAGCAGCATTGGCTGTACTGTGTCTGACTTTTATCTCTTCATATGTTGCCATGTTTCTATTTGAATTTTGCTTCCTTCTTCTTTTGGAAAGTCTATCTAGTTTCTTATTTCAGTTGCAGCAGGCAGAAATCCACTGTACTCTCACTTTATTTAATTTATAGCTAGTTTCCATTAATGCTTCTGAGAAGCTATCCAATTCATTGTTGTTATGATTCCTTAGGGCAGTTATGAGTGTGCCATAATCCTTGTTTTCTGTGATGTTTAGTGAAGCTGTTTCAGTGCTTCTGTCTCAACTTTGAAGTTGTCTGAAAATGTTCCAATCGTCACTGATATATGGATTTCCTGTCCATTCTTTAATTTTGTGTATATGCTTCCACCTTGCGTAGTTCCGTGGGGTCTCTGAAAAAACAGAAATAATAGGCCTACTGCACCGAGGTATGTTGCACACTGTGACTAAAGTGAGGTTCTGCGTGGTACTGACAGCCTAATATGCAAAACAAATGGCCAAAGAAACCACCAATAGATACAAGTGAGGATATACAAATGGGGAGTGACTTTCCAATCACACTGTTTATTATTTGGTCCTCTGATGGGGTTTGGTTTTAAGGACTAACTTTATTGCACACAACTCCATGGACAACTCCATCAGTGTTCCGATCTCCTCCCTTAGATCACACAATTATAATCTCAGCACAGTGCATGAACTACGCAGCACCAGTGACAATCCCAACATGTGTATATAGGAATCACACATTCTATCAATATTTTTATGTTGGGTTGGTTTCCTAATTTTTAAATTTGGCAGAGTAGTGGAAGCGTGGCCTGCTCTTTCCGATTTCCAACTGTCGATGGATTTTTAACATGCGCAACTTGCTGATTTCTCAGCAAAAGAGAAGTTGGTAAGAAGACAAAGATGGCTGTATACCGCTCCACCTATGTCCCAGTCTTGATGTATGGATGCGAGTCATGGACAATGACTACAACCCACAAAAGCCAGATCCAAACCTCAGAAATGAGGTATCTGAGGAAGGTGGTTGAAGTAACAAGAAGAGACATGGTCCGCAACCAGACGATACGTCAAGGCCTAAAAACCCAACCCATGCAGACTCAAGTAGAACAGTCCCAACTGAGATGGTTTAGCCATGTCTCCAGAATGGCAGAAGATCGGCAAGCATGGGAAAATGAGAGCCAGGGATCCAGACCTCCAGGACGACCCAAAGTCCGCTGGGAAGACAACATTAGACAATCTTTGAAGGACCGAGGACAAGAATGGAACCAAGCCAGGAGGAAGACAGCCGATAGAATAGTATGGCGCTCTCTCTTACAAACCTCTACACCTCACGGTAGAAGAGGAACGACTAAGTAAGTAAGTAACTTGCACACAGGCCCTATTATTATTGTTTGCCCTTAACTAAGAAGGCTAGGTATCTCACTACCCAGGAGACCAGGGGGAGTATGACATCATTATGACCACTGGTTCTAAAAAAAATCCGCGTAAATTAAATTCCCTCTACTGGGAACTGAACCCGGTATCTTTATAATTGAGGCAGACGTCATACCTCTCCTCTTAGCCACTCTGACCCCTTGTGCTTTGCCTAAAACCATCCTTTTTGAGTATTATCCATTGCTTTCTTTCAAGGTTCCACAGAAGTCTGGTATTGACATATCTTTTCATCAATTGCCCAGCGTACTAAGTAAGCTGATAGGTCTGTAGCTGTCAGGTTTTCTTCTGTCCTTTCCAGGTTTTAATACTGGAATCAAAATTGCCTCTTTCCATGGAGACATATTTGAAAGAGATAAAGATGATATTGAACAGCTGGCATGTGCCATGAAGGTTTTTTGTGAGCTGGAGGGTTGTTCGTGAATGAATGAGTTATTTCTCTTTTGTGTGACTATCTCCATATTTATGTCCTTATCTATTTTTAATTAAAAACTGTTTTAATCAACAGAGGAAGGAGTTAGACTGGTTACTGAAGGAGGAGGTTCACCCAGTATTACAAGACATCAAAGAAACATTACAGGTAATTATCTTCTGTTCATTCATCATTTGCCTTATTTTCCTCCCCTTGGAGCCACCACTGCAATCGGCCACTTGCAGAAAACTGCACCAAAGCAAGCATGTGCTCTAGCAACAGTGTTTATTTTTGTCGTTATTTGTTTAACATAATGAGGTTACCAGCTGTATAATGAGTTTCCTGAGTTTCCCAGACACTTATAGTAACATTATTCAGTAACCAGATATCCATACATCCTGGTATTTCTACTCTGTCCCAGACTTTACCAGAAGTTTGTTTATCTCTGTAGAAATGTCATTATCAGCTTTTATGGCCTCTACTATAGTGCGTTCCACAATGTTTGCCGCTGTTTAATATTCAATATCTCTGCAACCACTTGATCGTAATTGTTGCAACTTTGCATATGACCTAATGATCGCTATGTCCTGAGGGGGACATTTTTTTCCTCGTTAACAAACTTATGGTTTTAAATTTTCTTTATTTAAAGTATACAAAATCGACCACCTCCTAGTCCAACCATGTATTGAGAGGGCTTACTCCTTCATATTTGTGAGCTATTTCGATTCAACTTCTTGAACACATTTCAGGTGATTTTCTCCGTGTGTCAGCTCACTATCGCACTGTTTTGAACATTACATTGATCCTTCCGGTGCATTCAGTTACAGTTCTACTGATTGTGTATTTCAGTGCATAGGCGTATCTTGCAGTATTCTAGGTCTGTAATACAATGGGTATGAAAGTCAAGTTCTTTACACTGCATACAATGGCAGTGAAGATGTAAAAATTTTCTTCAGAGAAGCTAAGCGTGGTAAACTGTATCGAAGTCTCTCAAATCCTGAAAAGAGAACTATTCACGCTTTGGGTTTAAGTAAACGCTCATTTAATCAATTACTCAAAGCTAATGGAATTTTCAGTTCAATCAATACCAGGACGCAAGGAAGAAAGGAAGTAGTAGATAGTTTTGACAGGGATGTGATTAGAAGAGAGAATTGCAGAATGTTCAATTCCAAAGAAACTGTGACACTAAGAAAACTGAAAATTCGGCTGAGAACACACAATGACATTGATGTGTCGAAATCAACATTATGGAGAACTGTTAGAAGCATTGGCTTTACATTAAGGAAGTACGCTTGTGGAAGAAACGTCATCTGCAAAAGCCGCACTTAGTATCTATGAGAAGTAAATATTTACGTGAAGTACGGGAAATGCGTAATCAAGATTATGATATTGTGTATGTGGATGAAACTTGGATCAATGCACACCACACAAGTGAAAAGGAATGGCAGTTATCAGATGGAACGATTAAAAGATGTGTACCCAGTGGAAAAGGACAACGTCTGATAATAGCACATGCAAGCAGCAGACATAATGGGCTAGTGAAAAATGCTGAACCTATTTTCACTTCCAATTATACAGACAACCGGGACTATCATACCGAGATAAACGGTAACATATTTAGTGAGTGGATTGAAAATACTCTTCTTCCTTCCCTAAACAGACCATCCTGTCTGATAATGGACAACGCATCATACCACAACGCTGTGGCAGAAGAAGACAAAATCCCGACATCTTCGAGTACAAAAGATGCTATAAAAATTTGGCTCAGAAAAGAAGACATTCCATTTAACGAGAGGTTTCTGAAACCTGAATTACTGTCCCTTGTTAAGAAATCACAAAAGACCAAGATATTCCATATAAACAAGTTGATTCAACAGCATGGTCATATGTGTTTGAGACTGCCACCATATCATTCACGTTTAAACCCAATTGAACTTGTTTGGGCAAAAGTTAAAGGACAGGTGGCAGCTGAAAATAAAACTTTCAAACTATGCAATATGAAAGAACTAACATATGCCACCCTCTCGCAGATAAACAAAGATTATTGGTGTAAATGTGAAGACCATGTCTTAAAAGAGGAAAATGACTATTGGAAAAAAGATGGACTGTCGTTCGTTCAGCCGAGAATAGTCATCAATATATTAGACTCGTCTGACTCAGAATAAGTGTGTAAATACCTTATATGTTTTATATGTTTTCTCCTCCATCTATGTGTAAATGTAAACCAATTCATTTACTTTTTATCTCCACGATTTCACTACTATTTTTAAAATACACAGTACTTTCACCTCTTCATGCATCCATTCATGTTTTAGTATAAAAAGTAACATTTACAACGAATAGGCGTTATTATTCTCTCAAATATTTCGAAGAAATAAGAAAAGGACCTCACGTAGTAATCAGTTAACAAACCCCTCTAACATTCGAATTGTATAGACGCCTATGCCGAAAATATGCAACTTCCGTCATTTACGGTAAATTATTTTCTTCCAGGACAAAATAATTACTTCGTTAAAAAAAGATCAAAGGAATTAGCCGTTGCAAGAAAAGAACACTACCTGCAACATTGAATTTTATAAAAACTTTGGGACATTGAAAATATAAGACCACATGCAAAAAATCATGTTTATCAGTGCAAGGAATATGGAGATATTTGAAGTCAATCGTCGACCAATCTTTTTGAAACGCACTATAGAATGCCATCTGGTCCAGCAGCTTTACCACTTCTTAGAAGCTTCATGGATGTCTTTAGTTTGTACTTATTTGGTCTTTCACAGTTACAGTATAACTACTTTTCTTCTGGCTAGATGTCATTTATTTACTAATTTTTACCTCATTACTGAAGCCATGCTTTGGTTTCACCATAATTTAAAATATTTAAATTAACACAAAACTGTCCACTGTGTCTGAAAATTCTTTATGATGGTCAGTTAACAATTTCCAGCTGACTTTCGTCTCATATTCCTCTGTCAGTTTCTTTATTCTCTTGTATTGTTAAATTGATGATGAATTTTTTTTATAGCTGTCATATTTTGTAAAGAATTGAAATTCCTACCTCTCTTCTATTCTCAAAAGATCCAAAACAGACAGCAGTAAGTTTAACATAATATGTGTATGAACATTTATTATTATTATTATTTTTTTTTTCAGGAGTGCTATGATTGTTTGCCGTTCCAGGGAACTGCAGGTTAGTTGGATGTCCATTTTGAAACTGGCGAAGAGTTAGTTTTATTTGAGAATGTGCAGTTTTCAGTGCCTGATGTATTCATCAATGTATGTGAAGTACACCAGTAAAAATGTAACGGCACTCCCATAGCAGGTACTGCCACAGGGGAATGAAGTGTTAGAGACCTCACTGTACTAAACTGAGCTTTACGAGATGGGGGGGGGGGGGGGGGGGGACAGGTCCCTTCATTGCTGTTTTTGCCTTGCCTGACTCAAGAGCAGAGTCAGGTACCCATTTACAGCTGGGTAGACAGGAGTGTGGTGCTCGGAACTTGTTAACATTGTCATTAGAGGAAAGTGCTGTAACCACTCTTTCCATAAAATGGTATGTTACAGTACTGTATGAATTCAGTAGACTAAATTCTTCTACTTCATCCTCGTTCGCCTTCAGACTTCCACATTAATGACTCAAATAAAGACAGTAGTCAGCTCAGGGTTCCTGACATCTCCAAACAGGTTTTCGCAGGGTGAAATAGGTTGTTGCCACATGCTACTCCATTCATTGCTGTATGTTAGGCAGGGCTGCAGCAGGTGTTCGGCTGTCATCTGGCTGGTGCCGCAGTTGCAGAGATCTGTCTCAAAGGCACCAATGGTAACTGGCTATAAATTCAACAAATGGAAAGTACAGTGAGTTCCTGCCTGCTGCAAAGATATTTGGAAATGGGAAAGTGAATAGCCATGCCAGAATAGGAGAATGTATGTCTAACTGGGAACAGGACTAAAGAGAATAAAACTAATTTCAAAAGATAGCTTAAAAAATTGACATAGAGAATATCCAGTATCAGTTATAACAGTATCATGCTACACCTTACCAAGGAATCAGGTGACATCTTTCAGACTTAGAACCAGCAACAGCTGATTGAAATACCATCTGTTCAACAAATTAAAAATTGGACTGACAGACTTGTGTCCATGTGGGGACAGATGAGCAAATAACACTGGACAACAGCCAAAATGTATCCGAGACAAAAGTAGCTATTTTTAACTAATTTGGACATGCTGATCACGAAAATGAACTTAAAAATCTCGAATTAGCTCTAGTTTTCAAGATCGGGGGGGGGGGGGGGGGGGGGGGGGGGGGGGGTCGTCAGTAGGCTGGTGGCTTCACCTTCCTGATGCGAATGACCCAGTCCTTCTCTTTTCTATAGCCCTGGCGCGTGATTCCCCAATGAATCTGCACTGCTGGTTGAACCAAAAAGGACGATCGATGCATTTTTGCAGTTCCAATGGTGTGGAGGGAGCCGACAAACCATCTTAATGATTGTTACTTTTGCATGACTCCTCCAATTGGGCATGGTATTTCTAAGAAGAAAAAGCGGCCTGTGACCTATCCGAATATTCCCTCTGCTATGCCGCCAGTGCCTCACGGGGAAGGACTTCTTGTTCCGGACCCACCAGAATCTTATATTCTGGATGATGAAGAAGATAATAAGGCCAGTGGGACATCCGTCACCTGTGAAAGCATCTACATCAAGAGATCCTGATTTCGTGCCTATTGAAGAGTCTGCACAGCCACATAAAATTACCCAGAGTGAATTGAATGATCTAGTGAGAGATCTGGAATTCATCATCATCATCAGTTGCCATCTCCACAACGGAGGTTGGCTGTAATGGATCTCCACGTCTTCTGTCTCTTGTCTTGGTGGTACACTCTGATAGACTCTTTCCCGTCCATCTCTTGATGTTATCTTCCCACTTATAGCGCTGTCTTCCCCTTGCACGTTTACCTTCAACTCTCCCTTCTGTTATGGTCTTCTGCAAGGTGTTATGCCTTTTTATGTGGCCAAAGTATTTTAGCTGCCGAACTTTGACCTCTCTCATTAGTTCTCTTTTCATACCTAGATTTTCTAGGACCTCCTTATTTGTTTTCATCTCTTTCCATGAGATACGCCCCATTCTTCTATATATCCACATTTCAAGAGCCTCAATTCTTTCTTCCAAATGCTTATTCATCGTCCATGTTTCTGCACCATACAGAAATGCAGAATATATATAACAAAAAATAAAGCAGAGCTGTTGGGGTCCAGACTGCAGCAATGGAATCTTCTAGAAGAGAATGTGCATGTGTCTGTGTTTCATGCTCTGCAAAAAGATCTGCTTCCAAATTTCAAAATGACAGATAACCTCATTGCTTGCATTGATATAGTGGGTCTGATGGCAGCACTACACATCAACTACAAAGACGACAATTGGAGGCTATTCATTGATTCGTCCAAGTTGAGCTTAAAAGCTGTGCTGCTCCATAATGGTAACGTTTTACCATCTGTTCCACTCGGTTATGCAGTCCACGTGAAAGAAATGTACAACAACATGAAACAACTGTTACACACCATCAACTATGACAAGTATAAGTGGCAGATTTGTGGTGACCTGAAGGTCATTGCCATCTTGATGGGGCTACAGCAGGGTTACACAAAGTTTTGCTGTTTCCTCTGTCTGTGGGACAGCCATGCCAGGACTTCCCACTACAAGAAAAAGGATTGGCCCCAACGTCAATCACTTGACCCGGGGGAAAAGAATGTACTTAACGAACCACTTGTAGAATCCCACAAGATCTTGCTTCCTCCTCTCCACATCAAACTTGGACTAATGAAGAATTTTATAAATGCCATGGATCGAAATGGGGTAGGATTTTTATACCTTCCAAGACTACTTCTTCTTTGATCCTTAGCCGCCGACTGTCAAAGCAGTCAGTGCCCATCACGCCTAGTGGCGTCTTGTAGGGCAACAACAAATTGATTCGTACAGTGCCCCAACTCTGGTTCATTCTTTGCATCTCAGCCTCCACAGTCCTCCGCCAGGTTGCCATCACCGGTGTCAATACCTTGTCGAGGTATGGCGGCTTGCGTACCCTGATTACCCCCAGAGCTATGCCAGAGGGAGTTTTACTCCTGGAAGGTTCTACCAAGCTGGACAGGTTTGCGCGGGCAGGGGTCATACTAAAGCAGACACCCTGGTCCTCCAGGTTGGGGGTTTTAGCATAGGGCGGACACCCCTGTCTATGTAAAATAAAAAATTGAAGTTACGGAAACAACAACGAATAAACAAACTTTGCTGCGGGACGGACATCCGGAGTCTGAGTCTCGTATGACTGTCAGTGGTGAAAGCTGAAAGGAAGCCACTGACATGAGAACTGACGTCCTGACTGCAAAACATGATTCCAAGACTTAGTAAGGCCAAAATCAAGGAAGGTGTTATTTGTCGGTCCACAAATACGTCAGCTCTTCCGAGATCTGCGTTTTGATGATATCCTCACAGGTGATGAAAAGTTAGCTTGGAATGCTTTCCAGCAAGTGGCCACAAACTTTCTAGGAAACAATAAGGCTAACAATTACCAGGAGCTTGTAGAAACCCTCTTGCAGCGCTACGAGAGACTAAGGTGCAACATTGTCTTTTAAATTGCACTTTTTACACTCTCATCTGGATTTCTTCCCTGTTAACTGTGGTGCTGTCAGTGACGAGCATGGGGAACAATTTCATCAGGACATTACTACCCTCGAAAAAAGGTACCACATTTACATCTGTGGCCCTCCTCTTTGTCACTGATGGCCTTGAAAAATGGTACTTTACCATCTTACTGTGACCCCCAAGATATATGACACTGCCCACTGGGGAAGGGGGCATAAGGCTCAGGTTGAGAACCTCTGGTGTATTGCATGTTTGTAATTAAATATTACAATATAACACGTATTCTTATCTTCATTTTCCTTCTTGCTCCTTATGAAGCTTTTGAGCTGCTTCCACAATCAACCACGTAGTCCATACGTTGCAGTAAGCAAATACGAGGAGCGTTCAGAAAGTAATGCACCACATCGTTTTTCTCAGGAGCTGTTTATTCAAAAGGCATGAAATTTATACACAATATACATGGATATGTCATGTAAACATCAGTATTATTCAACATAATCCCCATCAACTTGTGCGGCTTTATGCCAGCGCGAAACAAGTGCATGTATTTCTAGCCCGTACCAGATTTTGTCTTGATCATGTAGCCATTTCTTCGCTGAATGAATCACCCCTTCATCATCTTCAAACCTTGTCCCACGGAGTGCATCTTTAAGTGGACCAAATAGATGAAAATCAGAGGGTGCCAAATCGAGACTATAGGGTGGATGAGGTAGTACAGTCCAACCCAGTTTGGTGATTGCTTCCCGTGTTGCCAGACTTGTGTGAGGGCGCGCATTGTCGTGAAGGAGAAGCAGGTCTGTTGGATTCTTGTGCGGCCGAACTCTGCGAAAACGTTGATTGAGTTTTTTCAATGTCTTAATGTAAGCTTGCAAATTGATTGTCTCTCCTCTTGGCATAACGTCCACAAGAATCACACCTTCAATGTCCCAAAAGACAGTGATCATGACCTTTCCAGCTGAAGGAATTGTCTTGAACTTCTTTCTTCTTGGTGATTGCGGATGATGCCACTCCATTGACTGTCTTTTTGTCTCAGGTTCAAAATGATGTGCCCAGGTTTCGTCACCTGTAACGATCTTAGCCAAAAAGTTCTCTCCATCAGCATTGAAACGCTCCAACAATTCAGAAGAAATTTCTTTCCTTTGCAATCGGTGGTCATTTGTGAGACTTCGAGGAACCAATCTTGCGCAAACCTTAGAAAATCCGAGAGTTTTTATAACTGCATTTGCACTACCAATGCTGACTGACAGCTGTAAGGCCAATTGTTGAGTAGTGATTCACCTATCAGTAAGAATAATGCCCTCAGCGCATTTCAACATTTCTGCGTTGGTGGCTGTGGCAGGACGTCCACAGCGTGGCTGGTCAAGCAGCTATGTGGCTTCAGAGACACCTGAGAATGGTCTGCTCTGTTGAGATGAGTAAGCTTATGGACATTTACAAAAGGCAGCTGAATTGTATTGAAGAGTAAGGCTAAATTTATACAAGTTTATGCCCCCAGTAAGCTTAAAACATCTTCCCTGCCCCAATGTCCAAATGCACATCATAGCAAAACTGTGCTGTCTGTGCACACCTCCAAAAGTCTGGATGGCATAATGGGAGTTGGGGGGAGTGGGTGCCATAAGCCTCTATAAAACCTGCCCGATTCATTGCACATATTTTTATCTCACATATGGCACAGATCTCAATGTAACAATTTTAACCACCACACATTAAAATAACAACTTTAACCGCCACACCTGTAAGCAAATAATGAAGGAAAGGAATTTCATTATCTTTAGATTCTTATTTGATGGCATAATCAAGTCTGCACCTTCTGGTAGTCTCCTTTGTCGTCATTATTTCCCCTTTCACTTCTTACGGAGCGTGGAGCCAGCACTACAGGAAGCCTGCACCAAAGCTTTCATGTGTGCTTGCAGCAGTTGTTTCTATAGCAAAAGTTTTACATGAAGAGGTTGCCAGCCTCACGCACAACCTCATATTAGTCGTCTCTTGTCATACACATGATGAAGCAGTGATCTTATTTTTATTTTGTCTCGTCTGAGACCCCCCCCCCCCCCCCCCCACCCCAGTGAGTACATGGGATTCAAGCCTGCTTGCTCTTTAATATATAATGGTTTTATTTAGCAGATCTCTGAATAACTTCTTGTAACTTATAATGTTTATTTGTACCATTGAGCGTCCGATTAGGTAAATGGTTATAGCGCTATTCTCTTGTAGCGAAGTTACCAGGCAGTGGCGTATTCTCTATGTGTGCTGTGCGTGCTGCGCACACCTATGCCCAAAGGAAAATAAAAATTTAATGTATTATTCTATAAAATATTTCTCTTATAATGTTTTGCTTTCGGACCGCACGCATCAGGATAACGGATTTTCCTGCATATAATCTACGAGTAAATCTAGTTTCAGTTTCCCAGACACGTTTTATAGTGCAGTTTTTTTGGTTGGTAGCAATCGCCCGAAGTTTCTCGGGTAATTCCGTCACTATGCGTGCTGCTCCTTTCGGATTTACGTTGGAATACTGGTTTGTGTGGATCGGGGTCATGGCCAGATACGTCAATACAATATGAACATGCGTGCGGTGGTCTTGCAGCTCTCGGGTTGTAAAAATCGGCTGTGTCCGTCCAGTGTTTTTTGTGATTAATTTTTGTTAGTTGCCGGGAATGCAGATTATTACAGTGACAGTGAGATTCAAGTTGTAAGTTAATTAGTATTTCGGAGATAATTGACATATACCCCTAATAACTATCGTTGCGTAATTGAATATAGTTGGTTTTTAAATTAAGAGGGGAAGAAGTTAAATAGTAGGCATACATATTCATTTTAAGTAGCAGCACGCCTAGCTCGCATTACCAGGATACGCTACTGTTACCAGGTTCCAGGAACGATACCTGATAGCATCACGCTCCTGTCTACCCAGCTGTAAATGAGTGCCTGACTCTGCTCTTGAGTTAGGGAAGGCAAAGGCGGTGAGGAAGGAAACTGGTCACCCCCACCTCATACAGCTGGACATAGTATGTTAAAGTCTCTAACACTTCACTCCACTCCCGCAGTATCTGCTATGACACTACCCATTTGTACCAATAACCTTTAGCACGCTGCAGGCGCAAATTTCCGTCAAAGAATGCAGCGTGCTAAAGGTTAATATTGACAAATGTTTGTTGTGAGCTGCAAGCAGTCTGTAATATGCACATTGTTTTGGTATTTTTTTATAGTAAATTTAAGTATTGCAGAAAGAAAATAGCACCATTACTCTTTCACTGTCCATTATTATTGATTTCATACTTCAGAAAAGAGTTCCCATCATGATGAAGTTCAAGCACAGAATATTCTCTTGACACCTCCTAAGTAAGCAGATGTTCTTCTTTGGTTTGTTTGTAGTATTCACAATTTACATTGAAAACTGCTTGCAAGCTATGATTTTTTTTTTTACAGGCTAAACGTAATAATTTTTGTAAAAAGAAAAATCCATAAAAGATATCAGTGCTTATAATAATACGTGTAACAGGCATCATTTGTCGTATGTATCATAGCCATACTACATATCCACATAATCATAAATCATACAATTAAAATGTATGCACATATGTAACTTCACTATCATCCATTTCATTATCGTCTTTCCAGCTTTTATAATCATTCTTGACATAATGTCAGCCTCAGATTTATTGTTTCATTTATCTGTGACCGTCTTCTTCACAATTTATCTCATTGACAGTGGGTCCAGCCTCAATTTTAAAAGTGTGGTGACACTGAAAGGAGATTGTATACAGGCAGCTGTATGTATCTGTCATATTTGTCTTCCTTATTTGTGAGGCTTTGTCCTCCATTGTTTGAGTAATATCTTGATCAAATATAACTTGAAGGAAAAATGGCATAAAGAAAACCCAGAGTCTGATACAACAGAAGCATACTACTTCTTGCAAAGAATAGATGAAATGATAACTTTCAGACTGAGTGCTGGCCATGCAGACTCTAATTCCATCTGTTCTGTGATTTTTAAAAATCTGGCAGATAGACATGTCCATGTGGGGAAGGCTGGCAAATAGTACAGGCCTATAACCTTTTATCTGAACACCCAAAAACTGAAATATTCTGAAAATTGAAAGTTTTTTGGGCTTCATTTCAATTTGGGCGACTTTGAGCTATTTTTAATGCAGATTTGGCAACTCAGATACTTTTAGGGCGATTTGAGCGACGTTTGAAAAACGAAAAAAAATCCGGTTACCGAAACAAAGCTGTTTCCAAAGACTTAGGATAAAGGGTTACAGATTTGTAGAATGTATTCGCCAAGGCTCACTGATGCGTGATGCCATATGGTGATGAATGGTATCCGCATGTCTGGTTTTGTGTAGTGTGTAGATGATGTACAGTCAAACAATGTTCATACACAATAACAGGGCAATCCACATAGGACGTCAGTAAACTCACGACATGTAAAGTCAATGATTCTTGTAACAGCCGTTGACGTTTTTCTTCATTATTTATTGTGGACGCCACAGTGACAAAATGGTTACGCGAATATGTAGGCACATCAAACAGTCATTATCACAGCAACATTCAATACAGCAATGGACGGTATACAGCATTACAATGATGAGTCAGATGCATGTTATATTTCATAGTGCTGTAAATGTAGTCAGGTGAAAAACTCCATCCTTTTCTATAACAGCCAGGAGATAACCAGATGTATGAGATCAGTTCACTCTCCTTAATCTGACTTCAGCAAGACAGACACGTCTGCCGAAGTATAAATAATGTCCTCAAAAATATCCTCTAGATAACAAAGGTTTTTCAAACCTAGTTCAGGTAACCAAGTAGCAAGTAATAGTCCTTGGGACCTGCATCAACCGATGCAGCACAATACAGCGACATGTGAGCTGGGAAAACATCTCGTGACGACGACTTTCGAAGACAGGCTATGAACCAGAAATCGTTCACGACCAAAAATCGATAGAGTTAATGAAAATGTTAATTTACCTTGCCTTCCGGAAATACACAGAAATATTATGCCTCCCGGCATGTGCAAATACACTAGAGGTATTATCTCGAATAAACGAAATATCCATTAAGAGGACTACACATCCCTGACAGAACAAAAAATAGCGGAGATCCCCTCTTCAACGAGGCATCTCTTTCGCCATTCAAATCGCTCACTCCACTAGTGGAGTGAGCGATTTGAATGGCGAAAGAGATGCCTCGTTGAAGAGGGGATCTCCGCTATTTTTTGTTCTGTCAGGAATGTGAGAGTCCTCTTATGGATATTTCGTTTATTCGAGATAATACCTCTAGTGTATTTGCACATGCCGGGAGGCATAATATTTCTGTGTATTTCCGGAAGGCAAGGTAAATTAACATTTTCATTAACTCTATCGATTTTTGGTCGTGAACGATTTCTGGTTCATAGCCTGTCTTCGAAAGTCGTCGTCACGAGATGTTTTCCTAGCTCACATGTCGCTGTATTGTGCTGCATCGGTTGATGCAGGTCCCAAGGACTATTACTTGCTACTTGGTTACCTGAACTAGGTTTGAAAAACCTTTGTTATCTAGAGGATATTTTTGAGGACATTATTTATACTTCGGCAGACGTGTCTGTCTTGCTGAAGTCAGACTAAGGAGAGTGAACTGATCTCATACATCTGGTTATCTCCTGGCTGTTATAGAAAAGGATGGAGTTTTTCACCTGACTACATTTACAGCACTATGAAATATAACATGCATCTGACTCATCATTGTAATGCTGTCTACCGTCTATTGCTGTATTGAATGTTGCTGTGATAATGACTGTTTGATGTGTCTACATATTCGCGTAACCATTTTGTCACTGTGGCGTCCACAATAAATAATGAAGAAAAACGTCAACGGCTGTTTCAAGAATCATTGACTTTATACGTCGTGAGTTTACTGACGTCCTATGTGGATTGCCCTGTTATTTTTGTATGAACATTGTTTTGACTGAACACATCTGCACACTACACAAAACCAGACATGCGGATACCATCCATCATCATATGGCATCACGCATCATTTGGTGGCCATAAGCTGGTTTGATTCTGGTACCAGCAAACACGGGGTCCCTTACCCACTTCATTTTCAACAAGAATTCATCAGCATCCTTCAAGAAATTAACATTCTTCAATACAGTCAACATCTTCACCATTTTCAAAGTACTCGGCGTTGCCCGGTAAAAGTCAAAATTTCAATTTTTTGACGGAAACAAGAATTTGACAGTACCCGGCGTTGTTACATGTTGCCGGATAACTCGGACTGCTGTTATCTTTTACGCAAGTCAAGCAAGTTGCTGCTGTCAAGGTTCCAGTGCTGTCGTTTTTGTGAAGGTCAAGTGCCGGTTGAAAAGGGTTGTTTTCTGAAGAAGGCCAAGTACCGATTTCCATCAACTTACTTTTGGATTAGAAGGTCAAGTGCCGAAACAACTCAACACACAGTATTTCAGAAGCTCAAGTACCATCGTGTTAGCAGTGGAAGCAGTTCAGATGTGCCATCATCGTTGGAGCTTCGCTCTTTAGGACGTTGATTGACATCCGTTTTTTCTGCTGTTCGACGATTGGAAGCCTATAAGTTAAGTGGCCTGTTTGTATGTAAACTGTGCCCTTATACTTCTGCTGAGTCTTCTGTGTATCATCTCATTCTATATGTTATATGTCTATATGTTATTTGTATATTTATATGTTTATATTTCAGCGGGTTCTCGGTTGGGTGGTGTCTCCGTTAGATTATGCCACGTCATAGAGGTCGTCTATTGTGAGCGTTTTCTGTAGGGTTTGCAAATTTCCGATACTGGAATTTGCTAAGCGACTTCTGTTGCTATTTATGTTAGCTGTGATGACATGTTTTAATATTGTTTTCGTTATTATTTCGCATTCTTTAGTTTTGTTTTGATTTGTTTGTATTTGTTAGCCTACTCTTGTCTATAATTTAGTTTCATACAACATTTTTTGTTTATACACTGTGGTGTCATGTATTTTGTTTAATTATAGCGCAGATATCGTCACATTTTTTGTGATATTTCATTAATTTCTGCTTTATTTTTAGTTGATTTCTGCGAACGTTTTTGTATTGTTGCTGATCTTTGTTATTGTTTACATTGTTATTGTTTACATTGTTTGCATTGTTTACATTTTCAATGTTTACATTCTGCATGTGTTTACATAGTCATTGTTTACAGTTATAGTAATTAGTTAATGGGCTATGCTAATGCACTGTTACTACTACACTGATGATAAATGAATGATGAATAGTGTTGTGCACTATTGAATGAGAAGTGCACTTATGATCAAGAATTGATTGGTGATATTTCATATACAAGTTCTTTGATTGGAGACTTGTTTCCCACAGAGACTGGGATAATATAAGGTGATGTGAATATACAAGTGCTTAATTAAGACTTGTTACACTTAGGTTTGAAATAAATTAGTTAATTATTTCAGGTTTTGGACTCATATGTTAGACAACATGTCTACATTTGAGCACTTTATTGAGCAGGGTAAATTGCTTGGGAAGACTGGTGATAAGTTAGAAGAATTTGCAACTGCTCGATATGATAAAGCAATGGAAGCTGAACAAAAGAAACTGCATATGGAAGCTGAACAAAAGAAACTGCAGATGCAGGTGGATGAAAAAAGATTCCAAATGGAAATGGAAAAAAAAAAAAAGGGAATCAGAAGCTGAGGAAAGAAAACTCCAGCTAGAGGCTGAAAATAAAAGACTTGAAAAAGAGGTTGAAAATAAAAAGACTTGAAAAAGAAGGCTGAGAATAAAAAGACTTGAAAAAGAAGCTGAGAATAAAAGACTTGAAAAAGAAGCTGAAAGACTTCAAATAGAGGCTCAGGCTGAGGAGAGAAGATTACAGAGAGAATCTGATGAGAGGAAAGAGAAAGCAAAAATGGAACATGAAGAAAAGGTCTTAGCTTTAGAGTTGGAAAAATTGAAATTGATGAACATGAGTAATGGTAATGATTCAAACAAGGGTTCATCTTCTGGTAAGGCTAATAATGATACTTTTAAGATTAAGTTACCAACTTTTAGTCCTTCCAGTGATGACATAATGTTCTATCTGGACAGATTTGAACAAGCATGTACAGCTCATAACATAGACAAAGCAAAATATGTTTATCAGTTATCAGGGATACTGACAGGTAAAGCTCTAAGTATATTAAATATGGTGGATGAACCTGACAAGAACAATTATGAGGTTGTCAGGGCCGCTCTGTTAAAGAAATATCAGCTTAACGAAGACGGCTATCGTCTACAATTTAAAAAACATGTTACCTGAAAATGGAGTTGAATTCTCCGAGTTTATTGCAAGAATACGCATTACTTTCTCACGATGGGTTGAACTATCTAAGACGGAAAAAAAAACTTATGAAGGACTTATGGACTTAATACTTAGAGACAAAGTCATGTCGTCTGTCAATGAGTCTTTCCTTGCTTTCCTTCATGAACGTAAACCTAAAACAATAAAAGAAATGGAAGATTTCTGTTGCCAATACGTAACTGCACACCCACACATAACCATGGGTAACTCTAAGGTGAAAGAAGGTTTACCAGTTGCTTCGGCAGCTCCGTATGGTCAAAACTTTGCTCGTAGATTCCAACAAAATTTTGATAGAAAGAGCAGCGGTAATTTCTGTCAAAATCATGGAAACCAATTTCATGGTGATTCTTCTTCGAAGAATTGGAGACAACCTGATAGTGGTCGTTACTATCACCCTAATAATTATAGGCATTTCAAAAGAGGATATGGTAATAGAGGTTATTCCTGCCGAAGACCTCAGAACCAAACAAATAGATGTTCGCATCAATGTGAACATGATAGTAATCGTGGAAAGTGGAATTCGAACCAGGATAACAATTACAATAGAGACAATAATAACTGCAGAGATAATAATAACTCTGATAACTTCAGAGGTAATAATAGTCGGGGTAGATCTCAACACAAAAAAAAAGAGATATCAGCAGGCTAATGCTGTACAACAGGAAACTGAGGGAGCCTGTAATCATGTTGTTGATAATAAAAACTTTGACGCTGTCACTGGTTCTGCTTTTGACTTTGAGAGAGCAAACAAATGCCCCCAATGCAGTACTTTATTCGAACCGGGTACCATAACTACTTTGAGTTGTGGTCACCCACTTCCCGCTCTTCCTGCTGCTGTTGCGCATGACGGGAGGGGTTCTTTAATTCTACATAAGGGTCTTGTTAATGATACTCCGGTCTCACTACTTTTCGATTCCGGATGCACCACTATTGGTGTTAGACAATCGCTTGTAGATCCATCTTGTGCTACAGGAAGGGTTATTAAATGTGTCACATTTGGCGGCACTCTAGAAAAAATATCCTACTGCTGTAATTCGCATTGCCACTCCTTTCTTTACTGGAGATGTGCATGCTTGTCTCTTACCTAATCCTATTGCGGACCTTATTATTGGTCGTATTCACGGAGTTAGGGAGTGTACCCCACAGCAGATTGCTGCTTGGGAAGATAATAACATGCAAGCTACAAATGCAGTAGTTACAAGAGCACAAGCTCTACAAACACCCGAAACTTCACTGAATAGTGATAATGAAGTTGATAGCCAAGATAGTCACTTAGTAATCACTCGTGACTCTTTCATAAAATTGCAAGAAGAAGATCCTTCTTTAAAAAAATTCTTCGTTCTTGCGAAGAAAGGTGATCCGAATCAGGATACAAATAGAAAATCTTGGATTGCAATGAGAAACGGCGTACTTGTACGTATGGTACAAGATTCGACTACGTCGGCACATTCGCAAATTCTTGTTCCCAAGAGCATGAGAGTGCAAATATTACAACATGCTCATGACTCGCAATGTGCTGGACATATGGGTTTTTCCCGTACGAAGTCGAGAGTCCTTGCGGCTTTCTTTTGGCCTTTTGTCAATAAGGACATTCGTATTTACTGCCGATCATGCAAGGTATGTCAGGAGGTCAAATCTAGAGGACCACGACATGCTGCGCCTATCCAGGCTGCTGACATTCCTATTCGGCCGTTCCAGAAAATGGCCATAGATATTATTGGCCCTTTTAAGGTCAAGTCGGCCAGAGGACATCAGTTTATCCTTACATGTGTCGATATGTGCACACGTTGGCCAGAGGCTATTCCTCTTAAGAGCATATCTACTACAGATATCGCAGATGCTCTTTGGTTGATATTTTCTCGCTTGGGGTTCCCCAGAGAAATATTGTCAGACCATGGCACTCAACTCATATCTGACACTATGTCACAGGTAATGTCTACCTTACATATTGAACGATCTCTCAGTAGTATCTACCATCCTATGTCTAATGGGTTAGTTGAGCGTCTGAATAGAACGCTCAAGACTTTGCTTGGTAAGATAACTGAAGATCATCCTCAAGATTGGGACAGGGTTTTACCCGCGGCTCTCTTTGCCTATAGAGAAGTCCCTAATGAACACACAGGATTTTCTCCCTTCGAACTTGTCTTTGGCGCGCGTCCACGCGGCCCTATGTCTTTATTACACGATCTCATCACTGCCGATGATATTAGCGATGAAACTCAATCCTCATATGAGTATGTCATTGCTCTTAGACAAAAGATCATTGAGGCATGTAAGCTAGCAACTGCTTCATCAGAAATTGCTAAAGAGAAGGCAAGACAGTTTGCTAACAAGAATAGATGTCTACGACAACTTTGTCCAGGTGACAAAGCATTCGTCCTACTCCCCAGTAGGGAAAATAGACTTCTTATTGCATGGAAAGGTCCGTATGCAATAGTCTCTCGGATTTCCGATGTTGACTATGTGGTCGATATTGATGGAAAGCATAAAACTTTCCACATTAAACATGCTTTCGGAATTTCACGAACGTCCGGACTATTTGCTGCCTATTTTCCAGGCAACGGATGATGCTCCTGCACCTCACGGTCATTATTCATCCCTGTCTGTCATACAGGATGAGGAAGCTACCTTCTCTGATGTCAACCTTCCCCTTCCAGTGGTTCCATTACATTCCACGGAATCTTGGAAAAACGTTTCTGTTTCTCCTAATCTTTCTGGTGACGAACATCGACAAGTCTCGTCGATGTTACAAACATTTCAGGATGTTCTCACTGACATTCCTGGACACACAGATGTCATAGAACATGACATAATTCTTACCGACAATAATCCAATTAGGGTTAGGCCGTATCCTATTCCTATACACTTTCAGTCGCAGGTGGAAAAGGAATTGGATGAAATGATTCAATTAAATATAATTGAACCATCGACTTCACCATATTCTTCTTCCATGGTTATTGTCCGGAAGAAGGATAAGAACATACGAATTTGTGTTGATTATCGCAAATTGAATCAGGTCACAAAGTTCGATGCTGAACCGATGCCTTTGTTAGAAGATCTACTGATTAGACTTTCTAATTCTAGATTCTTCACTAAACTTGACTTGTCTAAAGGTTATTGGCAAGTGCCTTTAGCAGAGCATGCCAAACCTCTTACTGCTTTTTCTACACCTAGGGGTCTATTTCAATGGAATGTTATGCCTTTTGGTCTCATGAACGCCCCTGCAACTTTCGTTCGCATGATGCGTCGAATTCTGTCACATCGTTCGGATGTCATCGCATACTTAGATGACATCTGTCTCTTCAGTGATACCTGGGAAGATCACTATTTAGGGTTATATGACTTACTGTCCACTCTACGTGAGAATAATTTGACAGCGAAACCTTCTAAAGCTTTTGTTGGTTTTGGTGAAATCTCTTTCCTGGGTCATCGTGTTGGTCATGGTCTCTTGAAGACAGAAGACCACAATACTTCAAAAATACTGAACATCTCTGTTCCTAAAACGAAGAAACAAGTTAGGAGTCTCTTAGGTTTAATTCAATTTTATGGGAGATTTATTCCAAATTTATCTTCGATCATGGCACCTCTCTCAACATTGTTGAAGAAAGGTTCGCCTAATCTGGTCCGTTGGTCTGAAGAATGCCAATCTTCATTAGACCAAATCAAGAATATATTTTCTTCTCCTCCCATCTTAAGATTACCTACTCTTGATAGGACTTTTGTTCTTCGGAGTGATGCTTCATCCACTGGGATTGGAGCAGCACTGATGCAAGAATATGCAAATACTCTGCATCCTGTTATGTACATTTCTAGAAAACTAAATGCGGCAGAGAGGAACTACTCGGTTTTAGACCGTGAGTTGTTAGCGATGGTTTGGTCAATTCTAAAGCTACAAAGATTCCTCCTGGGCGCACATTTCATTCTAGAGACTGATCAGAAAGCTCTTACAGCTATTCAGACTAAGAATTTGAAGAGTTCGAGATCCACTCGATATGCTATAGCTCTTCAACCTTTTCACTTCACGGTACGAGCTATCCGTGGTGCGGATAATGTGATGGCTGACATTTTGTCTAGATGCCCACATGACTCTAACTAATACTTCTGTCCTATATTCCTATATATTACAGAGTCATAACACACCTATATTACTACAATAGATTAGCACATCTGTACTCACTTTATATGTACACACTATCGTGCTTTGTTGTCATCTTCTTCTGTTCGTTTTTTTTTAGATGATAGAGGAGGACTGAGTAGTTAATATAAGGGCCGTTAGTTTACTAAACAGCCACAATTATTAATAATGTATTGTACCTTATGAAGCATATTAGTTATTAATTAGCATTATATTGCTTGTACTTTCTCAGAATGTCATTGTTGAGCTGAGGACTTACCTTACTAGTATCAAGCATGACGAGTTCTAGATTGTGTACTTACCCTCGGAATACCAGAGCATATGTCCTGGATCGTCATGTAGTTTAACTTTACTATGTACTTATGTCATTACATGTCAAATAATGTACTATTTAAATTTTCCTATCAGATTTGTACATCCATTTTTAAAGACAATATTAGAGTATGCTGTTTAATGATGATTATGGTAACTTGCATACGTATATTGTGTTTACATGCTAACGTGATGTGTGTTGGTGACACCTCCCCGATGTGAATATTTTTTGAGACATATTTATTTTTCTGTTGAGGTATATCCTCACCAGACACTCTATATTTAGCCTCATGTTAGGCAATTTAATTAATTATCAGCGCATAATTCGTGCGTTTTGAGCCGCTTATCGCATGCTCTTTGATATTTAAAAAAAAAAATATGTTCCACATTTTTTTTTTTTTTATCGGGAGGAGGTGGTGATATGTTGCGTGATAAATTCTCGCAACATCATTTTATTACAATATCTATTTTATAACGCAAGGGCAACAACTGCTTGAAATTTATAGTTACTTTTCTCGGTAAGCATTTGTCTTCTCGCGTTGGTATTGAATGCAGTTGAGTTTTTGAGCTGTGGTCATTTTTCGCGCCGGACTGCGCATGACTGGTCTTGCTTTTTGGTCGATCGGTTTCCGCCCACCACTAGTGGAGTGAGCGATTTGAATGGCGAAAGAGATGCCTCGTTGAAGAGGGGATCTCCGCTATTTTTTGTTCTGTCAGGAATGTGAGAGTCCTCTTATGGATATTTCGTTTATTCGAGATAATACCTCTAGTGTATTTGCACATGCCGGGAGGCATAATATTTCTGTGTATTTCCGGAAGGCAAGGTAAATTAACATTTTCATTAACTCTATCGATTTTTGGTCGTGAACGATTTCTGGTTCATAGCCTGTCTTCGAAAGTCGTCGTCACGAGATGTTTTCCTAGCTCACATGTCGCTGTATTGTGCTGCATCGGTTGATGCAGGTCCCAAGGACTATTACTTGCTACTTGGTTACCTGAACTAGGTTTGAAAAACCTTTGTTATCTAGAGGATATTTTTGAGGACATTATTTATACTTCGGCAGACGTGTCTGTCTTGCTGAAGTCAGACTAAGGAGAGTGAACTGATCTCATATATCTGGTTATCTCCTGGCTGTTATAGAAAAGGATGGAGTTTTTCACCTGACTACATTTACAGCACTATGAAATATAACATGCATCTGACTCATCATTGTAATGCTGTCTACCGTCTATTGCTGTATTGAATGTTGCTGTGATAATGACTGTTTGATGTGTCTACATATTCGCGTAACCATTTTGTCACTGTGGCGTCCACAATAAATAATGAAGAAAAACGTCAACGGCTGTTTCAAGAATCATTGACTTTATACGTCGTGAGTTTACTGACGTCCTATGTGGATTGCCCTGTTATTTTTGTATGAACATTGTTTTGACTGAACACATCTGCACACTACACAAAACCAGACATGCGGATACCATCCATCATCATATGGCATCACGCATCATTTGGTGGCCATAAGCTGGTTTGATCTGGTACCAGCAAACACGGGGTCCCTTACCCACTTCATTTTCAACAAGAATTCATCAGCATCCTTCAAGAAATTAACATTCTTCAATACAGTCAACATCTTCACCATTTTCAAAGTACTCGGCGTTGCCCGGTAAAAGTCAAAATTTCAATTTTTTGACGGAAACAAGAATTTGACAGTACCCGGCGTTGTTACATGTTGCCGGATAACTCGGACTGCTGTTATCTTTTACGCAAGTCAAGCAAGTTGCTGCTGTCAAGGTTCCAGTGCTGTCGTTTTTGTGAAGGTCAAGTGCCGGTTGAAACGGGTTGTTTTCTGAAGAAGGCCAAGTACCGATTTCCATCAACTTACTTTTGGATTAGAAGGTCAAGTGCCGAAACAACTCAACACACAGTATTTCAGAAGCTCAAGTACCATCGTGTTAGCAGTGGAAGCAGTTCAGATGTGCCATCATCGTTGGAGCTTCGCTCTTTAGGACGTTGATTGACATCCGTTTTCTGCTGTTCGACGATTGGAAGCCTATAAGTTAAGTGGCCTGTTTGTATGTAAACTGTGCCCTTATACTTCTGCTGAGTCTTCTGTGTATCATCTCATTCTATATGTTATATGTCTATATGTTATTTGTATATTTATATGTTTATATTTCAGCGGGTTCTCGGTTGGGTGGTGTCTCCGTTAGATTATGCCACGTCATAGAGGTCGTCTATTGTGAGCGTTTTCTGTAGGGTTTGCAAATTTCCGATACTGGAATTTGCTAAGCGACTTCTGTTGCTATTTATGTTAGCTGTGATGACATGTTTTAATATTGTTTTCGTTATTATTTCGCATTCTTTAGTTTTGTTTTGATTTGTTTGTATTTGTTAGCCTACTCTTGTCTATAATTTAGTTTCATACAACATTTTTGTTTATACACTGTGGTGTCATGTATTTTGTTTAATTATAGCGCAGATATCGTCACATTTTTTGTGATATTTCATTAATTTCTGCTTTATTTTTAGTTGATTTCTGCGAACGTTTTTGTATTGTTGCTGATCTTTGTTATTGTTTACATTGTTATTGTTTACATTGTTTGCATTGTTTACATTTTCAATGTTTACATTCTGCATGTGTTTACATAGTCATTGTTTACAGTTATAGTAATTAGTTAATGGGCTATGCTAATGCACTGTTACTACTACACTGATGATAAATGAATGATGAATAGTGTTGTGCACTATTGAATGAGAAGTGCACTTATGATCAAGAATTGATTGGTGATATTTCATATACAAGTTCTTTGATTGGAGACTTGTTTCCCACAGAGACTGGGATAATATAAGGTGATGTGAATATACAAGTGCTTAATTAAGACTTGTTACACTTAGGTTTGAAATAAATTAGTTAATTATTTCAGGTTTTGGACTCATATGTTAGACAACATGTCTACATTTGAGCACTTTATTGAGCAGGGTAAATTGCTTGGGAAGACTGGTGATAAGTTAGAAGAATTTGCAACTGCTCGATATGATAAAGCAATGGAAGCTGAACAAAAGAAACTGCATATGGAAGCTGAACAAAAGAAACTGCAGATGCAGGTGGATGAAAAAAGATTCCAAATGGAAATGGAAAAAAAAAAAAAGGGAATCAGAAGCTGAGGAAAGAAAACTCCAGCTAGAGGCTGAAAATAAAAGACTTGAAAAAGAGGCTGAAAATAAAAGACTTGAAAAAGAGGCTGAAAATAAAAGACTTGAAAAAGAGGCTGAAAATAAAAGACTTGAAAAAGAAGCTGAAAGACTTCAAATAGAGGCTCAGGCTGAGGAGAGAAGATTACAGAGAGAATCTGATGAGAGGAAAGAGAAAGCAAAAATGGAACATGAAGAAAAGGTCTTAGCTTTAGAGTTGGAAAAATTGAAATTGATGAACATGAGTAATGGTAATGATTCAAACAAGGGTTCATCTTCTGGTAAGGCTAATAATGATACTTTTAAGATTAAGTTACCAACATTTAGTCCTTCCAGTGATGACATAATGTTCTATCTGGACAGATTTGAACAAGCATGTACAGCTCATAACATAGACAAAGCAAAATATGTTTATCAGTTATCAGGGATACTGACAGGTAAAGCTCTAAGTATATTAAATATGGTGGATGAACCTGACAAGAACAATTATGAGGTTGTCAGGGCCGCTCTGTTAAAGAAATATCAGCTTAACGAAGACGGCTATCGTCTACAATTTAAAAACATGTTACCTGAAAATGGAGTTGAATTCTCCGAGTTTATTGCAAGAATACGCATTACTTTCTCACGATGGGTTGAACTATCTAAGACGGAAAAAACTTATGAAGGACTTATGGACTTAATACTTAGAGACAAAGTCATGTCGTCTGTCAATGAGTCTTTCCTTGCTTTCCTTCATGAACGTAAACCTAAAACAATAAAAGAAATGGAAGATTTCTGTTGCCAATACGTAACTGCACACCCACACATAACCATGGGTAACTCTAAGGTGAAAGAAGGTTTACCAGTTGCTTCGGCAGCTCCGTATGGTCAAAACTTTGCTCGTAGATTCCAACAAAATTTTGATAGAAAGAGTAGCGGTAATTTCTGTCAAAATCATGGAAACCAATTTCATGGTGATTCTTCTTCGAAGAATTGGAGACAACCTGATAGTGGTCGTTACTATCACCCTAATAATTATAGGCATTTCAAAAGAGGATATGGTAATAGAGGTTATTCCTGCCGAAGACCTCAGAACCAAACAAATAGATGTTCGCATCAATGTGAACATGATAGTAATCGTGGAAACTGGAATTCGAACCAGGATAACAATTACAATAGAGACAATAATAACTGCAGAGATAATAATAACTCTGATAACTTCAGAGGTAATAATAGTCGGGGTAGATCTCAACACAAAAAAAAAGAGATATCAGCAGGCTAATGCTGTACAACAGGAAACTGAGGGAGCCTGTAATCATGTTGTTGATAATAAAAACTTTGACGCTGTCACTGGTTCTGCTTTTGACTTTGAGAGAGCAAACAAATGCCCCCAATGCAGTACTTTATTCGAACCGGGTACCATAACTACTTTGAGTTGTGGTCACCCACTTCCCGCTCTTCCTGCTGCTGTTGCGCATGACGGGAGGGGTTCTTTAATTCTACATAAGGGTCTTGTTAATGATACTCCGGTCTCACTACTTTTCGATTCCGGATGCACCACTATTGGTGTTAGACAATCGCTTGTAGATCCATCTTGTGCTACAGGAAGGGTTATTAAATGTGTCACATTTGGCGGCACTCTAGAAAAATATCCTACTGCTGTAATTCGCATTGCCACTCCTTTCTTTACTGGAGATGTGCATGCTTGTCTCTTACCTAATCCTATTGCGGACCTTATTATTGGTCGTATTCACGGAGTTAGGGAGTGTACCCCACAGCAGATTGCTGCTTGGGAAGATAATAACATGCAAGCTACAAATGCAGTAGTTACAAGAGCACAAGCTCTACAAACACCCGAAACTTCACTGAATAGTGATAATGAAGTTGATAGCCAAGATAGTCACTTAGTAATCACTCGTGACTCTTTCATAAAATTGCAAGAAGAAGATCCTTCTTTAAAAAAATTCTTCGTTCTTGCGAAGAAAGGTGATCCGAATCAGGATACAAATAGAAAATCTTGGATTGCAATGAGAAACGGCGTACTTGTACGTATGGTACAAGATTCGACTACGTCGGCACATTCGCAAATTCTTGTTCCCAAGAGCATGAGAGTGCAAATATTACAACATGCTCATGACTCGCAATGTGCTGGACATATGGGTTTTTCCCGTACGAAGTCGAGAGTCCTTGCGGCTTTCTTTTGGCCTTTTGTCAATAAGGACATTCGTATTTACTGCCGATCATGCAAGGTATGTCAGGAGGTCAAATCTAGAGGACCACGACATGCTGCGCCTATCCAGGCTGCTGACATTCCTATTCGGCCGTTCAGAAAATGGCCATAGATATTATTGGCCCTTTTAAGGTCAAGTCGGCCAGAGGACATCAGTTTATCCTTACATGTGTCGATATGTGCACACGTTGGCCAGAGGCTATTCCTCTTAAGAGCATATCTACTACAGATATCGCAGATGCTCTTTGGTTGATATTTTCTCGCTTGGGGTTCCCCAGAGAAATATTGTCAGACCATGGCACTCAACTCATATCTGACACTATGTCACAGGTAATGTCTACCTTACATATTGAACGATCTCTCAGTAGTATCTACCATCCTATGTCTAATGGGTTAGTTGAGCGTCTGAATAGAACGCTCAAGACTTTGCTTGGTAAGATAACTGAAGATCATCCTCAAGATTGGGACAGGGTTTTACCCGCGGCTCTCTTTGCCTATAGAGAAGTCCCTAATGAACACACAGGATTTTCTCCCTTCGAACTTGTCTTTGGCGCGCGTCCACGCGGCCCTATGTCTTTATTACACGATCTCATCACTGCCGATGATATTAGCGATGAAACTCAATCCTCATATGAGTATGTCATTGCTCTTAGACAAAAGATCATTGAGGCATGTAAGCTAGCAACTGCTTCATCAGAAATTGCTAAAGAGAAGGCAAGACAGTTTGCTAACAAGAATAGATGTCTACGACAACTTTGTCCAGGTGACAAAGCATTCGTCCTACTCCCCAGTAGGGAAAATAGACTTCTTATTGCATGGAAAGGTCCGTATGCAATAGTCTCTCGGATTTCCGATGTTGACTATGTGGTCGATATTGATGGAAAGCATAAAACTTTCCACATAAAACATGCTTTCGGAATTTCACGAACGTCCGGACTATTTGCTGCCTATTTTCCAGGCAACGGATGATGCTCCTGCACCTCACGGTCATTATTCATCCCTGTCTGTCATACAGGATGAGGAAGCTACCTTCTCTGATGTCAACCTTCCCCTTCCAGTGGTTCCATTACATTCCACGGAATCTTGGAAAAACGTTTCGGTTTCTCCTAATCTTTCTGGTGACGAACATCGACAAGTCTCGTCGATGTTACAAACATTTCAGGATGTTCTCACTGACATTCCTGGACACACAGATGTCATAGAACATGACATAATTCTTACCGACAATAATCCAATTAGGGTTAGGCCGTATCCTATTCCTATACACTTTCAGTCGCAAGTGGAAAAGGAATTGGATGAAATGATTCAATTAAATATAATTGAACCATCGACTTCACCATATTCTTCTTCCATGGTTATTGTCCGGAAGAAGGATAAGAACATACGAATTTGTGTTGATTATCGCAAATTGAATCAGGTCACAAAGTTCGATGCTGAACCGATGCCTTTGTTAGAAGATCTACTGATTAGACTTTCTAATTCTAGATTCTTCACTAAACTTGACTTGTCTAAAGGTTATTGGCAAGTGCCTTTAGCAGAGCATGCCAAACCTCTTACTGCTTTTTCTACACCTAGGGGTCTATTTCAATGGAATGTTATGCCTTTTGGTCTCATGAACGCCCCTGCAACTTTCGTTCGCATGATGCGTCGAATTCTGTCACATCGTTCGGATGTCATCGCATACTTAGATGACATCTGTCTCTTCAGTGATACCTGGGAAGATCACTATTTAGGGTTATATGACTTACTGTCCACTCTACGTGAGAATAATTTGACAGCGAAACCTTCTAAAGCTTTTGTTGGTTTTGGTGAAATCTCTTTCCTGGGTCATCGTGTTGGTCATGGTCTCTTGAAGACAGAAGACCACAATACTTCCAAAATACTGAACATCTCTGTTCCTAAAACGAAGAAACAAGTTAGGAGTCTCTTAGGTTTAATTCAATTTTATGGGAGATTTATTCCAAATTTATCTTCGATCATGGCACCTCTCTCAACATTGTTGAAGAAAGGTTCGCCTAATCTGGTCCGTTGGTCTGAAGAATGCCAATCTTCATTAGACCAAATCAAGAATATATTTTCTTCTCCTCCCATCTTAAGATTACCTACTCTTGATAGGACTTTTGTTCTTCGGAGTGATGCTTCATCCACTGGGATTGGAGCAGCACTGATGCAAGAATATGCAAATACTCTGCATCCTGTTATGTACATTTCTAGAAAACTAAATGCGGCAGAGAGGAACTACTCGGTTTTAGACCGTGAGTTGTTAGCGATGGTTTGGTCAATTCTAAAGCTACAAAGATTCCTCCTGGGCGCACATTTCATTCTAGAGACTGATCAGAAAGCTCTTACAGCTATTCAGACTAAGAATTTGAAGAGTTCGAGATCCACTCGATATGCTATAGCTCTTCAACCTTTTCACTTCACGGTACGAGCTATCCGTGGTGCGGATAATGTGATGGCTGACATTTTGTCTAGATGCCCACATGACTCCAACTAATACTTCTGTCCTATATTTCCATATATTACAGAGTCATAACACACCTATATTACTACAATAGATTAGCACATCTGTACTCACTTTATATGTACACACTATCGTGCTTTGTTGTCATCTTCTTCTGTTCGTTTTTTTTAAGATGATAGAGGAGGACTGAGTAGTTAATATAAGGGCCGTTAGTTTACTAAACAGCCACAATTATTAATAATGTATTGTACCTTATGAAGCATATTAGTTATTAATTAGCATTATAATGCTTGTACTTTCTCAGAATGTCATTGTTGAGCTGAGGACTTACCTTACTGGTATCAAGCATGACGAGTTCTAGATTGTGTACTTACCCTCGGAATACCAGAGCATATGTCCTGGATCGTCATGTAGTTTAACTTTACTATGTACTTATGTCATTACATGCCAAATAATGTACTAATTAAATTTTCCTATCAGATTTGTACATCCATTTTTAAAGACAATATTAGAGTATGCTGTTTAATGATGATTATAGTAACTTGCATACGTATATTGTGTTTACATGCTAACGTGATGTGTGTTGGTGACACCTCCCCGATGTGAATATTTTTTGAGACATATTTATTTTTCTGTTGAGGTATATCCTCACCAGACACTCTATAATTAGCCTATTGTTTGGCAATTTAATTAATTATCAGCGCATAATTCGTGCGTTTTGAGCCGCTTATCGCATGCTCTTTGATATTTAAAAAAAAAAAAAAATATGTTCCACATTTTTTTTTTTTTTATCGGGAGGAGGTGGTGATATGTTGCGTGATAAATTCTCGCAACATCATTTTATTACAATATCTATTTTATAACGCAAGGGCAACAACTGCTTGAAATTTATAGTTACTTTTCTCGGTAAGCATTTGTCTTCTCGCGTTGGTATTGAATGCAGTTGAGTTTTTGAGCTGTGGTCATTTTTCGCGCCGGACTGCGCATGACTGGTCTTGCTTTTTGGTCGATCGGTTTCCGCCCACCACTAGTGGAGTGAGCGATTTGAATGGCGAAAGAGATGCCTCGTTGAAGAGGGGATCTCCGCTATTTTTTGTTCTGTCAGGAATGTGAGAGTCCTCTTATGGATATTTCGTTTATTCGAGATAATACCTCTAGTGTATTTGCACATGCCAGGAGGCATAATATTTCTGTGTATTTCCGGAAGGCAAGGTAAATTAACATTTTCATTAACTCTATCGATTTTTGGTCGTGAACGATTTCTGGTTCATAGCCTGTCTTCGAAAGTCGTCGTCACGAGATGTTTTCCTAGCTCACATGTCGCTGTATTGTGCTGCATCGGTTGATGCAGGTCCCAAGGACTATTACTTGCTACTTGGTTACCTGAACTAGGTTTGAAAAACCTTTGTTATCTAGAGGATATTTTTGAGGACATTATTTATACTTCGGCAGACGTGTCTGTCTTGCTGAAGTCAGACTAAGGAGAGTGAACTGATCTCATATATCTGGTTATCTCCTGGCTGTTATAGAAAAGGATGGAGTTTTTTCACCTGACTACATTTACAGCACTATGAAATATAACATGCATCTGACTCATCATTGTAATGCTGTCTACCGTCTATTGCTGTATTGAATGTTGCTGTGATAATGACTGTTTGATGTGTCTACATATTCGCGTAACCATTTTGTCACTGTGGCGTCCACAATAAATAATGAAGAAAAACGTCAACGGCTGTTTCAAGAATCATTGACTTTATACGTCGTGAGTTTACTGACGTCCTATGTGGATTGCCCTGTTATTTTTGTATGAACATTGTTTTGACTGAACACATCTGCACACTACACAAAACCAGACATGCGGATACCATCCATCATCATATGGCATCACGCATCACTCACATCTCCACAAGAAGAGCAGATTGACATCATGGCCTTCACCAACTCATATGAGGTAGAAACTTGTGGCAACCAGAGAAACCTGAGACAGACCACAAACTGTATAAGAGAAATAGAAGGAGTTATATGAGAGTGAATGAAAAATAATAATATCTTCATGTGAAATGTTCTTGCAAAATCTGTAACTTGTGGGCATGCCTAATTTAGAGAATAACACCAAAGACAAACTTTTCAAGTAACTTCAGCTTGTCTGCTATCAGACAGTACAAGTTACGTTGTCAGAAATTATCTCAGATGTATTTATTATGCATTTGAAAGCCCTGATCTAATGAGTAACATGACATATAAAGTTAAACCTGATTTTCCCACTTTTACATAAATAACATTTTACATGTGGGTGTGTGGGCAGGTGAGGGGTTCTGGTAAAGCTAAAGAATTTAGAATAATAAATTCTTCTTCGTCTCTGTCGTTCACGTTCAGACGTCAACTTGAATATGTTCAAACAAAGCAGTGGTCAGCATGAGGCTGTTGACATCTCCATAAAGCTTTTCCAAGAATGGTACTGGCGATGGCCATATGTATTTTCTCTGTTCCTCATATGTTGGGCATTTTTGTAGCAGATGTTCAGCAGTCATTTTATTGGTGCCACAGCTACACTCATCGGTAGTTCCTATCTTTAGTTTTTTGAATAGCCTGTGCGAAATCTGAAGAATACCACGTTTACTTCTGCTTGGTGGTAATGTACGTAATATTTTTTTTTTTTAATGTCCTGGATGCTCTGCTTTCCACTTACTCCTGCATCTGCTCCGTATAAAACTTTTCAATCAATACCCTTTAGCTCCCCAAGGAGCATAGACCTTCAACAAACACACGCCAAGCCCTCATAAAACTCGTGGCCTCTTCATAAGTAATAAATTCATCACAGACGAGTAGTAGATACCTTGATCTAGTCATTGAAACAACATGATGTGGTTGAATCTATTAACGCATTTACCCCGTGTAGTTCCTGTGGCATCTCTGAGGAGTGAAGAAAGAACAAGACTACTGTACCCTCAAGTATGCCACACAAGGCAACTATTGGGAGGTTGTGCATGAGGCTGGCAACCTCATCATGTCAATAAAATTGCCACAAAAACCACTGCTGCAGGAGCATGTGACTGCTTGGTGCTGGGCTCTTGCAAGGGGACTAGCTGCAATAATGGCTTCATTCTGCTTAAGTAGCGCAAAGGGAAATGATGATTATCATGATTGTTTTTCATCATCATAATTGTTTTTCATCATCATGATTGTTTTTTGTCATCATGGTTGTTTTTCATCATCATGATTGTTTTTCATCATCATGGTTGTTTTTCATCATCATGATTGTTTTTCATCTTCATGGTTGTTTTTCATCATCATGATGGGGCAAAGTCTTTTACAGACAGGGGGTATGATGTGCTGGTGTTGTGGGTAGTGGGTTTCCCCCCTTGCTTCACCCTAGGCCTAGTGAATTCTTGTTCATGAAAGGAGCGACCATTGCGGTGTTAGTCTCTTGGCCTAGCAAAACCTCTCATACCCCAAGATCGTTGTGCGTGGTGAAGAGCCACACCCTCCTCGAGGTAGTCCTGGTAACTGAGGGTGCGAATCTTCAGGCTAAACACAACGGATCTAGAAGAGCAAACCTCGATAATAAAATCGGTGCACTACACCGTACACGCCCTCTGTGGGTGGGAAGGAGCCAGAGGGATACTGAACAAGTCTTGGGAGTGGGAACGAGTGTGGACTGCTCCCTGAAGATCGGAACCCATCGTACAGGCACAGAGACTCGGGATGTGACGATCCTATTGCCTTCAACTCTTGGTCACATGCCTAGAGCCTCGGAGAACTCGGCGTAACCAGCAGGCAATTTGGTGGCGGGGAAAGAGCACTGTGAGCCCTACCTTGGCTACGTATCACAAGGAGATGTAGAAACACCCCCTTTATCTCCCCCAGAGCTGGCACAGTACACTTCTGGCTTCTACCCGGGGTGGTAGGAAATCCACAGGCACCCCAGCATCACAATGCCATGAAGATGACAAAGTTGGAATTTACTAACTCAAACCTGGCAGAGCAAGTCCTCCATCAGATGCGGCCGATGCTGGGCCCACTGGTGCATGGACACGTCCCAATCCCCATCGAGACTTGCCCGGGGAGCCCACCCCGGCTCAAAAAAGCAGAGAAGGCCACTCTCCAAACCTCCGATGTCTTGCGGGCAGTGTTAGGATGTGCAAGAACATGGACAGGAAGACTCCACAACTTCCCCACTGAAGACACGCCCACGGCGACCGTTGCCTAAATTGGCTGTGTGTGGTGTACCCGGAAACGGGGCCTCCCAGTACTGAGGCACAGTTAAGTCCCCGATGTCACTTATCGGTACAGAGTTGAGAGAGATGGCTGAGCATCACAATCCCCCCTGTGTTGCAGCATGATGAGAACCCAGCATTGCACACTGAGCTTGGGAGGATCACTTGGGCACCAGACTTAATACTGGCTCTTGACTGGATGGCCGCATGCAGGAGATTTCTACAATGGAGGGTTGGCAGGTGGTGGATATCTGGAAGTGGCTCTGTGCAGGACGTAAGGATTCCTTGGGAGAGCCCAGAACCAGAGCACAGCATTGTGCAAGCTCTGCATAGTTGGAGAGCCCCCTGGATGACGGGGAATGCACAGTGTGCTACCCCACCTATCCCCAACTGCTAACTTAGAACCAGAAGTGGGGTCCTCTGTATGCATGCCAGGCCAGGATAAAATGCCTGGGAAAGAGACTGGAGCTCAGAACTCCCTAACTCAAAGTTGCAGGATGGCAGGAAAGACAGGGCTATTTTGAAGATAACGCAACCATATTTTCACCATACGAGCTCGGACGCCGCCTCGGTAAACAAGGTCCGCGCAGAGCAGTGACACCCCCAGGCTGCTTGCGAATAGTCTACTACTGGGAACATAAACAGATTAGGGATGAGCCCACTCTCCCGTTGAACAGGTGCTAAAGTCGTAGATACTGGGCCTGAAGGCGCACCGGAAACCACAGTATCACGCAACTCGCTTTTTTTTTTTTTTTTTTCTATGGAGAGTACACCGTCAAATAAATCTCGTACTGGTGCTAGCCCTGTGGAGCTCCACCAGGCAGGTGCAGTGCCGGGCTCTGAGCCTCGACAGAGCCCACCCTCAGCTACTGGAGGACCCTCTAGACTGTCTTGTGGAGTCAGCAGACGGCGGAGGAGAACTACTGACCAAAACAAAACAGAAAAAGAGAAACCCAGAGTGCCACTTGTCATGATGCACTGGAATGCAGAGGGAGTGAACAGCAAGCAGGCTGGATACAGCAAAAAGATAGAGCTGGAAAACATCTTGTATGAGAAGCAAGTCAGTGTTTGCTGTATCCAAGAGACTCACTTGAAAGCAGATCAAACCTTTAAAATAAGGGGATATCAATGCTTCAGATCCGACAGAAAAGATAGACGAAAAGGAGGAGTACTTACTCTTGTAAGGAATAACATTCCTGCACACAAAAGGAAAACCTTCATGGATGGAGCAGAATATCAGCTGTTGCAGATAAAGGTAGACAAGATGGAAATAGAACTCCTGAACTATTATTACTGTCCGAACAACAAACCTCTGAGTCTCAGCTCTATACAGGTACCAGCCACCAACTTTATAGCAGTTGGAGACTTTAATAGCCACTCCCAGAGCTGGGGCTATAACCATCTGGATCACAGAGGTGAAGAGGTTGAAACTTGGCAAGATGATCACTCCCTAATCCTAGTCAATAATGCCACAGATACTCCTACCTTCTACTCCAGAGGATGGCACACAACTTCAACACCAGATCTTGCCTTCTCCACACCAGATATAGCTGGATCTATTAGTAGAGAAGTAGGAGACCAACTAGGGGGAAGCGACCATCGCCCAATCTTTCTTACTGTCCAGAGTGCAACTCTCAGTACAGGCCCAGCCATTACAAGATGGAACTACAAAAAAGCCAACTGGGGTTTATTCAGGCAGGTGAACACGCTGCTGTCTACCCTCAAGGTACAGAACAGAGACATTAATGAAGTGGTAAAAGACTTCAACAGATGCATACTACAAGCTGCAAAAGAAACCATTCCCAAAGGATGCCGGCGTAACTACATACCATACTGGTCCAGCACACTCCAAGAACGTCAGGAAGCTATGGACAGGGCTAGAAAGGACGCAGAGTCTCAGCCTTCACTTGAAACTCACAACAAATGGAAAAAGGCTGTAGCAGAGTTTCAGAGAACAAAGCTAGAAGAAAAAACGGAAAAGCTGGAGAACTAAAACGGCATCGCTGAACCTTGAGAAAGATGGCAGGAAACTTTGGAGATTAGTCAAGTCTCTAAATGAAGAGCGTTCCTCACCTAGGCAGACTATCACATTGGATGAAGGTGGCAAACTTTTCAGAGGAAAACAAGCTGCAGACTTGTTTGCTAGAAGATACAGTTCAGAAAGCAACTTACCCATTAACATAGATCATCAGAGAGAGATAAGAAAAGAAATACTGGCAACCATGGGACAGACAGATACTCCTGCCCCAATGAGGGAACCCTTCACACTAGGAGAACTACAGAACGCTATTTCCAAGCTTAAGTTTCAAAAGTCACCCGGCCCAGACAAAATCAGCAACGAAATGCTAGTAAATCTGAGCTCAGCAGCAAAGACAAAACTGCTTGAGATATTCAACCACAGCTGGTTGAAAGGAACGGTACCCCAAGTATGGAGAGAAGCCATCACAATACCCATACCAAAGAAAGGGAAATGTAAGACCGAGGCTGCAAGTTACTGGCCAATCAGTCTCACAAGCTGTGTTGGGAAGACTATGGAGCGAATAGTCAACCACAGATTGAAATGGTATTTAGAGTCTGAGCAGATCCTGGTGCCGGAACAAGCTGGATTTAGAGAATGCGACAGTATAGAAGACCAAGTTACTTACTTGTCTCAAGCAATAGAAGATGCCTTCCAGGAGAAGAAAAAGGTCCTAACGATCTGGGTCGACTTCAAGCAGGCCTTTGACAAGGTGTGGAAAGATGGCCTCATTGCAAAACTTAGGAGAAGTGGAATCCAAGGCAACATGATGAAATGGATCCAGTCATACTTGCATAACAGGAGAACTAGAGTCACTCTTGATGGTCTGCAGAGCAGAAAAGTGTTGCTCCATCAGGGGGTACCTCAAGGAGGAGTAATTTCCCCAACACTCTTCCTTGTTTACATCAATGACCCGGTGAAAGATATCCCTGCAGGAGTGAAAGCTGCCTTATATGCAGATGACCTAGTACTCTGGTGCGCTGATGAAAATGTCACCACAGCAAATTATAGAATGCAGCGGGCAGCAGACATGCTAGTGTCATGGGCAGAGAAATGGCTTATCACAATAAACACAGACAAAACCTCCACAACACTGTTCTCCCTCGCCCCCAAGGACAAATCAGCTAACATACACCTAGGGACAACCGTGATCAAGGAAGAAAGCTACCCCACCTATCTTGGGGTGACATTTGACCAAAGGCTTACATGGAATAAGCATATTGAAAATGCAGAAGGAAAGGCCCGAAGACAACTAGGCATACTCAGAAAATTAGCAGGTACCAACTGGGGAGCAAATGAACGAAATCTAAAGAAGATTTATAATGGAGTAATAAGACCACACTTAGAGTTTAGCTCAGCAGCATGGTCATCAGCTGCTAACTCACATCTGCAGTCTTTGGACAAGGTGCAAAATCAAGCTCTCAGGCTCATTACAGGAGTCATGAAAACTACACCAATAACAGAGATGCAGAAGGTTGCTGGATTACAGACATTATCCCATAGAAGAGACACAAAAACCATGATCCAGATGGAAAAGTACAACAGTATGCCAAAGCACCCAATGAAGGCAAGACTAGATGATCTGGCATTGGGACGTCTAAAGCGTAGCAGCTTTGTGCATCGGGGGAAAAGAATTATAAGACAGCATCAAGAAGACCTATCCATGAAGACAACACCACTGAAGCCCACCCTATACCCTGTACCATGGGAGCAGGCCAGCAGTGCCCTCCAAATTAATACATCAGTCAGTGGTCTCACAAGTGGATGTGAGTATAATGATCTGCAAAAACGAACTGCTACATTGAGTATGATCCAAGAAAGCTATCCCGATCAATCATGGATACATGCCTATACAGATGGATCAGCAACTAATGCTGTTAGGAATGGAGGTGCCGGTATCTTTATCTCATATCCTGACAACCACTATGAGACTAGGCACATTCCCACTGGTAAATTCTGTTCCAACTATACAGCTGAGGTTCAAGCTCTAGAGCAAGCTGCAGATATGATTTATAACACCAACTCTGACTGCCACCAGGTAGTCATCCTCACAGATGCACTGTCTGTCCTGCAAGCTCTCAAGGGTGGTAAACTCCCGCATCTGAGAAATGAACTAAACAAGGTAGCTGCCAAAAAGAGAACCATACTTCAGTGGGTACCATCTCATTGTGGTGTACCCGGAAATGAAAAGGCAGATAAACTTGCAAAAAAGGGAGGAGAATGTGAACAAGAAGATAATGAAGTCACATACTTTGAGAAAAAGAGAGCTATCCAGACTATCAGAAGAGAACAGAACCAACCCAAAGATGACTATCACACTCTCGACCGGCAGGGACAGATAACTATTTTTCGACTCAGGACAGGGCATAACAAACTGAATAAACACATGCACAAGCTACGATTGTCTGCTTCACCACTGTGCACATGTGGATTAAACGAACAAACTGCTGAGCATGTTCTACAGGACTGTCCTCTGTATGACCAGTTAAGAAAGATATACTGGCCCAATGACTCAACACTAAACTCAAAGCTATATGGAGTTAAAGAGGAACTTCAAACAACAGTCGAATTCATCATGAGAACTCGTCTGACGGTGTAAACATCAAACAACAGTCGAATTCATCATGAGAACTCGTCTGACGGTGTAATCATCAAAGATGCGATCGCAAGAAGAAGAAGATCATCATGATTGTTTTTCATTATCATGATTCTTTTCATCATCATGATTGTTTTTCATCATCATGGTTGTTTTTCATCATCATAGTTGTTTTTCATCATCATGATTGTTTTTCATCATCATGGTTGTTTTTCATCATCGTGATTGTTTTTCATCATCATGGTTGTTTTTCATCATCGTGATTGTTTTTCATCATCGTGATTGTTTTTCATCAGCAAAAGTCCACATGAACAATAACAGATTTTAAAAACTCGAGCAGCATTGAATGAAACTAACAAAAATCAGATGAACAAAGCAGACTTTACAGAGAAGACTCTTTGACACGCACTCTAGTCAGCTCAGGAGGCTTGCTGTGTTTTCTGAGATGCATTTGAATCATTCCAAAAGGTGAATGTTTACTGAGGTGCTGTCCACTCAGATCAGAAGTGAAGCTGTATTTTACCCTTTTTTTAATTTTATTACTTGTTAGAACAACTGCATCCATGTATAAATCTTTATGATGTGCTTCCTCTGTTGCCAGGACATCCAGTTCAAACACAAGCAGGGTAAAGAACACCACATATTCAAAACAAATATCAAGCCAGGGTCATTTTGGAAGTTACTGCAGGTATAAATTTAGTTTTTAATAAAAGATATTGACAAACCGAAAAACCTGCCCTTTGCCCATTGTATTTAACCAGCATTTGCTGTGGCTGTTAAACTTCTTGTAACTTCTGCAGTCTATGTTTTACGTTCTAAAACATTATGATTCCTGCTAATTAGCAGCAGCAGTCATTTAGTTCCTTGTCTCATTCATGTATGTACTATATATAGAATTCCATACCATAATTTTTTAACATGCATTTTAACTCTCTTCTTCTTCTTTCAACTCCCCAAGGAGCATAGGCCTTCAACAAACTTATACCAAGTCTTCCTGTCCTGTGCCATCAGCTCAAGGTCTTTCCGTCTCTTTTTCTTCCCCTTCATGTTTGTTTCCAGTTGTCTTTTCTGTGTGTTCTTTGTCTTCCTTTACCTCTCTTACCCTGGGGATTCCACAACAGGCACTGTCTGATAATGCTGTCATCAGGTTATCTCAGTGTGTGTCCTATTCATCTCCAGCATCTTCTTCTCATTTCATGTTCCGCTTGTATAGTTCTTGTCATCAGTTCTACATTAGTGATCTTTGTCTTGCCACTTCAATCCTTCTTTTGTTATATGCAAGCATACATTTATGAAATGTCTGTAGCCTATTTGGTTGTTTTGTTGCAACTCCATGTTTCAGAGCCATACAATAGGACTGACCTGACATTTTAATCTCCATATATCTTTAACTCTTGTAGGCTGTAGCAAAAGGTTTGTATGAGTATAGTTGTCAGTAGTAGTTACTGATAGAACAGAAAAGAATTATGTCTGAAAAGAATATAGCCCCAGTGTCAGAGAAGAGCACTGGTATCACAGGATAGTCACTGCTTTGAAGGCCTCTACTTCAGATAGTAATCAGATTAAAGTTGGAGCCTAATATGCGACCTTCGCTAGTAACTAACCAATGATAATCAACAATTCAGTAAAACTCAAAATGCAACAACATAAAATTGATAAGTCAGAGAAATACAATTACTGAATCATTTATTATGTACATCTATCTTGTGTTTTCTTCTTGTGCAAATTATGATTGATGAAAATGATGAAAATTGAATGAATAAAAGGTTAATTACAAAATTATTCAATAGTTAACTTTCAATTTTTAACTAAACAAAAGTTCTTTCTGGAATCTTCATAATAGACTAGAATGTTCATCCAAAATTTCCTTTATAACTAAATTGTCTCTTGTCTTGCCTTTTATCTTAGAACAGTTTGTTCATCATAACACAAATAGTTACTTTGCTGAGGCCACTCATAAAGTCTGCTTGAATTTTTCACATAGAATACTTGTCATTAAGTTCTGTAAATGTCCTTTAGTAATACTACACAGCAATATCAGTAGCAGGTCGTGTACCACGCCACCAAGCACAGATGGGGCATGGTACTCAAATACAGATGGCAATATATGATGCTCCTGTGTTGGTCCAGGAAGGCACTATTGATCTAGATTCTAGACCTCTTGCTGTAGTATGATATGAATGAACGTGGAGACAATATGTGACAAGTGGCTAGCCTTTGGTCATAGGTTCCACAAGCCTACATGTCCATGAATGAAAGTGTTCAGATCTGTGCATGTATATGAATGATACCGTCGCCTTTCACATTCTGGAGTGCCTAGTCCATTATTCCAGTATAATTACTTTTAATTGACCCCTCCTAATGACATTCATTATAATTGTTGGTATGCATCAAATTCTTTTATACATCCACAACTTAATTTCAGTTCAGTCCTCTGGTCTGATCCTGATACATATTTCCATTCTATCATAAAATCTGAAGAAAAAACAAATTATTTATTCGTAAATTTACATACTGTCTAGAATAGATGCAAAGTACAGAACAGACTCAGTTTGGTGAGGTAGAGCTGCACGGCATACAAGTGGTAAAAGGTTTCAGCCTTGACAGCGTCTCCTTCCTTCAGTCTATCTGTCTTCTGCTGTGTGTGTGTAAAGTTTGAAGGTCACCATATTTTCATTGGCAAACAAGTGTGTGTGTTGAATTACATCTTCTTGGGTCCTTAGGCCCTGACTGTAAATTGCGTTGTAGAAGTCAGCCTCAGGTATAAGTAGATTTTTAGCTCAAAATTCTGGTCTGTTCTTGTCATATGTGTTGACCCCCAAACATATTCTTCTTGGATCCCTAGCTGTTGGCTGTCAGAGCAGTCGGGGGCGTCACGCCTGGTGGTGTCTTGTAGGGCAGTAACAAACTGTCTCCTCTTTGCTCGGTCAGCGACCATCTTTCGTATGGTGCCCAAACTCAGGCTCATGCTTTGCATCTCTGTCTCCACAGCTCCAAATGCTAGAACTGAAATGTCGATATGGTATACAGTAGCCTATGGCGAAAGCATATAAAAAGTTATATAACTAATAACTCAATATAACATCGTTTTAAAAGTGGGATTTCAAATGCAGTGGATGAGGACGAAGACAATGTGTTGTGATGAGACAGTGACAAGGAGGATAACAATGAAAATACAGAAGATAAAGTCGTAACTTCCAGTGATTCAGACCCATATACAGACTTCTTTACGTCAGATGATGAACAGCATTTACAGCAAAACTTCGAAGGATTTTAAGATGTGATCATAAAGGTTCTCATTGTCAATATAATAATGAAGCAAAATTCACATGAAGTTAAAATTTAGGTACGGGTTTGTAAAAGTCAACCCTTAGTTTTGGAAAGATTTTTTCAGGTTTAAAAAGTTGCCTAATATGCTGCAATTTACAGTATATTATCCACAAGTATAGACACCAAATATCCTAATAATGGAGTAGGGGTTGAGCTGAATGTTTTTCATTAAAAAATAATGCAAAGCTGTATGATGATTGTCCAGTGGAACAAGAGTTGAGAAGAAGATGCTGACGATGGATAGGACACACATTAAGGAGACCTGTTGATAGCATTACAAAGCAGTCCTTTTTCTGGAATCCACAGGGAAAGAGAGGCAGAGGTAGACCAAAAAACACACGGAGAAGAGAACTGGAAACAGAGGTGAAAATGATGAGGAAAACATGGAAAGAACTTGATGTGATGGCACAGGACAGGATGACATAGCATTTGTTTGTTGAAGGCCTATGCTCCTCGAGGAGCTAAAGGGTATTGATTGACTGATTGTATGATGATTGTTCTTTTTTAAATCTTTGATTTCTGTTGCTATTTTGTTTGTCCACCACCTGCTCCTTTTTAAAAAAATGCATGACTAGTTTTCATCGTCATCAATTTGTGTCACATGCTCTTGCCGTGGTGATTTCTGTGGCAATTAGTTTTACACGATGAGTTCGCCAGCCCCAACCTTATATTAGTCTTTTTGGAATATCCCCTCTATGGTAGAGGACCATCCAACTTGTCGCATAGCACTCGTTGTATATGCGACAGATGCATCCTCTCATATGTTCATCACTGCTAGTCTTACGTCTGATGCCTAATTTCAGCAATCTCAGCCTTGTTGATTCATTGATTGCAATGTATGTCTCTAGTAGGCGATCAGTAATTGTCTTCAGTATTTCCCCCTTATCCATATCCGCCAGTTAGTGGGTCTGGTATATTTTATCAATGTTGAGCCTGCTGAGCCTGCTGGGCGACTCACAGCTTTGACTGCTTGCGTCAGGGTCAGCGAACCAGAGCTGACCAAGACCCTACTCCACCTCCAAGTGGTGGTCCTGGAAACAGGCTGGATCACTGCAGTCTGGCTGAGAGAGTAGGGATTGAAGTGGGAAGGCAAACCCGGTCCCAAAAAATGCTTTGCTGAAGTCGGATGTGTCGGCCGAAAGGTGCAAATATCGCAGCTTCGCTGTAAATGAACACAACGCAACCAATGTCTTTTTCAGGACGAACAAGGAAGAAGAAGAAGATAACCCCAGCATGACATTTCTGACTGGGTTTTACCAGAGTAACAACAGCGATATCCACTTATGTCTCGTATCTTTTTAAAAAAATATTTATGCATTTAGATTTGTTCTCTTGTTTTTTTTTTCCTCTATTGTTTTTATTCATTTGTCCCTGGCAAAGACCTTGTGGTCATAACCTCTACCCTTTCTTTGTTCTTTGCCCCAGTAAGATGTACACTACTTATTTCTGTTACTCCCCACCATTTATGATGATGCCAGCAAATTTGTTTAAATTGTATCTTCAGATTCGGGATGCTGGAAACCACTTGTGTCATGCCTTAGAGACAGCGTCCAGACATGACTCATCTAATGAGTACAGATCTGTCCGGGAGGTTTTCCTGGTATGTTTTTACAATTGAAAAGTTGTTTTTAAAAAAGATTAAATAGTTCATTTGTCAGATAATTTTTTAATATCTTTTGATTTCCATTATTGTTTACATTGCCTCACTGTGAGCATTTATTTTAAGTGAAAGTTCTGTAGACTTGGTCTGATAGCCATTAGTTAATTGAGATTTGGATGACACCAACTATGGGCCTTTGGTTCCAAATAATTTTTAAAAAAAAAGTGGTTGCTTTTTAGTTAATCGTCACTTTCAGCTGCCATATCCACAACAGAAGTTGGCCGCAATGGATCTCTAATGTCATTTGTCTCCTGTGCTGGTGGTACACTCTGATAGACTCTTTCCTGTCTATCTGTTGATGTTATCTTCCTACTTAGATCAATGTCTTCCTCTTGCACGTTTGCCTTTAACTTTGAAAATTAATGTGTTATTTTTAATCTGACGAAGTTTAAAATAGAAGAAAGAAGAACAGTAAATGGTGGTTGGGGTAATTGTTGATATGTTGAAAAAAAAAAACTAATTTTTTTTTTTCCAGTTACTGGATGAGTTAATGGACAGTTTAATGAAATGCCGCCAGTGTCTTTCTCTGCCAAAGCGTAAATCCATCCAAGACCTCATCGAAAATCAAAATTTGGTGAGTTAAAAATAGATTTAGTTGCGTTTTGAATTAACATTGCAGATACAGAAACAAGTGGGAAGCAATGCATCCAAGCCGCCTGAAGAATGATGCAAATTACCAGCTTAACAGAATTGAACAAGTGGTAATCTTCAGACTCCGTGCAGGCCACAACAGATTGAGATACTATCTATCCAACAAGCTGAAGATAGGAACTATTGATGAGTGTAACTGTGGCACTGATAAAGTGACAAGCTAAACATCGGCTGCAAAAGTGCCCAACAAATGAAAAACAAAGAAAGCACATATGGCCTTTACCAGTACCACTCCTGGACAAACTATTTGGTTTGGTTTGGTTTGATTTTTTTAAGGACCATCTTTATTCACACGGAAAATGCCATAAGAGGTCTGATCTTCTCCCTTAGATCACACAAGGAGGATCTCAACACAGTGCACAAACTCTGTAGCACCGGCGAGGATCTTTATGTGTGTGTACAGGAATCACACATTCTGTAAATTTTGTTGTGGTGGGTTAGTTTCCAATTTTTTATTTTTGCCAGGGCAGTGGCCCTATGGCCTACTCTTTACAATTTTTAACGTGCACAACGTGCACACTGGACCTCCTATTTTTTTTCGCCCTTTTCGAGAGGGCTAGGCATCCGATCTCACTACACAGGAGATCAGGGGGAGTGAAATCATTAGGAACCACTAGTTCTGAAAATAAATTTCCATCAATTATAATCCCTGTGCTGGGAGCGAACCCGATACTTTTAGAATTAGAAGTGGATGCCATACCTCTGACCACTCAGACTCCAAACTCTATGGAGATACCAACAAATTCAAGCTGACCACTGCTTTCTTTAAACATATTCAAGTTGACGTCTGCAAGTGTACGAACAAGAATTAACATTGGATGTAGCAGGATAAAGTAAAACATATATGTAGCTGGATATGGTAACACTGTGCATAATATATGTAGCTGGATAAATTAACATACTATATGTAGCTGGATAAAGTAATGTAATGTGATAAAGAAAAGTAATATATTTAGCTGGATAAAGTAACATACAATATGTAGCGGGATAAAGTAATGCAATATATGCAGCTGGATAAAGTAATGTATGTAGCTGGATAAAGTAAAGTAATGTATGGAGTATAAAATAACATAAATATGTAGGTGGATAAAGTACCATACCATATGTCGCTAGATAAAGTAACATATCCCTCTCTTCTCCAGCTCTTCCTTCCAGACTTGCAGGTTGGATTGGAGATGTGCCTCTGATTTAGCAATCAGGGCAACATCATCAGCAAATGTCAGCTCTGAAATACAGACCTGTCTCATCTTCCAGTACCCCACTGAATACTTTCTTGTTCTCTCCTTACATACCTTAATGACATTGTCCATGAGGAGTATGAAAAGGTAAGGTGACAGGATATCACCTTGTCTTACACCAGTGGTGGTCCTGAACTCTTCTGACTTATGGTTTGCTGTCCTCACATAATTTCTGCAAGACTTGTAGAAGCTCTGTATAGCATGAATCAGAGGTGCTGGAATGTTCTTCCTTGCCAAACAGTCCCAAAGTTTGCTCCAGGGGACTCTGTCAAAACCTTTTCCAGATCTATGAAACAAAGATGGATCTCACTCTTATACTCAAGGGCCTTTTCTGTCTGAGTGTGAAGATTAGGTCTTGAGTACTTCGGTTCGCTCGGAATCCGCACTGGACCTCATCCAGTTGTGGCTCAGCTAGGCGTCGGAGTCTCTGCTCTAGGATTCTAGAGTAGATTTTACCAGGAACACTGAGAAGGGATATGCTTCTATGGTTTCCACACTGTCGATTGTCACCCTTTTTGAAAATTGGTGTTATGATGGCAATCTCCCAGTCCTTTGGTATGGTCTTGTTGTACCACGCTGCCTGTAGAACCCTTAAGAGTAATAGGTCGCCTGATGCTCCCATGTACTTAACCATTTCTGGTGTTATACCGTCATGCCCTGCTGCTTTGCCCATCTTGATTTTCTCCAGTGCTGCCTTCAGTTCTTCCATCTTTATGTCATCTTCACCATCATTGGTTTTCTCTTCTGTGCTAGTGGTTATCATTTCTGATGCTTAACCATGCTCACCATCCAGGAGTTCTGAGAAATATTCTTTCCATCTTTCCATTACTTCCTTCGGGGCAGTAAGCAATTTGCCTTGCTTGTCCTTTATAAATTTGAGAGGGCATTGTTTTTTCCTTCCTCATGTTCTTTAGGGTCTTATAGAACAATTTCTGGTTTTCTTGTGCATCTTTTTCTAGCTTTTCTCCAAATTCTTCCCAGGACTTCTGTTTTGCTGCTAGCACTTTGTTCTTTGCTTCTGTTCTGAGTGTCACATATTCTCAATATTTTTCCATTTATCCTGTTGTGTTTTTAGCTCCTAAGTATTGTTTCCATGCCATTTTCTTCTCTCTTATTTTCTCTTTGACTTCCTCTGTCCACCAAGGTGTCCTCTTTCTCTTGTTCCCAAGTTGGACTTCACCGCATGCTTCTGCAGCAGCTGTCTTTATGATATCCTTGAATTTATTCCAGAGGGTTTCCAAGTCATCAGGTTGTTCTTCTGTGTTGCTCACCGCTGCAGCAATTAGCCCCTGATATCTGGTCTTAATTTCTGGCTCTCTCAGCTTGTAGGTCCTAATGCTCATTTCCCCCGCTCGTTTACTTGGTTTCTTGTGTGATGTTGGGCAGTTCCTAGGCTGAGCAACTCTTTCAGTTGTTCTTTTGATTGTTAGCAGATAGTGATCACTTCCAATCTCTGGCCCCCTCCAGACTCTAGCATCCCGGACATATTTGAATGAGCTTCTCCTAACAATGGCATAGTCGATCACTGACTTCTCATTCTTTGTTGGTTCACATCTAGTGTATGCATGTATGCGCTTATGGGGGAACTTTGTGTTTGAAATGATCAGATTCTGCTCACTGCAGAATCTAAGGAGTCGCTTTCCATTGTCATTGAGAGTATCTTCTCCATATCTTCCTGTGATGGGGCCGAAAAGGAGACGCCCGCCCCCTACCTGTTTATAGGCAGATTTATCGCCCACATATTTTCGATGTGCGCGAAGCATTCTGGGATGTGAAAATTCTTCAAGATTGATGAAAAGGCCATAATAACGCCTAGAAATTAGTTTTGGTGCATAGTTGTGTGTTATATTTGATAGTGGTGTTTTTGCTCTAGAAATAGTTGTGTATATTTCTGTTGTCGGCCCTTCTAAAGCAAAAATCGCGAGTGTTGTTTATGCGGCTAAATTAATACGCCTAGCGCGCAGTAAGTTGAGTGATTCGACCTGGGCTTATAAAAGAAATAGCGAACCAGCAGCGGCCCTTCTTAAGTATCAGTCCAGACAAGAGAGAACAAAACGAGGGGCCCTGTGTACCCACACAGAAGAACACAAAGACATGACACATTAGCAATCGGGCACATGCTGGGTGTTTTGTTTTGTTATGTTCGCTAGTTTATTTGTTTAATGTTTGCTTAGTCCCTGAATGGGTTGTAAAAATAAATACAGCCCCTGCCTCTAGAATCAAGAGTTTTATTGTTGTTCGGGTCGGTGCAAGTGTGACAAGAGAGTGATCAAACATATCACAATATCATCATCATCTCGCCCACCCTATCACAATTATAACACACAACTATGCACCAAAACTAATTTCTAGCCGTTATTATGGCCTTTTCATCAATCTTGAAGAATTTTCACATCCCAGAATGCTTCGCGCACATCGAAAATATGTGGGCGATAAATATGCCTAAAAACAGGTAGGGGGCGGGCGTCTCCTTTTCGGCCCCATCACATTCCGATAACTCCACCCCATCTAGCATGGTCATTTCCAACTCTGGCATTAAAATCTCCAAGCATGATAACTTCATCAAGGCAGTCATTCACTGTCCTTTGAAGCAGCTCGAAGAATTCCTCCTTGACCTCTGCTCTGTCATCCTCATTTGGCCCATACACTATGACCAGGTTGACTATGGTTTCTCCTTCTTTTAGTTTTACAACCATAATGCGCTCCGAGACAAAGTTCCATCCCTTGATACTATCTTTTTAAATCAGAGGCACATCTCCAATTCAACCTGCAAGTCTGGAAGGAAGAGCTGGAGAAGAGAGGGATGGTCATAAGCAGCTCTAAAACAAAATCCATGGTGATATCACGAGAAGAAAGAAGACATCAGATTAAGCTGGGAGAACAGGTCCTGGAGCAGGTAGACCACTTTAAATACCTCGGAGCTATTATTGACCGAAAGGGAGGCATCAAAGAAGAGTTGGCCACTTGAAAAGCAGCAGCTGGGAGACTTTTTCAGGCCATAAATTGAGGATTCCTCAGCAAGAGAGAGGTTGGTAAGAAAACGAAGATGGCTGTATACCGCTTCACCTATGTCCCAGTCTTGACATATGGATGCGAGTCATGGGCAATGACTACAGCCCACAAAAGCCAGATCCAAACCTCAGAAATGAGGTATCTGAGGAAAGTGGTTGAAGTAACAAGAAGAGACATGGTACGCAACCAGACGATACGTCAAGGCCTTAAATCCCACCCCCTGCAGACCCAAGTAGAACAGTCCCAACTAAGATGGTTTGGCCATGTCTGCAGAATGGGAGAAGATCGGCTACCACGACAAGCATGGGAAACAAAGAGCCAGGGATCCAGACCCCCAGGACGACCCAGAGTCCGCTGGAGGACAACATTAGACAATCTTTGAAGGACCGAGGACTAGAATGGAACCAGGCCAGGAGGAAGACAACCGATAGGATGGTCTGGCGCTCTCTCTTCCAAACCTCTACACCTCACGGTAGAAGGGGAACGACTAAGTAAGTAAGATACTATCTTTTTGATTTTTGGCCACAATGCAACCCACGCCCCCTTTAGCTCTGTCAGATGTGGGTACACCACTGTAGAGCAGCGTGTTGCCATCGAGATCCATGACTCCTTCTCCTTTTTTCTTTGTTTCGGTAATAACCAGGATTTCTAGTTTTGCTTTCCTCATCTCTTCCACCAGCTCCTCTTCTTTCCCATTTATACTTCTTGTGTTCCATGTTCCATAAGTCGTAGTCCGTTCCAGTTCGTCGCCTTTAGAATCAGTCCGGTTTTCTCTCTTATATTACTCGTAATCATAGTTTAAAGCAAACAGGTGATTGGCCTGTTGTGCCTTTGCATGGTGGAGGGGCTGCCTCTTTATGGCCTCCATGCAGGCCGCCCTCCTCCTTTTTCATCCGGGCTTGGGACTGGCATAGGCGGAGTTCTCAATTTATATATTAATATAAAATAGACATGTTATAGACAATGGACATAGATGAAAATTGGTAATTTCCTATCTTTCGTACCTTTTTGTTCCGCAGTGAATATGTATAGTTAGGTGTTGTTTCGTAGCGCTTAGGGTTAGGATTAGGGTTAGGATTAGGGTTTGTGTTAGGGTTAGTGTTAACCATAATACTAACCCTAATCCTAACCCTAACTGCTACAAAACAACACCTAACTACATATATTCACTGCGGACCAAAAAGGTACGAAAGATAGGAAATTACCGAAAATTTGTTGCAGCATGCTTCAAGTAGGAATTATCAAAAGTTGAATTGACAATTAATTAATCATGGTTAAATTTCTAGTACAGTAGACATTCAAAAATCCGGCAACCTCCGGACCTGAGGAGTGCCGGATTTTTGAAAATGCCGGGTTTTTTATGGTTATATATTCTGTATATATTTAACAGAAAATGACTACCTGTACACTTTATCTGCGATCGACAATGCACGATGTTTACGTTTTACACCACTTCTTTTATTTGCTGAATCCATAATGGGGCTAAACAGCAGCAAATAAATGATAAAATGAGAAGGAATGAGCAGGAATGCCTGTTAACATGTGCAAGCAAGACCCAACAGCTGCATCAAAACATAAACTGCTCCAGAAAACAGTGGCGCGCCAACGCGGTAAATTTAAAAATGCGCTCCGAAATCCATGCCGGAAATCTGAAGGAACCGGATTATCGATGGCCGGATTTTTGAATGTCAACTGTACTTGTACTATACAGAGTGCGAAATGATACATTGATACTGAGAGTTTTTAAAATTGTAAATAAAAATATGGAAGAAATATTGTGTTAAAACAATATAATGATATAGTCTATTGTATGAATACGCACACAGTATCAGAGATATGATTTTTAACATTCACAATATAATACACCCAAACACACTTTATAATATCTGCCCTAGCACACTGTCCTGCAAACTGAAGTTGGACCATTCTGTCTTTTGCAAGTTTAGCTTCAAACCTAACTTTCTCCTCCTCATCTTCACAAAGTTCAGTACATGTCTGGAAAAATTCAGTTTTAGCTTCTAATTCTTCTGCATTTTCCAGTCTCTTAAATTTTTAACATAATGGAGGAACCTGAGCACTTTTTTTGGGGTACAAAATTGGCTGAGTGTCCTTTCACAATGTACTGTCACAGCAAGGCGATGGTGCCATTCGGTTGGTCCTAGGTTCGATTCCTGGTAAGCCTATCACTATTTTCTTTTCTGTTGTCTAGTGTCATCCGTTATGTCCAACGAGTACCTGATTATAACCTTTATTTATTTACTTATTTATAAATTGTTTTTAACATAACTAGTGTCGGTGTGTATATCTTCAAATTTTCAAAGATCTTAGCGTCTGTTTTATCAGCTTCCAGTTCTAGAAGTCTGTGGTGTTTTGAAACAATGCTTAGTAAAATATGAAGATAAGGAGGACCATATATTCAATTTTAATATCTGACAAAAGAACTGGAGTAACTTGCCACTTGTTTTTTATTTCCTTTTCCGAATTTCATAAATCTCTTGTAATTTCTCATCAACATGGCCAGACTTCCTTGTTTGAAAGTTTTGTGTTGGTTTGATGTTTTAATAATCTTATTTGGCAGAAGACACCAAAGACATGTGGATGTTCCATGAACTCCCGAAAAACCGTAAATGTTCATAAAAAAGTCATAATCATTTGTTTACCTTCCACTCTAAATCATTTAATGACTCTATCTAAGCCTTCATACTATTCATAAATATTTTAAAATTATTATATGTCTAACTCTAGCTATTGCAAATAGGATGGTATTGGTTTTAGAATTTGATTTCTCCAAATTCCCTACTGGCACTGTAACTTTCAAAGCCCTCCCCATCGTAGTCGCTGAGGAGCCCACAAGTAAAACAACCTAAATCGTTAAAACTTGCCAATGATGTCTCTAGCCCTTGTCCATCATCTCCCACAAACTCTTTCATTTCCATATGCACCCATTCATGCCTAATCTCTCTTGTCCATTTTCTTTCTATCCCTTCATGCTGCTGTTTTTGTCATCTCTGACCTATGAAACTGCCTACCCTACATTAACGAAGCGAGCTGCTAAGATCAATTTCATTCATTCATTCATAACCCTCCACTCCCAAAGGAGCATAGGCCTTCAACAAACACATGCCAAGTCTTCCTGTCACGTGCCATCATCTCAAGCTCTTTCCACGTTCTCCTCATCATTATCACCTCTGTCTCCAGCTCTCTTCTCCATGTGCTTCTTGGTCTACCTCTGCCTCTCTTGCCCTGGGGGTTCCAGAACAAGGACTGCCTTGTAATGCTATCAACAGGTCTCCTCAGTGTGTGTCCAATCCATCGCCATCATCTTCTTCTCATCTCTTGTTCCACTGGCACTTGTCTAGTTCTTGTCATCAGTTCCACGTTGGTAACCTTGTCATACCATTTTAATCCCTCTATTCTATGCAAGCACCCATTTATGAAAGTCTGTAGCTTTTTGGTTGTTGTCTTTGTTGTTCTCCATGTCTCAGAGCCATACAATAGGATTGACTTCACATTTGAGTTGAAGATTCTTATTTTCATGTTGGATCCGATTTCTCTTGATCTCCATATATTTCCCAATGCAATGAAAGCTCCTCTTGCCTTTTGTATTCTTATTTTGATATCACTGTCTGTCCCTCCAACTTTGTCTATATTGCTGCCAAGATATGTGTACGATTCTACATCTTGTATTGGTGTTTCTTCAAGTTCAACCCTGTTATCATTACCTGCATTTATTCTCATTTTGTCTTTTCCCTGTGTATTTTCAGACCCAATTGCTGTGACCTCCCATCGAGTGTTTTCAATTTGTCCTGCATCTGATTACAGTTATGGGACAGAAGAGCCAAGTCATCAGCAAAATCCAGATCATCCAACTGCTTAGTCAGAGTCCACTGGATTCCATTTCTGTTGTGTGTTGTCGATGATCTCATAACCCAGTCTATTGCTAGTAAGAAAAGAAATGGAGACAAGAGGCATCCCTGTCACACTCCTGTTCTTATCCCAAACGGTCCTGTAAGATGTCCTTCGTGAAGAACTCTGCATGTTATGTCTTCATATGTTTTCTTTATTAAATTAATGATCTTCGGGGGAACTCCATATTGCCTCATCAATTTCCAAAGTGATTCTCTGTCTACACTGTCAAATGCCTTTTCGTAGTCCACAAATCTGATGTATAGTGGTGAATTCCATTCCAGACTTTGTTCAACTATTATTCTCAAAGTGGCTATCTGGTCTGTACATGATCTGTTTTGTCGAAAACCTGCTTGCTCATCTCTCAGTTTCTTGTCTATGGACTCTTTTAATCTCTCAAGGATAATCCTATTTAATACTTTTCCTGGCACTGATAGTAACATTATTCCTCTATAATTTGTGCACTCTTGTAAATTTCCCTTCTTAGGCAACTTAACCAGATATCCTTCCTTCCATTCTGCTGATATCTCTTCCTTTTCCCAGACTTTATCAAGTAATTTATATAACATCTCTGTAGCCATGTCGATATCTGTTTTGGTGGCCTCTGCTGGAATACCATCAGGTCCAGACGCTTTACCATCTCTTAGAAGCTTTATAGCTTTCTTTATTTCTTCCTTCATTGGTCTTTCACCGTTAATTTGTAGCTCTTCTTCTGCTGGCTGGATGTCCGGGGGGTTTTGTGGAGCTGGTCTATTGAGAAGGTCCTCAAAATATTCTGTCCACCTCTTCATTTGCTCTTGTATATTGCTGAGCAGTTTTCCTTTCTTATCTTTTATGAGGCAACTTGTTTGCTTGTATTTCCCTGTTAGCTTCTTTGTGCTGTTATACAGTTCTCTCATATTTCCTTTGGCTGCAACATCTTCTGCCTCTCTTGCCAACTCCTCAATATACTTCTTCTTGTCTCTTTTGATACTTCTTTTTACTTCTTTGTTTGCTTCTGTGTACACTTCTTGAGCCTTGGCTTTGGAACTTCTGGTTTTGCTTGTGTTTAAATCTGCTTTCTTGTTTTTTCTGTCTTTTATCTTATTGATGGTTTCTGTTGTTATCCATGCTTTTTGTTGTCGTTCCCTTTTCCCCAGTATTTCTTCACATGTCTCATTCCATACAGTTTTGACCTGCTGCCAATAGTCTTCTGTATTCTCTACATCTTCCAGCTGTTGGAGCACTTGGAATTTGTTGGATACTGTGACCGCAACTTTGTCTCTTGTTTCTTGATTTCTTAGATGTCTTACATTAAATTGTTATCTATAATTTTGCATTGTTGCATATCTCTTGAGTTTCATTTTTACTTTGGCTATCAAAAGGTGGTGATCTGATGCCACATCTGCTCCTCTATATACCTTTACATCCTGCAATGATGATCTAAACTTCATGTTTATGCATATATGATCAATCTGATTTTCTGTTCTATGGTCTGGTGATATCCATGTTGCCTTGTGTATTCTCTTATGTGGGAACATGCTTCCTCCTATAGCCAGTTGATTTGAAGCACAGAAGTTTGAGAATAGTTCCCCATTTTCATTCATTATTCCTAGCCCATGTTTTCCCATGACTTCTTCAAATCTGGTGTTGACTGTACATATCTTTGCATTCATGTCACCCATCAAAATTGTGATGTCTCTTCTTTTAACTTTATTCATAATTTCCTGCAGTCTAATATAAAATGCTTCTTTCACAGACTCTTCTTTGTCATTAGTTGGTGCATAACATTGGATGACATTTACATGTATTTTCTTTTTAGCTGTTTTAAAAGTAGCTGTTATTATTCTGGGTCCAACAGCTTCCCATTCAATGAGTGCTTTCTGTGCCTCTTTAGATAACATAAGAGCTACCCCTTCACTGTGGTGTGAACTTTCGTCTTCATGTCCCGAGGACAGCACCAATTCACCTGTCATGAGTTTCTTCTTGTCTACCCCTTCCACTTTGTTTCACACATTCCCAGAACCTCGATTTTATATTCCCTCATTTCTGCTGCTACTTGTGCCACTTTCCCTTGTTCGTTTAATGTTCGAACATTCCAGGTGCCAAATCTGGAAGTTCTCCTAGAAGAAAGAAGGTTAGTCAGCAACACAGACTTCTTTCGGCTTTCTCTGTGTTGCATCATACTCCTCCCTGCGAGAGGACTTTCCCCTGTCTTGGATGGTGGGGTAACCAGCCCCATGCCCAACCCTCCTTAGTCTCTTTCTACGACATGCGTGGCAGGGAACAGTGTTACTATTCTTTGCTCCCCTTTCGGGCCCCGTTAACACACGGGTGAAGATGAATTTAGGTGGAGAAAATCTTTAATTTCTCCTCAAAATTTTTGTATAATTTAGAACTATCTGGGTCCTATAGATTTTAAGATATTTAATTAGTAAATGCTTCACCCTCTGTAATATTTTCCTCAAATGATGATGATGTTTTGTACTGGCTGTTACAAAGCAAAATTTTTTTTTTAAATGAAAATCCGCACAGAGGTAGTATTTTCCATGAAGTTATTTTCTAGTAAATTATTTTAGCCCTGCGCTTATCAAAAATGTGCTTAAACTGGTTTAAATTTCATGCTTTTTCAAGCCAAAGTCAGTGGATATTTCCTGCCAAAGTAAATGATGCTGTGTTTGCCGGTTATCAAGATTTATTGCCTTCAGGTCAGGAGAAAGGGCGCGAAACTAAAGTAGTGACTTTTCAGAAGACACAAAAAGCCGTGAACTGGAAAAAGTAACGTAATGTATGTAGCTGGATAAGGTAACGTAATATATGTAGCTGAATAAAGTAACGTAATATATGTAGCTGAATAAAGAAATGTAATATATGTAGCTGGATAAAGTAACATATGTAGCTGGATAAATTAACATAATATATGTAGCTGGATAAAGTAACATAATATATGTAACTGGATAAAGTAACATAATATATGGAGCTGGATAAAGAAATGTAATATATGTAGCTGAATAAACTAACATAATATATGGAGCTGGATAAAGTAACATAATATATGGAACTGGATAAAGTAACATAATATATGTAGCTGAATAAAGTAACGTAATATATGTAGCTGAATAAAGTAACATAATATATGGAGCTGGATAAAGTAACGTAATATATGTAGCTGAATAAAGTAACATAATATATGGAGCTGGATAAAGTAACATAATATATGTAGCTGGATAAAGTAACCTAATTTAAAATATAAAACGTTGTAAAGACGAGTGGGCCCTATCTAGTTCCCAGGGGTCTCTGAGAAAGAATAAGACTACTACTCCCTCTGGCATTTTGTAAGAGGTGAGTAACATGAGGCTGGCAACCTCATCGTGTAAAGCAAAATGCTACAATATTCACCACTGCACGAGCACATGATTGCTTTAGTGTAGGCTTCTTCCATCACTGTCACTGGAAAATGTACTGAAAGTTGACCTACACAGGGAGATACACAACATAATAAAATGTTATATTACTAAAACAAGAACCAACATATAACAACTAGAACAAATTAGAATGACAAGGAAAAAAAACAGTAAGTCCATTCAATATCAGTAGAAGAATTATATACCTGTCACAAAAAGTAGAGGATATTGAATTTAAAAGTTATCCAAAGACAATATATTTCAAATTAGTTCATTTATTCCTTCGTACAAGTAAACTTGAGCATCATAACAAGACATTTGTGGTATAAGAAGTGTTATGGCTTTACTCACATGATTTTAGTCGCACTGGCAACCAAGGCGGGGTAGGTACTTCATTTTCACAAAAATATTCCAGTATTTCTAAAAACGTGTAGGGCCCCCGTTTGCCGCTAAACATGCATTGGAACGACGTCTCATACTGCAAATAAGCCTTCTGATGTTGTCTTGAGGAATTCTCTGCCACTCATGCTGAAGGGCCTGGGCTAACTGCTGAAGAGTCTATGGAGCGGCTGGACGTTGTTGGACGCGTCTATTCAGGAGGTCCCACAAATGCTCAATAGGAGACAGGTCCGGGGACATCGGCGGCCACGGTAACGTTCGGATATGCTGCATCTGAAGGTGATCTTGGACGATGCGAGCACGGTGAGGACGTGCATTGTCATCCTGGAAGATGAAATCTGGTCCGTGCCATTGAGCAAATGGCACAACGATAGGCTCGATGATGTTGTCACGGTAGTAGAGCCCTGTGATATTGACCTGGCATATGTGAAGGTCGGTTCTGTCATTCATACAGATGTCTGCCCACACCATTACACTGCCACCTCCATAACGGTTGTGTGCAACAGTTGCAGGAGGCTGGTAACGCTCACCTCGCCGTTGCCAGACACGTATTTGACGATCATGAAAATCCAAAACGAAACGGGACTCATCAGAAAACATCACTGATGCCCACTGTTGATTGGTCCACCGATGATGACGTTGGCACCAATCCATTCTTGCTCGCCTGTGTTGTGGTGACATGGGCAAAGCTACAAACGGTCTGTGTGAGGCCAGTTGCACTTGGTGCAAACGGTTTCGTACTGTCTGAGTTGAGACCCGGATCCCAGTGGTCTGTTGAAGGTGTTGCTGAAGTTGAGTAGCATTTAGAGTCCGAGTTCTGAGGGCCTGAGTAACAAGAAGTTGATCTTGGCGGCGTGTAGTGACTCTTGGGCGGCCAGTCCGAGGCAGATCAGCCACTGTGCAGAAATTTTGATACCTGTTCCACAGTCTGCTGACAACTGACTGAAACATTGAGGTTCCGAGCAGCATCCACTTGCTGACTTCCGGTTTGCAACATGCCTATGCCTATCCATCTCTGCTGTTCTGTCAAACGTTCCATGACGAAGAAAAGAAATTGTATCTGTTGCAGAGTCTTTTTATACCTGTCCATGGTGAGTAGTGTTCATCAAACCCGAGATACACGCATTTTTGTGAAAAAGAATAATGTGTGAACTTTACGGATGGGCCCCACCTCTGTTCTTGGGATTGGCTTACTCATCACGAGTCACCAGGTCAACAGGATATTGCACGTGAGAGTGGAGAAGAGCGTGCTCAGTATGTCCATACAGCCATTAAAATACGAAATTCACTCTTTTGTAAAATAATACATACCATCTTAAAATATCCCCTACTTTTTGTGACAGGTATATTTTAAAAAAATAAAAAACAAACCAATCCAAAACCAACAAAAGCCCAGTAGATAAAAAGATGTCAATAGTGAGAGAGAGCAATTAGGTATCATGGAAGAAGATACATTACAGGCACCATAGACATTAAACATTGCCACAGCAAACGGCAGATAAATTACAGCCTGGAAGAGCCAACACAAACAACACAGTAATACACCATTTGGAAAGATGAACACTATATACCCAAATTATAACCAACATGGGGTTGAACCAGGTATCCCTTGCACACAGAAAATACCAGTTTTCAAGTGCGGGGTTCGGGAGCCGCGCTAGCGTAGTGGTTACAACACCGCTCTGGCGACCGGGTGATACAGGATCAAACCCGGGCGACGGCATTTGAGGATTTTTCGTCGACCGGGATTTGGACTGGATTAACTCGAGACCTGGCGAGGACATTTGAAGGAGTGTCGTCGACCAGGGACTGGCGGCTCCTGAGCCGACCCAGCTGCAATGGGTACCTCCGAAATCGGAGAGTATTTGCCTGAATGGCGAGGGACACTTGTCTCTGTACAAGAAATAAAGGGATACTCACGTAAAATCAATGTCAGGTTAGACATAAATAATAACCTGAGATTTCGCCTCGAGTATTAGCGGGCGTACGAAAAAAAAAAAAAAAAAAAAAAAAAAAAAAAAAAAAGGGGGGGGTTCAAAAACCTTACCTATCTTACAAGGGAGACAGCTGAGGTGGCAGTTCCTAAGTATGTAAATGTGTTTGTATTTTCTAGCTCTTGGTCTGTTATTTTTATGGGTGCAGGATTTCTTACATTTAGTGTTGTGACGTCTGTCCTAGGGAGATTAATGTTTAATCCTACCTGTTGGCTACGTTTATTCAGGTTGTTGCTAGTGGTCTTTGTGTTAATCATCCAGCTGTTGGAGTACTTGGTATTTGTTGCATACAGTGCATCGTCTTAGTCCAGCTTTATTCGATCATCCACGTTTGGCCAAAATTGACCTGAGGTCATAAATTGACTTGTAGCTTAATCTATCATCCTACACAATTTCTTACAGTTAACAGTTTGGATCATGTTGAAAAATTTCATTTTAAAGTGATATGTTCTTCTTTTCAACTACTAACCCAAAAACTTTGAACGTGTTTTTCTCAAAACAAGCTGAAGTAGAGATGGAATAAAGTGGTACTAAAGCAATGCATGATCAAATATTGGTCTCTTATTTCTTAGATACCCCACTTTTAACTTCTCTCAGTGCCATGAAGTTTCAATCTCGAACTGGCTGAGGAAATTTTCTACTGTTTGCTTGTCTTTCCCACATGGACACGTATCCAGTTATGTTCATTTTTAAACTTTTAAATTCTATTAGAGTTGGCAGTTCTCAGGATGAAAATTATCATTTGATGCCTGCATCAAGTAAAGTAAGGAATAGTATGTTTATGTTATATCTGAGTATGGGTGTCCTTTATGCCATATGTCTATTAAATTATTTTTGTTATTGCTTTTATCTCTTCTGTTTACTACTTACTTATCTTCTTCTTGGATCCTTGGCCCATTGACTGACAAAGCATTAAGTGACCATCTCGCTGGTGGCTTCTTGTAAGACAGCAACAACTGTTTCACTTTGTTTGGGTTGGTGCCATCCTTCTTGCAATGCCCCAACATTTCTTCTTCTTTCACTTTTCAACTCCCAAAGGAGCATATACCTTCAGCAAACGTATGCCTAATCTTCCTGTCCCAAGCCATCAGCCCCAACTCTGGTTCGTTAATGTTTATAATTTGTTCTATATTTTCATTACAGCTAATTTTTAACCCACCGCTGCCCAGTGATATTGCAATCTCCTTCTACATCCACACATCGAAGCTGGTTCTTGCTTTATACTGTCTTCACCACAACAACCAACACAAAGTGGAGATCACTCACAGAATTCAGGTAAATACTGCTAACTGTTGTTGTCTATCTTTAGAAGATTAAATGAGGTGCTTAGTATCAAAATGACCAGAGTTCAGTGTTTGTGTAAATTTAGATTATTGGTTGGGACCCGAAGACGCAGCAATAGAGAATGCAGTCAGCTACCCATAGCTTGACTGCTTGCATCAGGGTCAGCAGCTGACCAAGACCCTACTCCACCTCCACGTGGTGGTCCTGGAAACAGGCTGCATCACTGCAGTCTGGCTGAGAGAGTAGGGATCGAAGAGGGAAGGCAAACCCGTTCCCAAAAAATGCTGTGCTGAAGTCGGATGTGCCTGCCGAAAGGCGCAGCTTCGCTGTAAACAGACACAACGCAACCAACGTCCTTTTCAGGACGAACGAGGAAGAAGAAGAAGAATATTGGTTTACATTTCATCATTTTCTTTTGTGCTCCTGTCAGAGCATGTAACCACCATCGTAGTTGCTTCCCTTGCAGGAACCCCTGCATAAAGCTTTCACATGCTCTTGGTTTACATTTATTTATGTACAAAGAGCATTTTCAGCTGGGGAAAAAAGTGAGATGACCAAGGCATTATATGATCCCGTCACACGCCCATTGAGGCATATTAGGAATATGGTGTTAGGCCCATATTTTCTTGACCTAGGGGTGATGTGGTCAACATCACGCTGGCCACCTTAACCTTCCCAGAGTTGCTCTGGTACCCAATTCATGAGGCTGGGTCAACCCCGTAGCTGTTTGCGGTCTAAAAAACCCCACCTCAACTGGGGATCAAACCATGGACCATCGAGCTAGGAAGCCATTCTAAGTCATATAAAATTTATAATGAAAATCATCACGTCATTTTTGTTTTCACTCCCTATGGACCATGGAACCACGAGGAAGCCTACACAAAACATTCACATGCTCCTGGAGCAGTGGTTTCTGTAGCAATTTGTTTAGCATGAATGAGGCTGCCAGCCTCATGCACAACCTCATTTTAGTTGCCTTGAAGGACATGCTGAGGGAGCAGCAGTCATTTTCTTAGTGAGTTGCAAGACGTCTGGCATGCAAAAGATAATGATAATCAATCAGTGCTAAGTCCAAACAGAACCAATCAAACAGCTTATTTATTGTGAAACTGATTCACGCAAAACGAGGGTGCTGTAGACCTGAAGTTTGTTTGGGGGGGGGGGGGTCTGAATGAATAACAAATAAATTAGAAATAAGTTTTCAAGAATGGCATTAATTATTCCTTAGTATAAAGGTATTCACCAACGGGCTGATCACCCGTTTGCCAGTCACTTCGATTACGGAAACAACAGCAGATGGATTGATTTGCCGTTGCCCTAAAGACACCAATAGGCGTGATGGGAAATAATGGCAAAGAAAACCTATCTGCTGTTGCCCTAAGACGCCACTAGGCGTAATGGCCACTGACTGCTTTGACGGTCGGTGGCTAAGGACGGAAGAAGAAGAAGAAGATAAAGGTATTCGGTAGTATAATCATATTCTTGAGTATAAAAACACTGGCGTTTGATTGGACACACTTTGAGACAACCTGTTAATAGCATTACTAGGCAGTGCTTGCTTTGGAATCCCCAGGGTAAGAGAATTAGAAACAGGCCAAAGGACACACGAAGAAGAGGGCAAAGGACGGAAATAAAGAAAGATGACGAAGACATGGAAAGACCTTGAACTAATGTCACATGACATGACATGACATGACATGAGGACTTGTATCATTTGTTTGTTGAAAGTCTATGCTCCTAAGTCTACTTATAATAATGTGTAATCTCATCATGTGAAACAAATTACTACAAAAACCACTGTTGCAACAGCATGTGGATTCTTTGATACAGGCTTTATGCTAGGGAGCCAGTTACAGTGGCTTTCTAATGTTAATGTTAATCAGAATCGATGTCATTGCACTCCGGGCAAACCCATAGGTGCTCAGTCTCCCTCAGCAAATGTCGAAGAGTATGAACGCTAATTGTTCCTGTTGCGCACTGGTTGTATACACGGCAGATGCGTCCTCTCATACGTCCATCCCTGCTTGTTTTATGTTTGATGTTTAGTGGCTTTCTAACTTAAATGGAAGTGAGTCAGCGACAACTAGTAGGCAAGCAAGAAAATCCCTGGAGTCCACAGAGATTTGGCTTTACAGAGGAATGTTAAAAATTCCCTGGACTGCTAAAAAGAGAAATGAGGATGTCCTGAAAGAGAGAAATGAGGATGTCCTGAAAGAGAGAAATGAGGAAGTCCTGAAAGAGAGAAATGAGGAAGTCCTGAAAGAGAGAAATGAGGATGTCCTGAAAGAGAGAAATGAGGAAGTCCTGAAAGAGAGAAATGAGGAAGTCCTGAAAGAGAGAAATGAGGATGTCCTGAAAGAGAGAAATGAGGATGTCCTGAAAGAGAGAAATGAGGAAGTCCTGAAAGAGAGACATGAGGATGTCCTGAAAGAGAGAAATGAGGATGTCCTGAAAGAGAGAAATGAGGAAGTCCTGAAAGAGAGAAATGAGGAAGTCCTGAAAGAGAGACATGAGGAAGTCCTGAAAGAAAGAAATGAGGATGTCCTGAAAGAAGCCATCCTACAAAGGATTCTTATTACTCTCCTTAGAAGGAAGCAGGACATTTTCTTTGGGTACATTATGGGAAGAAGGAAGGCTGAAGTATATAGTGACAGTAGGAAAGATTGAAGGAAAAAGAGACAGGATACAACAAAGCGAGACGATAAAGGACAACCTGACATCATGACATGGAAAGAAGTCAACAACAGAATTGTTTAACAGCATTGGAGATGGGAAGTTGTGAAGGAACATTATTACCTCTATCATCTGGCATGTTACTTCAAGAAGAAGATGAAATATTTAAGTTAACAATTTTCTATGGAGTGTTCTGTGAAAGGTTTTACAGAAGGAAAACATCAGACTCTTTTGTAAGGGAGATAAATCAGACTTAGTTTGTATGGGAGGTAAAATCAGACTTAGTTTGTAAGGGATGTGTCTTTTTTTTTGTTTTCTTTTTTTGTAAAAAAAAAACAATGCTTACATCTCTGTTTTTTTTTTTTCTTTGCAGGTGGAAGCTGCAGTGAAATGGCTGAATGAAGCTATTATCTTCTTTACTCTGTCTCTTCAGCAGTGCCAACAGTTGAAAGACAAGGTTAGTGATTGTTTTTGAATATAGGCCCTAAACATAATAAATTTTAATAAGGGTAAAGCCCTATATAAGAGTGCCTGATTGACAAATTAATTAGAATGCTGGTCTCTCGTGGCAAAGGTTTCCTGGTTTGATTCACGGCATCAACATGCTCTAGTCTACCCAGCTGTAAATGGGTACCTGACTTTGCTCTTGCGCTAGAAAAGGAAAAGGCAGCAAGGAATTGAACTGGTTACCCCCACCTCTCAATGCAAGTAATCTCCTATGAGACCAAGAAAGAATAGGGTCACTGTACCCTCAGGCACGTCACACAAGGTGACTAATGTGAGGTTGTGCGTAAGGCTGGCACTCTCATCATGTCAAACAAACTGCAACTGGATCAAGACCTCCAGGACGACCCAGTGTCCGCTGGGAGGACAACATTAGACAATCTCTGAAGGACTGAGGACTAGACTGGAACCAGGCCAGGAGGAAGACAGCTGATAGGGTAGTATGGCACTCTCTCTGGCAAACCTCTACACCCCAGGGTAGAAGAGGAACGACTAAGTAAGTAAGTAAGATGTGTATTGGTTTGTTGTTGAGTGCAGAAGTAAGTTTTCTTATCAAATAAAGCATTAGTTTTTAATACTCTTGGATGATGTTAATGGTCAGTATACAGTATGATATGGCTATACGTTTTATTCTATTATTCCATAATGATATCGTTATCCTATGTACTCCTTATGGATTATGATATGAGGAGAACTGCCGTAAGACGGGGGTAAAATGGAAAAAACAAACAAAAACACAAATAGTAATGCGTCTTACTAAGAGAATGGACAACGAAAAACCTATGTTGCGGCCACAAGGCCTTCATCATGGACAGACAAACAAAAGACAGAAGGGAAAGAAAGTGAGAATTAAGTGGCGGTCTATCTGTGTACTTTGGTCATCCTCATCATATCTGTATCTAGTTCTCTTCTCCATGTGTACTTTGGTCATCCTCTTCATATCTGTATCTAGTTCTCTTCTCCATGTGTACTTTGGTCATCCTCATCATATCTGTATCTAGTTCTCTTCTCCATGTGTACTTTGGTCATCCTCGTCATATCTGTATCTAGTTCTCTTCTCCATGTGTACTTTGGTCATCCTCATCATATCTATATCTAGTTCTCTTCTCCATGTGTACTTTGGTCATCCTCATCATATCTGTATCTACTTCTCTTCTCCATGTGTACTTTGGTCATCCTCGTCATATCTGTATCTAGTTCTCTTCTCCATGTGTACTTTGGTCATCCTCATCATATCTGTATCTAGTTCTCTTCTCCTAGTGTACTTTGGTCATCCTCATCATATCTGTATCTCGTTCTCTTCTCCATGTGTACTTTGGTCATCCTCGTCATATCTGTATCTCGTTCTCTTCTCCATGTGTACTTTGGTCATCCTCGTCATATCTGTATCTAGTTCTCTTCTCCATGTGTACTTTGGTCATCCTCATCATATCTGTATCTAGTTCTCTTCTCCATGTGTACTTTGGTCATCCTCGTCATATCTGTATCTAGTTCTCTTCTCCATGTGTACTTTGGTCATCCTCATCATATCTGTATCTCGTTCTCTTCTCCATGTGTACTTTGGTCATCCTCTACCACTCATACCCTGAGGATTACAGAACAATGACTGCCCCATAAAGCAGTCAGCAGGTTTCCTCAATAAGTGTCCTTTCCATTGCCAGCGTCTTCTTCACTTATTCCACTGGCACTTGTCTGATTAATACAATATTAATGATCATGTCATACCATTTCAATTATTTATTCCACACATTTATGAAAGATCTGTAGCTTCTGTGCTGTTGTTTTTATTGTTCTCCATTTGTCAGAGCCATACAATAGGACTGACTTGACATTTGAGTTGAAGATTCTTATTTTTGTGCTGGACTTGATTTCTCTTGATCTCCATATGTTTCCCAATGCAATGAAAGCTCCTCTTGCTTATTGTAGTCTTATTTTAAAATTCTGGCATTTGACCAATAGAAAGTCAACGAATAATTTTTTATTTTTTTGGTTTCAGCTGCTGGCAGTGTCACAGATACTAGACCACCCTTGACAATGTCTGACTGAGTCTTTTACAGGGTCGTTGTTTGAGGAGAAAACGAGATTTTTGTTACTTATTGTAATATACTATAAAATATTCCACAGGACAAAATAACACAAGACATTTGTCTGTCTTTGTGATATATGTATGCTTGCTAATCTTTGTAGATATACTAATGCGCGAAGGAAGCTTATTTCTCATGTTAGGCGGAAGAAATCCATTTTCTTCTGTCGTGTTATGGAAAGAAAAAAGCTGGAATACATTGTGACAACAAGAAAGAATGAGGGGAAAAAAGAGATTGGGGAAGGCAAAGAGAGAATATACTGGATAGTTTGGAATCATGGTATGGAAAGAAGACAACAGAGTTGATAAACATTACTGGAGACAGGAAGCTGTGGAGAGACATCATCGCCTATGCCACCAGGCATGGTATTGAAGGAGAAAAAGAATCTGTGTACATCTAAAGCTTTGTATAAGTATGGGTATGTGAGGGTAAAACATGTGTGGATATATATGTGAATATAGGTATACCTCGCTTTATTGTGCTTCGCAGATATTGCGCTTTTTTCAAATTATTCATGTTTATTTATTAGAGCGTGCCTTCTTCTTCCGATAGATTTTGGCTCTCTGCCAGCAAAAAGATTACGATTCACTGAAGGCTCAGATGATGAAGATTAGCATTTTTTTGTAGCAATAAAGTATTTTTAATTTTACAGTACATGTTTTTTTTTAGACCCAGCGCTATTGCGCACATTAATAGACATAGTGTAAACATGATTTTAGGCATTTAAATGCACTGGGAAGCCAAAAAAATGGGTGTGACCCGCTTTATTGCGATATTCGCTTTATTGAAGTGGTCTGGAACCGAACCTGCAATATATCCGAGGTATACCTGTATGTAGAAAAGTGTATGCTTATTAATATATGTGTGCATGGAAATGTTTAGGGATATGTGTTTGAATCTGTGCATGTATGCGTGTTGATCTTTGTGGATATATGTATGTAGGTAAAACTTTGTAGATATATCCATGCACCTTAAGTTTTGTGGATATATGTATGAATGTGGATATATTTATGCTTCTGAATTTTAGTGATATGGGTATGGAATTTTGTGGATATATGAACAATAAAGTGTTGATAATCTGACTTAATTGGGACCAGTGGTAGTTTGGATTTCCAGTTAGTTCGGACTTTCAAAAGTAACACAAAATACTGTTCTAGAGACTTTAAAAAAAGGATTTAGTAATAAAAACACTGAGTTGTATTTACCGTATTTTCTTCACTAGTAACAGGACTAATGGTGTTTTCAACCACATCTTTTTCAAACTTCATTGCTGCCAGGTCTCTTGCTTTTTATTTTTTCAGCTAGTTGATTTGGGCAGCATTAATTTTGCTGCTAGTACCAAGTCATTGCAGTCACTAGCACTGCCAATGCCTTAATATGCACAAGACCATCATCGGAATCAACATTGGATGCAAATTTTAATGTTTTGTTTTCTTGTTGTTTTTAATATCTCTTATGGCTGACTTTCCAGCCTCATCAAATTTGGCTAACGATGACCCTCTTTTTCCCTTTGAAATAATGTTTAAAATCTTAATCTTCAATTCAGTTGTTGAAAATTTATGCTTCCCTTTAGAAGACCAAAAATACGCCATAATAACAGTATGGTAAAATAAAAATATGTAACCACTAGACAATCACACTAAGCAAATTGATGAATGACGAACTGACTGGAATCATGTGATAATTAAAAATAAACACTCCTCCCCACTACAGCTCTCACCATCAAAAGGAACATTTCGGTTTGGCTCTGGCATACTCCTCACTTTCTAGTGCCAGCATTTAAAAAAAAATATGCTGGTTTGGATTAGTGGCGTTTGGATTATTAACGCTCATATAGTCATATGACTAAGTAAGTGACAGTGAGAGAGAGAAGTTAGTGGGAGAAACTTGGAACTGTATGTGGTGATTTAACTAAAAAAGATCTATTACCAACATTACAAAGTAAAATCTGCGATGACAAAAATAGTGTGTGGTGTTGTTTACCTGTTCTAAGTGCCTTTATTCTGGAATGTGTGATGTCCTGCAGAGTGTATTAGCCATTCCTAACCATTTCTACGTGTTTAACCTTGTTGAGCATCACCCATATCATTCATGAATTATTTTCATGTTTTGTTTCCTGCATTTAGTAAAATAATGAATTAGAACTGATGTTGTTTGCATTATAAGGCATTTTATTCTTGTTGAAATTATTGTAATAGAAGAAATAATTATTTATTACAATAAAAAATATAGATTTTTTAGCTCTGTAACATATCCTTGATTTCTTCTTGGGTCCATGGCCACTGATTGACAGAGCATTCAGTGTCCATCATGCCTAGTGGCATCTTGTAGAGCAGCAAAAAACTTGTATCCACTTTGCTGAATCTCTCACCATCCTTCATACGGTGCCCATACGGTGCCCCAGCTGTGGTTCATTCTTCTTATCTATGCATCGACAGTTCTGGATCTAAGTGGTTTTTGGTCAGTTTCACTTTCTGTGTAGGGTCCAAAGCATGGCATTTCTAGTGATGTTCTAGGGGTCTCTTCTAACAGGATGTCCTTGACTATTCCCAGGAAAACATAAATTTAAACTTGTCTGTTTTGCCATGTGACTCATTTTTGTAAAAAAAAGGAACCCGTTACACGCCCATTGAGGCATATTGGGAATATGGTGTTAGGCCCATATTATCTTGACCGTCGGCACACGAGGGGTGATGTGGTCAGCATCACGCCGGCCGCCTTAACCTTCCCAGAGTAGCTCTGGTACCCATTTGGGGGCTGGGTCGACCCAGGAGCCGTTTGTGGCCTAAAAATTTTCCGCCTCATCTGGGGATCGAACCATAGACCACTGCGCTAGGAAGCCAGTGCACTAACCACTATGCTACCGCGGCTCCATACTCATTTTTGTACTTTATATTATTACTGAAATGTTTGTTTTGTTTTGATGAGATCACATCTGCTGTCATCTGTTCTGACTCTTGTCTTGATGGTGCACTCTGAGATACTCTTTCCTGTTTATCTCTTGATGTCAAATTTTCTACTTATAACCTTGTCTTCCTCATGTTGATATGCTTTCAACTTTTCCCTGTATTATGGGTTTAACCAAAATGTTATGTCTTCTTATGTGTCCAAAATATTTAATGTGTTTCATTTAAGAAACAAAACCTTCAGAGAAAAGATGACTTTTTTTGGATTGTGTCAGGGTTCTTTTGACATGCACAAAGTTGAGAAAATCAGTATTTATTATCTGTAGTGGACTTAATACGGTGGATAAAAAGTTGTAAGCTTATGTGAAAAAGTGGTATGGAGCGAATTTAGTAAAATCTTATTTGGTTCATTTATTATTTTTAAATTTACTTACTGTTTCACAGATATCTTCCAAAATTATAAAGTGAGGTAATTTGATTGATTGTCTAAAAATTCAGAAAAGACATCATCTCCATTGATGCCAGGAATTATCTCCCTTTATGCACCGTTGCAGCATTTGTCATTATCATTTCCCCCCTTTTTTTTCCCTTATGGAGATGGAGCCACCATTGCCACTGGTTGACTTGCAGGAAACCAGCAGCACAGCTTTAAATGTGTTTCTGCAGAGATGTAGTAATTTATTTTACTTTGTGAGGTTGCTAGCTCCATGCACAACCTTATAGTATAGTTGCCACTTACGACATGCCTGTGGGACTTTATCCTTTTCTTTGCCTCCTCAGAGGCCCGCAGGAACTACACAAGGTTTACTGCATTGGTGTTTAACAATTTGAAGAGAAACATAGATTTACCTCATTCTGGTGAGGCGTGTGTCTTTCAACCCTAGACACAAGGACTATTGGTTATGTTAGGGTAAAAGAAAGTCCCATAACAGATACTGCAATAGGGGAGTGAAGTGTTAGAGACTTCACTATACTAGGTCTAGCATTGAGAGGTGCGGGTGACTGGTCCCCTTCCTCACTGCCTTTTCCTTCCCTAACTCAGGTGCAAAGTCAGGTACCCCTTTACAGCTGGGTGGACTGAAGCGTGTTAAAACCGTGAATCGAACCTGGCATATGTTAGGGTGAAGTACAAAAATAAATGACCTTCTGGTCTTATATGAAGGTCTCTGTATCCAATGTGACCATAGCATGACTCAATAGAGGCATGCAGCTCATGGGAGCTTTGTTGTGGCTCATTTAACATATCAGAAATTATATAAGAAATTATACTGAATAACACTGAATACTGTTTAAAAAAAAAAAAAAAAGAAGATAATTTTCTATTTTTACCAAAGAGATGCTACAAAAACATTACTAGGAAAGTGAGATACCAGTGACGTTCATGTTTACGAGAACATTGTTTTGACATATCATCATCATCATCACCCTGCAGCACTTCAAAGAGCAAAGGCCTTCAGACAAACTTAATGCCAAGTCTTCCTATCCAAGCCATAAGAGCAAAGACCTTCAGACAAACTTAATGCCAAGTCTTCCTATCCATGCCATAAGAGCAAAGACCTTCAGACAAACTTAATGCCAAGTCTTCCTATCCAAGCCATAAGAGCAAAGATCTTCAGACAAACTTAATGCCAAGTCTTCCTATCCAAGCCATCAGCTCAAGGTCATTCCACATCTTCATCCCGTTCATGTCTGTCTTTTTTTCCTTGTGTTCTTCAATCTCCTTCAGCCTCTCTTGCCCTGGGGATTTCAGAACAAGGACTACTTTGTAATGCTATCAACAGGTTTTCTCAGTTTGTGCCCTATCCATCTCCAATGTCTTCTTCTCATCACTTGTTCCACTAGTACTTGTTATCAGTTCCATATTAGTGATCTTGTCATGCCACTTTTATTCTATGCAGGTTGGACACATAATCGTATATAAACATTTTAAAATGAAATAGATGGATGACTTACCAACATTTTTTTCCACTATCGCAGCTCTCAAAGGTCAAATTGTTTGCTCCCCTGGTATATCTTCTTTCTTCTTTGATCCTTAGCCGCCGACCGTCAAAGCAGTTAGTGGTCATCACGCCTGGTGGCGTCTTGTAGGGCAACAACAAATTGATTCCACTTTGCTAGGTCGGCGGCCATCCTTCGTACAGTGCCCCAACTCTGGTTCATTCTTTGCATCTCAGCCTCCACAGTCCTCCGCCAAGTTGTTTTTGGTCGGCCTCTCTTTCGTTTTCCTTCAGGGGTCCATAGCATAGCTGTTCTTGTGATGGCATCAGGGTCTCTTCTGAGGACATGGCCAACCCAGCTCCAGCGTCTGCCAGCTATGATGGTGTGCATGTCCTCTTGCTTGCTCCGAGTAAGCAGATCTTGGTTGGAGAATGTTTCTTAGGCATGTTGTGTGAAAAAAGGACAATTTCGACATTTCCTTCTCTGTAACTCTCCAGCATTCCGCACCATAGAGAAGCACAGAAAGCACACAGCTCTGATATAATCTTAACCCCTGGTATATATCCTAGTTATAATGTATCAGGTTTTAATACAATGTTTGTCCTTCAGTTTAAAACTGGATTCTTGCCCACTGCAATATATAAATAGAAAAGCAAACTATGCTATACATTACCAAGATGATACCAAGTGATAATTTTCAGACTAAGAACTGGCATCACAGACTAAATTGCTATCTGTACAATAAATTTAAAATCAAACAGACAGCAGAACATGTGCTCCAAGACTATCGGCTCCATGAAAGGAGTAGTGTGGCCTTCTCCGACCTAGTTGAGGGAGAAACTGTGTGGTGATGAGAGAGACCTGAGTCGGATTGCCAGTTTTATAAGAGAGACAGACGTGGTTATTTGAGAGCGAAAGACGAAGAAGTAATTTACAATTTTAAAACAGCCTGGCACTGAGAAAATGTAAACTGTTTGCAAACGCAACTTTACCCATTGCATTTATATCTATATATATATTCTTGTAGTAAACTTGAGGATCATTCATTATTATTGTTTACCATATCCAGTTCCATATAATCAAGAGTTTATTTATATGCACAAAACAGATAAACGTTGTCTAACACATCAGATGAATATAAAGAAGATTGATAGTTAGGTCTAAAGCTGGGCCTAGAAAGTAGAAGTGAGTTGGGGTAACAGTTGTTACAGTTGGTGTCAAAGGTTTCAGGTTTGAAACATGGGGGGGGGGCCCCCTCACTCCAGTCTACCCAGCTGTAAATGGGTACCTGACTCTGCTCTTGAGTTAGGGAAGACAAAGGCAGTGAGGAAGGGAACTGGTCACCCCCGTTTTTCGAAGCTTGACCTAGTATAATGAAATCTCTAACACTTCACTCCCCATCAGCCATATCTGCTTTGGCACTGCTTGTTTTAAAATCTCTGTTATAAAGCTGACAGTCCATCTCAGGCTTCTCTCATCTCCATACATTTTCTCCCTCACCTGGGTTGGAGAAGGCCAGTCTGCCTCCCTGGTCCTCCCATGGAGCTTTGTAATGCTTTTCAACAGGTTTCCCCAGTAGATGTCCCATCACCAGCGTCTTCTTCTCATAGCTTGTTCTTCTTCTTCTTCCTTGTTCGCCCTCGGACTTCTACATTATTGACTCTAATAAAGGCAGTAGTCAGCTCAAGGTTCCTGACATCTCGTTCACCCTCGGACTTCTACATTATTGACTCTAATAAAGGTAGTAGTCAGCTCAAGGATCCTGACATCTCGTTCACCCTCGGACTTCTACATTATTGACTCTAATAAAGGCAGTAGTCAGCTCAAGGTTCCTGACATCTCGTTCACCCTCAGACTTCTACATTATTGACTCTAATAAAGGCAGTAGTCAGCTCAAGGTTCCTGACATCTCGTTCACCCTCAGACTTCTACATTATTGACTCTAATAAAGGTAGTAGTCAGCTCAAGGTTCCTGACATCTCGTTCACCCTCAGACTTCTACATTATTGACTCTAATAAAGGCAGTAGTCAGCTCAAGGTTCCTGACATCTCGTTCACCCTCAGACTTCTACATTATTGACTCTAATAAAGGTAGTAGTCAGCTCAAGGTTCCTGACATCTCGTTCACCCTCAGACTTCTACATTATTGACTCTAATAAAGGCAGTAGTCAGCTCAAGGTTCCTGACATCTCCAAACAGATTTTTCGTTGAGAGAAGTCAGTTGTTGCCATATGCTACTCCATTCACTGCTGTAAGATTGGTTCAACAGATCTCTGCTCCTGTGGCACCAGCCCTAGGACAGCCGAGCATCTCTTGTTCCACTGGCATTTTTCTCGTTATCAGTTCCACACTAGCGACCTGACCTTGGCATACCATTTAAATTCTTGTATTCTACAAAAACACCCATTTATGAAAGTCTCGCTTGTGATTATCTCTGTAATATTGTTTACATCAAAAACAACATCAAGTTGATGAAAAGCCTATGACATCTAACTTCCTGAAAAAGTTTTTTGCTACACGCTAACTTACTTGTCAAATTTACTGAGTCATTGCATTAAAATTATTGTAATATATTATTCATTGTGTGTTGTTTGAATTGTATATTTGTAAATGGAAATGTCTAACAATTAAAGTGGGCACACAAAATTTTGTGTGGGTGTAGGTCACAGAGGTCTCTGAAAATAAAGGATCCCGTTACACGCCTATTGAGGCATATTGGGAATACAGTGTTAGGCCCATATTTTCTTGACCATAGCCACACTAGGGGTGACGTGGTGAGCATCACACCAGCTGCCTTAACCTTCCCAGAGTTGTTCTGGCACCCAACTCATAAGGCTAGGTTCCACACAAAAGTGAAAGGAATATTTGACAGGGATGAACAGAACAGCGTGCAACGTAGGACAGTCACTCTCAGTTTCCTGGATGATGAATACCCACAGGACCTCTGGGTCCGAGTATACACGGATGGGTCAGCACAGAATGCAGTAAAGAATGGAGGAGCAGGAGTGTACATAGAATACCCAAACAACACTAGGGATACGGTCAGAGTACCAACGGGGAAATTCTGTAACAACTATGATGCAGAAGTCCAGGCAATCAAGGTGGCAACTGAGAAACTATTGAACACCAATCTCGGTCCACAGCCTGTAGTATTCCTGACAGATGCAAGATCAGCACTCCAAGCACTTCAGTCCAGAAAATTGCCAGACATACAAGCCCTACTTTCTGAACTGTGCAACCAGCGCAGGGTCACCATGCAGTGGATACCGTCTCATTGTGGAATACCAGGAAACGAGAGAGCAGATGGACTGGCTAAAGAAGGTGCTGCAGACGAGCAACCGGATGTACCAGTTACATACCATCAGAAGAAAAAGATGATCAAATCTATCAGAAAGCCACCAACACCAACGCAGGATGACTACCAAGCTATGAACAGATCAGAACAAATAGTCATTCTGCGCCTCAGAACAGGACACAACCGCCTCCGCAGCCACATGTATACAAAATTCAAGATTGGCAATTCAGCCATGTGTACATGTGGACAGGCACCCCAGACTGCGTAGCACGTACTTCAAGATTGCCCTGAATATGATATACAAGGGGATTGACATAAGTCTTGAGCCTGACCATGAAGGAGTCACAGGAGGAAGATGAAACTTGGCACATTTAAAGGTCATCATATTTGCACTGAATGTGTGAAGTACGCGTTTGTTTCTTCAATGGGTTTTCCAGCTACGGTGCACGGCGCAATGTACCCTATTGACCGGATCGAAAAATGACAATTGTGGAGATAGCTAGTAGAGTAAAACTAAATGGAAGAACAGTTTATAGAATTTTACACAACAGACTGAACATGAGAAAAGTGTGTGCACGCTGGGTTCCGCGACTGTTGACACGTGAACAGAAGCAAACGAGGGTAAATTGCTGTCAACAGTTGCTCAAAAAGTGTCAGTCAAAAAATTTTTTGGAGACCATGGTGACAGTAGATGAGACTTGGGTACACCATTATGACCCCGAATCCAAAATTGCCAGCATGCAATGGAAAACCCCGGGCTCCCCAACACATGTCAAGCCGAGAGCGCAGAAATCTGCAGGAAAAGTGATGCTAACTGTTTTTTGGGACGGCAAAGGTGTCCTTTTGAAAGATTATCTGCCTCGTGGCAACACAGTTAATGGACAGTACTATGCAGATCTTCTCACCAAACTAAGAAAGGTTGTGACCAGGAAACGAGGGATAACGCGCACTCAAAATCTTCCTTTGCTTCAAGACAACGCGCCCTCTCACAAAGCACGGCTTGTGCAGCTAGCAGCCAATGATTTGAATATTGAAATTCTTCCACACACACCATATTCTCCAGATTTGGCTCCATCAGACTTTTTTCTATTCCCAAATCTTAAAAAACAGCTAAAAGGAAATCATTTTGACAGCGATGAAGAGGTTATACTGGCATGTGATGTCTGGTTTAGTTTGAAAAATAGGGTGTTCTACTCCCAAGGTCTTTTCAAGGTCAAGCAGAGATGGCAGAAGTGTGTCAATTCAGACGGTGGCTATACTGAAAAGGAATAAACACTATACAAAATTTCAGCTCTCTGTGACATGTCCTTCATGGTCAGGCCCAAGACTTATGTCAATCCCCTTGTATTGAGGCAAACCCACTGGCCCAGAGAAACAACACTGGAAGCAAAACTATATGGACCTCTGTATGAACTACAAAAGACAGTGAAGTTTATACAAGAAACAACATTGCAGATATAGACAATATATTTCAAGCCAACGAAAGAAGAAGAAGAAGAATAAGGCTGGGTCAACCCCGGAGCCGTTTGCGGTCTGAAAAAATCGCACCTCAACTGGGGATCGAACCATGGACCGCCGAGCTATGAAGCCAGTGAAGGTACAAAGACAGAATAGAACTACTACTTAGTCAGGCATGTCATACAAGGCTACTAATATCAGGTTTGCAGCCTCATCATGTCAATGTTCCACCTAAACCACAACTGCAAAAACATGTGAATGCTTGGTGCACACTTTTCTGGGACCAGCTACAATGGTGACTCCATGTTTCACATGGAGCGCAAAGGAAAATGATACTTACTTGGTCATTCCTCTTCTCCCCTGTGTGTAGACATTTGCCAGACAGAGCACCATACTATCATATTTGCTGTCTTTCTCCTGGTCTGGTTCCAGTCTAGTCTTCAGTCCTTCAGAGATTGTCTACTGTGTCCTCTCAGCAAACTCTGGGTCGTCCTGGAGGTCTGGATCCCTGGCTGTTAGTTTCATGGTAGCCAATCTTCTTCCATTCTGCAGACATGGCCAAACTGTCTTAGTTGGGACTGTTCTAATTGGGTCTGCAGGGGTTGGGTTTCTAGGCCTTGACGTGTCATCTGGTTGTGGACCATGTCTCTTGTTACTTCAACCACCTTCCTCAGATACTTCATTTCTGAGGTTTAGAGCTGGCTTTTGTTGGTTGTAGTCATTGCCTGTGACTCGTATCCATATGTCAAGACTGGAACATAGGTGGAGCAATATACAGCCATCTTCATCTTCTTGCCAATTTCTCTTTTTTTTTTTTTTTTTTTTTTGAGGAATCCTCGATTTATGGCCTGAAAAAGTCTCCCAACTGCTGCTCTTTGGATAGTCAACTCTTCTTTGATGCCTCCCTTCCAGTCTGTAACAGCTCCTAGGTATTTAAAGTGGTTGACCTGCTCCAGGACCTGTTCTCCCAGCATAATCTGAGACCGTCTTTCCTCTCATGATATCACCATGGTTTCTGTTTTGGAGCTGTTGATAACCATCCCTCTCTTCTCCAGCTCTTCCTTCCAGACTTGCAGGTTGGATTGAAGATGTGTCTCTAAGCAATTAGGGCAACATCATCGGCAAATGCCAGCTCTGAAATACAGACCTGTCTCATCTTCTAGTATCCACTGAATACTTTCTTGTTCTCTCCTTACATGTTTTGATGACATCGTGCATGAGGAGTATTTTTTTTTAACGTACGCCCGCAATTACTCGAGGCAAGAATCTCCGGTTAGTATATCTAACCTGAGACTGATTTTTACGTGAGTATCCCCTTTTTCCATGTACAATGACAGGTGTCCACTCGCCATTCAGGCAGATACTGGTCGTCTTCGGAGGGTACCCATTAGAGCTGGGTCGGCTCAGGTTATTCCAGTCCCAGGTCGACGACACTTCTTCAAATGTCTTTGCCAGGGCTCGAATTAATCAAGTCCCGGTCGACGACTTACTTACTTAGTCGTTCCCCTTCTACCATGAGGTGAAGAGGTTTGGAAGAGAGAGCGCCAGACTATCCTATCAGCTGTCTTCCTCCTGGCCTGGTTCCATTCTAGTCCTCGGTCCTTCAAATATTGTCTAATGTTGTCCTCCCAGCGGACCCTGGGTCGTCCTGGAGGACTGGGTCCCTGGCTCTTAGTTTCACATGCTTGTCGTGGTAGCCGATCTTCTCCCATTCTGCAGACATGGTCAAACCATCTTCGTTGGGACTGTTCTACTTGGGTCTGCAGGGGTGGGATTTTAGGCCTTGAAGTATCGTCTGGTTGTGGACCATGTCTCTTCTTGTTATTTCAACTACCTTCCTCAAATACCTCATTTCTGAGGTCTGGATCTGGCTTTTGTGGGTTGTAGTCATTGCCCATGACTCGCATCCATACGTCAAGAATGGGACATAGGTGGAGCGGTATACAGCCATCCTCGTTTTCTTACCAACTTCTCTCTTGCTGAGGAATCCTCGATTTATGGGCTGAAAAAGTCTCCCAGCTGCTGCTTTTCGAGTTGCCAACTCTTCTTTGATGCCTCCCTTCCGGTCTATAACAGCTCCGAGGTATTTAAAGTGGTCGACCTGCTCCAGGACCTGTTCTCCCAGCTTAATCTAATGTCATCTTTCCTCTCGTGATATCACCATGGTTTTTGTTTTAGAGCTACTGATGATCATCCCTCTCTTCTCCTGCTCTTCCATCCAGACTTGCAGGTTAGATTGGAGATGTGCCTCTGATTTAGCAATTAGGGCAACATCATCATCAAATGCCAGCTCTGAAATGCAGACCTGTCTCATCTTCCAGTACCCCACTGAATACTTTCTTGTTCTCTCCTTACATGCCTTGATGACATCGCCATGAGGAGTATGAAAAGATAAGTTGACAGGATATCACTTGTCTTACACCAGTGGTGGTCCTGAACTCTTCTGACTTATGGTTTGCTGTCCTCACATAATTTCTGCAAGACTTGTAGAAGCTCTGTATAGCATGAATCAGAGGTGCTGGAATGTTCTTCCTTGCCAAACAGTCCCAAAGTTTGCTCCAGGGGACCCTGTCAAACGCCTTTTCCAGATCTATGAAATAGAGATGGATCTCACTCTTATACTCAAGAGCCTTTTCACTCAGCTGTCTGAGTGTGAAGATTAGGTCTTGAGTGTCGTGGTTGAGTTAAAGTGGTGGAGTATTTTGTCGAGTTGGACAATAGTAGTGAAATCGACAAGGGATAGTGGACTGACAGAGTTATAGATTACACATAGATAAAGTGTAATAGGAGATGGACTTGAGACAAACCTGGAGAAGATTTATTAAAGTTATCACTCTCTCCAAGCCCTCAACTCACTTATACTGTCTAAGCACCTCCAGCTCTCACTCTTTTCTCTTAATCATACACAGAGAGTATAGCAAAGAGCTGAAAAATGTAAATTATGGATGGAAGGGTCGTGAACAGCGCATTAATAAATATGTAAACTTTATTAAATGAAGAAGCATGTATGAAAATAATGCATTTCATCACAACAACATAAATTACATAAAAAAATCATCAATAATCTCAATAATCATCAATAACCACAAATATGCAAATACACACCCACAAACACACACACACACACCACCAGTCATAAAACTGTAGAACACAGAGAAATGAATAAACTGAGTGTCAGTCCGTCCGCTTTCGTGGGACCAAATGTAATAGTTCCAGAAAGTGTCTTTACGTAAATATATACTCCATGGGTGATGGAATTGACCTGTAAAACTTTCCTGTAGGTGCTATCATTGGTGATCCCTAATTGCGCGAGGTGGGCTGGAAGAATCTATTTACCTCTGGTTTACCAAATGAATAAACTGCGTGTCAATCTGTCCGCTTTCGTGGGACCAAATGTGCCAGCTCCAGAAAGTGTCTTTACGTAAATATATACTCCATGGGGGATGGAATTGACCTGTAAAAACTTTCCGGGGGCTGGAAGACGCTGTTTATCTCCTGCTGACCAAATAAACAAACTGAGCGTAAGCCTGTCCGCTTTCGTGGGACCAAATGTGCCAGCTCCAGAAAGTGTCTTTACGTAAATATATACTCCATGGGTGATGGAATTGACCTGTAAAACTTTCCTTGTTGGTGCTAACTTTGGTGACCTCTAATTGCGTGAGGGGGGCTGGAACTCTGTCTATCTTTGGATGGCCGCTCCTAAGTGCGAGGTTTTACATAACCCAGGATTACCCCAGACGAAGCTATTTGGGGACAAAGCATCCCAGGCGCTCTTATCCGGCGCTATTGCTTGCTTGGCATTAAGTCCAGTTTGGGCTTGCTTGACTGTGGCTTGACTGAGTGCCCCGTTTAGGCACACAAAGGCTGGTGATTGAAATTCTACTATAGATATGCTTGGCTGATTGATATGCTGGAAGCCGCATTGCTCTGACTGGTAATCCAAGAGGCGAGTAGGAAACTACTACTGCAATAGATGATTTCAGATTTAGCGTTGGCTCGTTGCACGGCGTGAGCTTAACTTGGCGTTGACAAAGGGTTTTTGGTTCAGGTATTTGGGGTTGACAACTCGTGAATGCTAGGTGTTACTCAGAAACCCTCTAGAACGAAGAGAATGGGACGTTCTTCGCCTGACTGGAATCTTGCTCTAGCGATTCGGTATCCCTGAAACTGAGACCCAAAAGAGACACCCTTTACATTAAGCAACAACAAAATCACACTAATGTTATATAACATAGTTATGCTCCGCTCCTTCCACTCTATCAATTATCAGCATGTGCCCGCATAGGCTTAATATATTTTGTACACCCAGGTACCTGTCAGTAAATGTTCTGACAGCAAAAACTACTCTTCTTACAACTAAACATACAGGAAACCTAACCTTGTAGTTACAGTTGAATGGATTCTATTCATCTTACAACATTAAGTGAATTTACATAACAGATTACAGCATTTGACATTACCAAAATAAGTCGTATGTCCCTTTGGGGAAAAATTAACATTCCACAAATGAATACATAGAAAATGCAATGTTCTAGCTATAATAATACAGTTGTGACTGAATCATAGGATAAAATGTTTTCCATGGCTGGTGACTGCTTTCTGTGAAAGTTATAGACTAGTGCCTAGCTACACAAATAAGCATATCATGATTCCACCCTGCCACTAGAAGTTTCTATCAAAAAGGAATAAGCGACTATCTCTTATAATTCAGTGTTTAAGTGCCTGTATCTCACTATTCAGTTTTAAGTGAATAATCCACACCTCTGACATTATCTTACAGAAATGACAGTTAATTAACCTATTCTTAACCCATGATAAGCATCGGTGGACTGATTCTACGCCTAGTGAGTGTCTGTTATTGTAAGTCTATCATTTAACCCATTATAAACCTTCTGTTTAAGCACCACTTAACTAAGGCAGTAGACAGCGCTACATTATCACTAAACTAAAATTACTAGGAGAAATCCTCAAAATGAATTCAAGTCACATTCCTATCAGATATATAAAAAGCTAACATGAATATTAATATATTAATAAGATATGTCAACTCACCCCGAGAAAATGCCAAGAAATAGGCAAAAACATTTAGTTCTGTGTTAATGTTTGCCTTATTTCCATAAGGGTCTATCTCGGGCAGGAAACGTTTACGAGTGTGTTTGACATATTAAAATTCTCAAGTCTTATAGTTTACAAACAACGCTACCCGGGACACCTGCATAGCCTGATTCTACAGATGTATCAGCGTAATGCGTAATAAAGAGTAAGACAGAGGTTTCTCTAGAGACTACACCAAAGACAGCAGACCCCGTGCGAAAGTTCCCCAGATCGGCGATGCATAATATTATGGTCAGGGGCTGTAATGTTATGATGTATGTATATAAGCATTACCTCGTCATCTACACAAGCACACACATTTCAGAAGGGACTCAGTAAAAGCATGTTCAGTTCGTAGCCATGTTTATTTACAGAATATCGTACATGTCAAGATTCGCATTATATTACAATGTGTGGTTCGTACTTTAATGTATTCATATTACATCCCCCCTTTTTTGAAAAAACAAATGTGTGCAAACATTTCCAACGAAATGTTTCATGTGAGAAAGGATAAGTATGTGTAATGCTCAGTGTGAGTATATATGTCACTGTCTGTATCGGCTGGGAGGTGTCACTGTACGGCCAGAACGAGTGGTGTAAAGTGCTGGCGGTTCTGCGGAAGTCCCTGGTTTAGCTTGAGTTGGTTGTGATTTCGGCCTTGGCGCTTGTTGGTTTTGTGGGGCACCAAAGTCTGGAGTTACTGCATTGTCTGTTGAAAGCATGGGAATTCTCTGTTCTGTTGTATTCTGTGGGATTTCTCTTATGTCCACTCTGTTTCGCCTCAGGAGGTTGCTGCTGCTGTCTGGTCTTAAAAAGTATAGCTCCTGGGTTCAGGGTTTCTGGAAATGATTGTTGCTTTTGACCATGTGTCATTGTTGTGGTTGTAGGTAGTCACATGCTGACCAGGATATAATGGTGGAAAGTCTTTAGCACATTTGTCATAGTTGGATTTCTGAACTTGCTGATGATGCTGAAGTTGATCATATGTGCTGTCTCTATGTTGTGGACGGAAGTGGACCTTAGATGGTAGGAGGTCTTTAATTCTTCTAGCAAACATAAGTTCTGCTGGACTGTCGATCTTACTGTCTACCGGTGTTGTTCTCCATCTCAAGAGTGCTAGGTGTACATCCTCTGTTCTTGTTTTCTTCATGATTGACTTGATAGTTTGTATCTGTCTCTCAATGAAACCATTAGATTTAGGGTATCTAGGTGATGATGTTGTGTGTTTGATCTTCCAGTCCTTAGTGAAGTTTCTGTATGCTTGACCTGAGAAATGTGGACCGTTGTCTGATCTAATTTCATCTGGGATGCCAAACATGCTGCAATACTTCTTTGTAATGTCTGCAATAACAGCTGATGGTGAGGGTTGTGGAAGTTTCTCAATGATGGGAAATTTGCTGTAGTAATCAGCAATAACAAGATAGTCATTATTGTCGATTGAGAAAATATCAGTTCCTATAATGCTCCAAGGGCTCAATGGTATGTCTGATGGTATGAGAGGTTCTCTGCACTGCCTATTTGCATGTTCTTGGCAAATTGAACAGTTTTTACATAGTGTTTCTATGTCCTTGTTTATCTGTGGCCAGTAAACATCTTTCTTTGCTCTCAGTTGTGTCTTCACAATACCAAGGTGACTATTATGGAGCTGTTTAAGGATGATATCGCGTTGTGTTTCTGGTACAACAATGCGATCTCCTTTAAGGATCAGACCATCTTCGATGCTTAACTCGTCCCTCATAGAGAAGTATGGACGGACGTGTGTTGGAACTTCCCTGATAGAGCTTGGCCATCCATGGTATATCAGTTCTTTGAGAGAGTTAAGAATAGGATCTCTCGTTGTGTCTTCTCTGATGTGTTCAAGCCGATTATCGCTAAACTTGACAGAATCAACTTTGATGTTTGGGGTAAGATCTGTTATCTTGTTGGGGTTTGGTAGTTTGCTGAGAGCATCTGCAAAACCTATATCCTCTTTAATGTTGTTAATAGTTACCACACTCAGCTTTTCGCACATTGGTAAACCCAAAATTGCAGGTCCTTCAACATCTACCAAGTAAAATGTTGACGATGTCCATTCTGAGCCTCTGTATGAACATTCAAGTGTTACTGCTCCAAAACAGTCTATACTTGTTCCATTGTAAGCTCTTAGCCACTCCTACGTTTTACATCCCTTGTGGGAAATCCTTGCTCATCCACCTTGTCAGGCATGATCTGTCTGAATATTCTTAAGGGTAGAGTGTTACCTTGGGCACCTGTGTCTATCTTGAACCGAATATATCTTTCTTTGTGCCTTTTAATTCCTGGTATTCGGAATTGTACCTTGCAGAAAGCCTGCGTTCTCTTTGGTTCATTACTGAAAGTTAGTATCTTCACAGTATCAAAAGTGGAAGGATCACTTTCTTCACTGGAGTCAAGGTCCTCAGTCATCATAGAGTGTGTTTGTTTTGACGACTTTCTGCTGTGAAGTTTGTTTTGAGCACTGTCTTGTTTCCTCTTGAAACATAATTTTATCCAGTGGCCCCTCTTTCTGCAGTAATGACATGTAGAGTCTTTAGCTGGACAGTGGTTTTGTATGTGGTTTAGGCCACAACATTTACACATAGCACCTCTGCTTGTGTTGTGTTTTTCTTGTTGTTTCGAACCAGTTGCTTTGTTGTGTCTAGGTTTATAGCTTTTCACTGCATCCACCTGGGCTGCTAATGTACCTTGCTGAATTTGTTTAATGTTTAGTGCTTGTGCCTCGTGTTTCCTGCCTGTGGTGAGATGAGATGTTATAAATATTTATAGGGGACTTAGTGTACTGACTGAGATCAGCTGTGAAGGTATCTATATCTATTAAGAGTAGTGTATTATAGATAACCTTACTTGCTACCACATATCTATATATCTCAGTCAGAATTATTCTGGAATAGTGTGATGACTACGTTATGTGTCTAGGGTATGTGTATGATGAAGTGTAAGTCACAACAACAGACAGATAAACAATTTAATTTAATCCACTACTCTTGACAACACTGTGACACTCACATACATATAACACTCTATGAGGATATCTTAAGGAGTCACTGATAACTTTTCAAATAACAATATGTATTCATTTTTGTCATAAAGGTATATGTGTCCTGATTCAAATACAAAGGAACCAGGAATCACAATCAATTTTAATTACAAGTATATGTACAGACTTTATCAATATGAATATTGTAGTGACATATATTATTAAAAATATCCTATGTGTGTCAGTTGTGTAGTAGTAATATGAGGTAATACTGGTTTTGTTTTGTTCAAGCTCTGTTGGTATTTGTCATCATGACTTCAATAGTTTGTCTTTTGGGACTAGTATTGGAGATGTTCTCAGTTCCTGATATTAAGACAATTAAATTCCCCTCTGAATGTTATTTTTACAAAGTCATTTCAAGATGAGGGGACATAATGTTGAGCTCAGCTGGCCAAATCAGCTTATCTTGCGTGATGGCGGCAGGAAGGGACTCCTCTGCTCGAATTCTCCCCTGGGCTCTGGAGACACCTCACTGATAGCTAAAAGACCAAGGAGTATGCTGTCCGACTCTGGATTCAGCAAAGCTCTGACCAGGTGCTGCTCAGTACCATCAAGACCACGGTCCCTGAAATCAAGAAGGATGTACCTTCTACTTCATAACTAACTTATACTCTCTTTTACACTGATCACAATACATCACAAACATTGAGTTCAGAGCGTTAGACCAACTGTCAGCTTCATCTGAAATACTTTATACCAGTATTTACCTCCTTAATGGTTACCACGCCTCTGCACTTCCAGCATTATTTCTGTCTAATCAATAATCTAGGTGTCAGTGTACTGTTTGGTCATTCCATGCAGTTTTACTTTCCTCCGACACTTTCTGTTCAGGCTGGAGCATATAGGCTTTACATCATGTTTGCTACTGAACTACACATATATACAGGCATAAATTAACAATTCACATTCAATTTTCATTAAAAGATACTGAATGGTTTAAGCTTACCACAATTCATAGAATAAACACAGATACGTTGATTAGCAATGAATTCTGGCACAAATTCCCATCTGCTTATGTTCCAGGCTTTTATTTTAGCAAAAATATGAGCTGGCTTCAACGCACTGTTGCTTTATCAAGCTTATTTGCACTAGTGGTCTCGAACTAACGCTCCTAAGTGAGTATATCAGCGAGTCTAGCCAATGAGGCCACGTTTCGACAAGTATTTGAAAAAATGTTACCTTCCTATGTCTCCCCTAACAACGAAAGATAGTATTTATAGCCCGACCAATCGTGGTTAGTTTTTCATTTGTTGCGCTCCAATCAATTTGGAGTTTACATGGTAGGCTATTTCTGTAACGTAAGGTTTTGTTCAAACACGTTATAAAAAAATTTTATGAGCAGAAATGATTTTATGTTGTCAGGCATCCCCACTATTTTATTTTGGTTATAACTTATTAATTCCTGGACTATTTGCGTAACGTTTTACATATTCTTTGTCAGCAAGCCCTAAGGAACCCAAATATCCAAATTTAAAAGAGCTAAGTGGCTGCGTTCAAAATATGCAATTCCTTCTACCTCCTGTTTCGAAGATGTGCTGTCTGGGTACTGTAATGTTTTCAAACGTAAACCCATCTATTGTTATCTTTCCTAATAAGCGTTTTTTATGATTTTAAAACCTAACTCTGGGGAAGGGTAGTGTATTTTATCACTGTCGATTGAAATAAAGTTAGTGCATGTAGTCTTACACGCGTGATGGCAGCATTTGTGTATCGCGCGACGCGTGTTGCATGCGTTCCTGATTTTCAGCCCTCCCTCTCTCTTTATCCTTTAGTCCATCTGTTCGTTCGTTTTGGTAACGCAGTATAATTAATGTTAGGATTAATTTAGGTCATTACGCAGTCTGCCTCTCAATGTTTTTCCAAGAAATACAGCACACGTTTCATTGAAGAAAGCGGGTATAATACAGTAAGCTTTTACTATCAACGTGAAAGCGTTACAATTTGCAGACGAAGCAGAAAACAAGGGGGATTTCGAGTACAGTCATTATGACAGCACTGTTCTTTACCATTCTTCTTCCTTTATTTATTATATGTATTTATTAGGCTTTATATTTACTTGATAATTTATATATGTGGATTAGAATATTCCACGACACCTCCCCTCTTAAAACAGACATTATATGTCAGTCCTTTATTCTATATACACATAGAGAAATTTATTATTATTTCTGGGGTTTAAGGTGATTCTCATCACACGGATGGCGGCTTAAAAAATCCGCTCCCAAATTGGTTTTTCCAGATATATACTCAATGCTAAAATTATAGGGAGCCAGAAGTAAAGACCATCGGAGTAACCTAGAGTTCTCATGCCTAGCCTGTGCTAGAAACGATAAAGGTTTGTGGTCTGTTTGCAACTTAAAGGCCTTCCCATACAGATAAATATTGAATTTCTTTATTGCCCATATTACTGCAAGACATTCTTTTTCGCTAGTTGAGTAGTTGATTTCAGCTTTATTCAACTTTCTGCTAGCATATGCCACTGGGCTTAATTCCCCATCCAATGCATCTGATTTCTGTAGTAGAGTTGCACCTAACCCAATATTACTTGCATCCGTCCTTACTATGAATTCTTGACTTAAGTCAGGTAATTTCAAAATGGGTTTACTTGTGAGCTTTTCCTTCAATTCTTGGTAAGTCATTTCACATTGTGGTGTCCATGTAATGCGATCTGGATGTCCTTTACGTGTCAATTCAGTTAACGGTGCACATATGGAATTAAAGTTCTTGATATACTTCTGGTAGAAACCACATAATGAGACAAAGGATCTCACGTCCTTCTTGGTTTGTGGTCTCGGGGCTTTCTGTAGTTTCTCTAAATTCTTTGGGTCAGGGGTCATGTTTCCCTGATAAACTGGGTGTCCCAAAAATTCCAATTCTTTACATCCAACGCAACATTTGGTTGGTCGGGCTGTTAAATTTGCCTCCCTAAGTCGATCAAACAGCATGTTCAGAGAGTCAATGTGTTCCTCAAATGTTTCTGTTGCTATAAGGATATCATACATAAAATTTGTTATACAGGGATTATTCAGAGGATCCAATAATTTTCTCATCATTCTAGAGAAGACACTAGGCGCATTCTTCAATCCAAATGGCAATCTATTAAACTCATAGTGTCCTTCTGAGGTACTAAAAGCTAGGTATGGTCTAACCTCAGGCTTTACTGGAATCTGATAGTATCCTTTACTCAGATCCACTTTTGAGAAATATTTAGCTTTATTTAGCCTGGCAAACAGCTGATTTGTATCCGGCAATGGATCCACCTGTCCTTCTGTAATAGCATTCAGTCTCCTGTAATCTATACAGAGTCTATGTTCTCCAGAGGGCTTCCTTAAGAGTACAACACCGGAACTATACGAAGACTCACTGTGCGAAATAATTCCTTCCTTCAACAGATAGTCTATCTCTTCCTTCAAAGCTTTCTCCTTAGCAAACGGAATCGAATATGGTTTCATACAGACAGGTGCGGAGTCTATTAGTTTCATATCATATTCCAATAGGTTTGTATGCCCTGGTCGGTCTGTTAACACCTCTGCATGATTATTTAGAACCTGTTGCACTCTCTCTTTCTGAGTTTTCGTTAAATGTGTACTGATTTTCACCTGTGCTGCTGTCTCACAGGGGTGTAATGGATATTCAAATGATGAAAGTGGTTCCTTTTTCATCTCCATGGCGATGGACAAGGTCAACAAGTGTGTCGCTTCCTGATGTTCTCTTTCCAAATATTTCTTAGGGGTTTCACATGATAGATTTTTTCTTTCCCCTTCTTATCTATCTTATAATTTGTTCTAGACACCTTCTCTAAAACTGTATATGGACCCTGCCATCCAATTTGTAACTTATTCTGACTCCCAGGCAAAAGAAGCAGTACTTTCTCTCCCACAGCCAAATTTCTGTCTTTCGCCTTCCTGTTATAATAGGCAGCATGTTTCTTCCTGGCTTGTTTCAAATTTTCATTGGCAAGTTTCCAGCCAGTTTTTAACCGAGTGGTCAGCTCATTCACATATTGGTATGAAGATGTAATGTTTTCCTCTGCCTTTTCATCAGTCCACGTTCTTAACAAAGCTTCAAGTGGACCTTTTATTGGCCTTCCAAACAATAATGTTGCCGGGGCCATACCGGTTGAACTATGGGGTACCTCCCGATAAGCAAAGAGGGCGGCGTGCAGGTACTGGTCCCATGTATCTGGTTTTTCGTGTGCCAACTTTCTCAGGATCGACATCAATGTGCCGTTAAATCTTTCCACTTGGCCGTTCCCTTGGGGATGATACACACTACAATGGAAGTGTTTGGCCTGGAAGATCCTGAAAACTTCTTCAGTTAGTTTCCCCTTGAACTGAGAGCCATTATCAGTCAAGATTTGATTGGGAAAGCCTAACCTTGTGAAAATTGTGAGCAATGCCTCTGCCACATGTTTAGAATCAATCGATGACAGGGCTACTGCCTCTCCCCACATAGAACAAGTGTCCACCAGAGTCAGAATGTAGCTGTTCCTTCTCTTGGTTCGGGTGAGAGGTCCCACAAGATCCACGGCAACTCTCTCAAAGGGTGTTCCCACTATGGGCATTTCCCCCAGAGTTGCTGGTGCAGTCCAATGTTTAGGTGCTACTCGTTGGCACTCTGGACAGGATTTTACATATCGTTTGATATCTTCAGTTATTCCTGGCCAGAAATAGTGACAAGCTATTCGCTGTCCTGTTGCGCTGATTCCCATATGACCACTGAAGGGAATCGCATGCCCTAGTTCCAACACTTTAGTCCTATATGAAGTGGGAAGGACCAGCTGTCCGTGACCATTGGATTCAGATCCAGCCTTCCTATATATCAGTTTGTTCTTCATATAAAACTCTCCCTTGCCTGGAGGTGTATGAGATTTGGGCAACTTCTTGAAACATGGCTTGAGTGTTTTGTCCTCAGCCTGTGCCTTCCTCATCTCATCTGGGTGAGTATTTATGGGATTATCCTCCTCCTTCTTTGACTGTGATCTGGTCTGCACTGTTGCCAATATCACAGGTCTCTTGGGATTCCCCAAGAAGACATATCTACACCCCAATATTAGAGGGTAGATTGGCTCATTTATCACTGCTGCTTTTATGATTCCTTCCACATATCGCGTTTTCACTTTTATTCGGGCGACGGGAAGTGTCATGGTAGCTACATCCTTGGTTGCAGTTTGAATCTCCACTGTTTCGGTGGTGTATTGATCGGCCTGCACCAGGTGAGAACTCACAACGGAATCGTAATCTAAACCGGTATCATATAAACATCTTATAGTGACACCATTACAGATGACATCTTCACACACTGGGGGGTGGTATGGTTCCTGTAATTCTTCAGGTTTGCCCTTCTTTTCCTTTTTCCCCGATGTCATAGCAGCAAAATGAGGAGGTTTCCTTCTACAATGGTCAGTGTCATGATTGTTCATCTTACAATTTTTACACCACCTTTTTCCTTGGTTGAAAGATTTTCTTTCATCATATTTCCTTTCATCGAATTGTGGGGTTTTATTTTTATTTTCATACCGTGGCCTATCAAATTGGTGCTTACCTTTGTTTTGATCCCTAGGATCAAATTTATTAAAGTTCTGTGGTGCCCTAAAGTTATCCACTTGTTTCTTTTTATTACCTGTTACCTCTGCTTGAGCTGCTTGATACCTTTCAGCAACATTTAGCAACTCATCCAGCCTCTCTGCACCTTGTTCCATGAGAAACTTTCTCAGGTCTGGAGCCATGGACTCTCTTAATTGCTCTATAAGGACCATTTCCTTAAGATCTTGGGTTTTCCCCAGAGAAGTCCATTTCTCCAAGTATGTCTCTATTCGTGCAGAGAACTGGTGATAGGTTTCACCTGACAGTAGTTTAGCATTCCTAAATTTTTTCCTATAGAATTCTGCATTCTTTTCATACCTTAACAAAAGAGCCTGCTTTAGCATGTCATAATTTTCCTGATCACCTCTGCTCATTTTTGCAAAAACTTCATAAGCTGCCCCACGAAGTCCCTGAGATAACTTTAAGCTCCACCTTTCTCTCTCTCTAACCCATACGTGGTAGCTAACAGTTCATACCTAATTAGGTAGCTCTCTATATCATCGTCTTTCTCAACAAAATGATCTAAATGAAAATTCATAGCTGAGGTTGAGGCTCCTTGAGTAACCGTAGCATCAGAGGCAAAGGGACTGGCACCATTTTCAGGAGCATGGCCTTGAAACTCAAACTCCCTTAGTCGTAACTCATGTTCCCTTTGTAATCTTTTATCTTCTGCTTCCCTTTCTGCAGCTAATTTCTTCTCTTCCCTTTCTGCAGCCTGTCTTCTTTCCTCGGCTTCCCTTTCTGCAGCTAATCTTTTGTCTTCTCTTTCTGCTTCCAATTTCTTAGCCTCAGCCTCAATCTGCAACCTCTTAGTCTCAGCCTCAGCTTGCAACCTCTTAGTCTCAGCCTCTAACTTTCTTTCGGCCTCTTTTTCTAATCTTCTTTCTTCGCGTTCAATAAATTTGTCACATTCCGTAGTGACATAGGCAACCATAACTTGCCCATCTAATCCTAACTCTTTTGCAGTCTGTACAGCAGCAGATCGAAACTTGGCCAGGTCCGCCATTGTCTATCAGGTAAATTTCTACAATGTCTAACCAACAATTTAATCTCTAAATATATCTAATGGACAACACAGGCACCGTGAGCTCAACCTTATTTAATTCCACCCAAGGATACCTTCTAATTCTTATATTCTCTGAAGTGAATTACCCCCAATATTTTTAATAGGGAAAGATTCAAAATCCCAAGAGCGAGACCCCAATATATGTGGTGAGATGAGATGTTATAAATATTTATAGGGGACTTAGTGTACTGACTGAGATCAGCTGTGAAGGTATCTATATCTATTAAGAGTAGTGTATTATAGATAACCTTACTTGCTACCACATATCTATATATCTCAGTCAGAATTATTCTGGAATAGTGTGATGACTACGTTATGTGTCTAGGGTATGTGTATGATGAAGTGTAAGTCACAACAACAGACAGATAAACAATTTAATTTAATCCACTACTCTTGACAACACTGTGACACTCACATACATATAACACTCTATGAGGATATCTTAAGGAGTCACTGATAACTTTTCAAATAACAATATGTATTTATTTTTGTCATAAAGGTATATGTGTCCTGATTCAAATACAAAGGAACCAGGAATCACAATCAATTTTAATTACAAGTATATGTACAGACTTTATCAATATGAATATTTTAGTGACATATATTATTAAAAATATCCTATGTGTGTCAGTTGTGTAGTAGTAATATGAGGTAATACTGGTTTTGTTTTGTTCAAGCTCTGTTGGTATTTGTCATCATGACTTCAATAGTTTGTCTTTTGGGACTAGTATTGGAGATGTTCTCAGTTCCTGATATTAAGACAATTAAATTCCCCTCTGAATGTTATTTTTACAAAGTCATTTCAAGATGAGGGGACATAATGTTGAGCTCAGCTGGCCAAATCAGCTTATCTTGCGTGATGGCGGCAGGAAGGGACTCCTCTGCTCGAATTCTCCCCTGGGCTCTGGAGACACCTCACTGATAGCTAAAAAGACCAAGGAGTATGCTGTCCGACTCTGGATTCAGCAAAGCTCTGACCAGGTGCTGCTCAGTACCATCAAGACCACGGTCCCTGAAATCAAGAAGGATGTACCTTCTACTTCATAACTAACTTATACTCTCTTTTTACACTGATCACAATACATCACAAACATTGAGTTCAGAGCGTTAGACCAACTGTCAGCTTCATCTGAAATACTTTATACCAGTATTTACCTCCTTAATGGTTACCACGCCTCTGCACTTCCAGCATTATTTCTGTCTAATCAATAATCTAGGTGTCAGTGTACTGTTTGGTCATTCCATGCAGTTTTACTTTCCTCCGACACTTTCTGTTCAGGCTGGAGCATATAGGCTTTACATCATGTTTGCTACTGAACTACACATATATACAGGCATAAATTAACAATTCACATTCAATTTTCATTAAAAGATACTGAATGGTTTAAGCTTACCACAATTCATAGAATAAACACAGATACGTTGATTAGCAATGAATTCTAGCACAAATTCCCATCTGCTTATGTTCCAGGCTTTTATTTTAGCAAAAATATGAGCTGGCTTCAACGCACTGTTGCTTTATCAAGCTTATTTGCACTAGTGGTCTCGAACTAACGCTCCTAAGTGAGTATATCAGCGAGTCTAGCCAATGAGGCCACGTTTCGACAAGTATTTGAAAAAATGTTACCTTCCTATGTCTCCCCTAACAACGAAAGATAGTATTTATAGCCCGACCAATCGTGGTTAGTTTTTCATTTGTTGCGCTCCAATCAATTTGGAGTTTACATGGTAGGCTATTTCTGTAACGTAAGGTTTTGTTCAAACACGTTATAAAAAAATTTTATGAGCAGAAATGATTTTATGTTGTCAGGCATCCCCACTATTTTATTTTGGTTATAACTTATTAATTCCTGGACTATTTGCGTAACGTTTTACATATTCTTTGTCAGCAAGCCCTAAGGAACCCAAATATCCAAATTTAAAAGAGCTAAGTGGCTGCGTTCAAAATATGCAATTCCTTCTACCTCCTGTTTCGAAGATGTGCTGTCTGGGTACTGTAATGTTTTCAAACGTAAACCCATCTATTGTTATCTTTCCTAATAAGCGTTTTTTATGATTTTAAAACCTAACTCTGGGGAAGGGTAGTGTATTTTATCACTGTCGATTGAAATAAAGTTAGTGCATGTAGTCTTACACGCGTGATGGCAGCATTTGTGTATCGCGCGACGCGTGTTGCATGCGTTCCTGATTTTCAGCCCTCCCTCTCTCTTTATCCTTTAGTCCATCTGTTCGTTCGTTTTGGTAACGCAGTATAATTAATGTTAGGATTAATTTAGGTCATTACGCAGTCTGCCTCTCAATGTTTTTCCAAGAAATACAGCACACGTTTCATTGAAGAAAGCGGGTATAATACAGTAAGCTTTTACTATCAACGTGAAAGCGTTACAATTTGCAGACGAAGCAGAAAACAAGGGGGATTTCGAGTACAGTCATTATGACAGCACTGTTCTTTACCATTCTTCTTCCTTTATTTATTATATGTATTTATTAGGCTTTATATTTACTTGATAATTTATATATGTGGATTAGAATATTCCACGACACTGCCTTCATCCAGAAGTTGTTGTAAAGTTAGCGTATCACTCTGGCTCAGTAGCCATTTCTGGAATTCTGGCATTGGTGTGCTAAGAAGAATCTGTTCAATAATTCGCTCTTTTTCTTCTTCGTTGCTAAATTTACATACTCTTGTTTTCTCCTTAATGCGAGTGAAGAAATCATCTAGGCTTTCACCACGTTTCTGTCGCAGGTGGTGAAGCTCTAATCTTGCCGCTCTAAAGTTTGTGTGCTTTATGATCAGACGCTTTTCAAATTCGTCCAATATGGCTACGGGGTCGGTTGCCGACTCAACCGGCATGGCGGTAGCAAAACTGTTGTAGATTTTCAAACCTTCATCGTCCAATGCTTCTAGGATATATGGAGTTAGGGTTTGTCCTTCCAGACCAGTGGTCTTGGAATATAGATCTATGCGTTTGCGCCATAACAAGAAAGCTTCACTCTTATCATCGTGACCGGCGAATCTCATTTGCGGTGCGTTGCGATATTGTTTCACCGCCATGGCTGACCACGATGACGAAAATTAGCCAAATACTGTACTCACGTGTTATCGTGTAGCTGTTTTGCGTCAGTCCGGTATCGACCGCTGCCACCATGTAATGTTATGATGTATGTATATAAGCATTACCTCGTCATCTACACAAGCACACACGTTTCAGAAGGGACTCAGTAAAAGCATGTTCAGTTCGTAGCCATGTTTATTTACAGAATATCGTACATGTCAAGATTCGCATTATATTACAATGTGTGGTTCGTACTTTAATGTATTCATATTACAGGGGCCACAACAAATCTCTCCTGAATTGAAGATCAAACTCGTTTACCGACCTCAGAAGATTGGTCCTTGCTAACGAGCCGTTTCTTTCACAGAAACCTTTTCGCTCGTTCAAACACTCTAAGCGTAACAGAATTGTTTCTCTGGTCAAACGTACCACAGGTGCGTTTAGATAACATTACGTTAACTGACCGTTGAAGGAATTAGTACTGAAGGCCGGCCAGAACGTAAACAAACCTCGGGTGGGGTTTGAGAAGGTGAACAATGAAAGAAAAGAAATGCAAAATGACTAGGAAAACAGAACATTAAAGAGTAATAACATATGGAACGGAATGGTAAAATAAATTATCAGTCACTGTGACATTGAGTACTTCGGTTTGCTCGGAATCCACACTGGACCTCATCCAACTGTAGCTCAGCTAGGCGTCTGAGTCTCTGCTCTAGGATTCTAGAGTAGATTTTACCAGGTATACTGAGAAGGGATATGCCTCTATGATGTTGATGTACTTGTATATACGTTTCCATGCTGATACTTTGTTTTCCCGACTAGAGTTACTTGCCTTTATGGGAACTCTTCTGCTTCCTACTTCTTCCTACTTCCTGTTTTCTAAGATGGTCGATTAAACATGTCGATCCTTGTATCTTGTGTTCAAGCTTCGTGATTATGCTTCGTAACGTGAGTATGTATGACAGCCAGCCACGTCTCATTATATCTTACAATATTTACTAGACGCGACGGTAAATATCAACATGGTGGCAGCGGTGTTTATTTCTACAGAATTCGAACTATTCTGCTGACACGTGTGCTGAATGTCATTAGACTTGAGGTGAGATTACTGATTAGTGCTTGTGTGACGGTGCCAATTAAAGATATGTCGCAGTGTTGGTTTATGAAGTGAGGACTGGTCACGATACCAATTAGTAATATGTCACCGTGGTGGTGAACTCCTAGGACTGTGTGCCCTGTATATGTATATTGGCACTAATTGTTAATCAACGAACTAGGTGACTAGGGCAGACCTAGTCGTCGGATTTTCTATTTTGTCAATTTAGTCTATTGACAATCTTCCAAGTAAGAGTATATCTTAATACTGGCCATCACCGCCAGAGCTGACTATTCCTGGATGATATATCTCAAGCTTCCAACCTAACTCGTTCCATCCCTCCTTGTGATGTTACTTAGTGACAACTTCGTATAGTGGTGATTTTCTTTATATCCAGTATCTTGTTTACTCTAGCGCTCAACAACCTTTTAGAGACTTAGCCCAACTTGAGAAACGTTCCATCAAAACAAACATTTTATTTACATCTCAGAAGTTCATCATAACAGGCATGTGGTACAAATTCCAGGTACAAACATTTCCTAACTGTCTCTTGTATGTCCCATTCCTCCTGGGCACATTCATGTACCTATGCATATATATATATATATATATATATATATATATATATATATATATATATATATATATATATATATATATATATATATATATATATATAGATATATATATATATATATATATATATATATATATATATATATATATATATATATATAGCTCTCTACCTGAGAACATTATCAGATATGGTTTATACCTATTTTCTTCCCTTAAGGCTATTCTATTTATTCTGGCTTCTCCCAAGCCTTTCATCAACTCTTTCCTGAGTTGTTTTCTCTCCTCTGCTAATCCTGTCAGATTTGACTCATACTAATCAAAATACCATCATCTTAAAATTCATATATGCCAATTAGCACATTGGGTACACCTGTTGCAGTATCCTCATACTTATACCTGCTTGAGGGGAGCCGCGCTAGCGTAGTGGTTACAACACCGCTCTGGCGACCGGGTGATTCAGGATCAAACCCGGGCGACGGCATTTGACGATTTTTCGTCGACCGGGATTTGGACTGGATTAACTCGAGACCTGGCGAGAACATTTGAAGGAGTGTCGTCGACCAGGGATTGGCTGCTGCTGAGCCGACCCAGCTGTAATGGATACCTCCGAAATCGGAGAGTATTTGTCTGAATGGCGAGGGACACCTGTCTCTATTAAAAAAAAATACCTGCTAGAGAGCGCATGTTTCATCCTGTAAATACAATCACCCTTCAATTTTTTACTCATCTTACTTGTAACAGTCAATATTGCAAAGTTCATTACACAATAGCCCAGCACGGCTATTAAATCCATATTCTTCTGTAAATCATCTCAGATGCTTACTTAGTCTCATTTTATCCACCTCATAGTCAATTTTGTAGCTTCAGCTTCATTTCTCATTATCCTGCGCTCACTTAGTTGTAAGCGTCGTTAACCTTGTAATACTTTATTTCAGCTTCTGAAATCATTCTATTCAATGTCTATCAAAAGTTATGAGTCAAAGGACCTACTTTCTTTGGTTTCACAGAATCCTCACAACACTCATATTTCTTACTATCACCCCTTATCACTAAGCCTATACTTTAAACACAGCTTTGTCTTTCATATGTGAATAGGTTCTACTACTCTAACTAGGTCTATAGGATTCTTCAGAAGTATTCATTCTGTTTCCCACAGAAATTGAACTTGAGCCTGGCAGAAAACACATTCCTGCCACTCTACGTCCTTAACCAGGACTGCTCCTCCGAAAAATGCGACCGCTCACCAGCGTGTCCAAGTGTGTTCTTCTCTATAAAATCATTATCAGCTGATCTGTCCTTGTTTACTGTAAATTCATTGGTTCCTCCTATTCTCCACTCAGCTGGAATATGTTCACGCTTATCCGCTGTGTAAACAACTCAGTGAGGTGTCATCCGTTGTCCTGGTAAACTTTTCACGTGCATATTTTTTTCTCTCTCAACTCACTTAATCATATAAGGGAGGTAATTAACCGTTGTCTCCCTTTGCATAATTTGACTTAACCTTATATTGTCTTCTCTAAAGCTTGCTATACAATTCTTATATGTACATTTTCTAAACCATAATTACCAACTCACCAAATCTATTTAAGTGTAATTAAGCACTTTCCTCCCCTGACCTTAATATTCAGAGTCTCCTCCCTTTGATCAAAGTTTTATTTCACTCATTTTATCTCCCTTTTAGCAAGACAAATAGTCTTTATTCAAATCCATTCTTATTTCTTAAACCATTTTTTTATACTTTCCCCCTTAACCAAAACCAAATCACCGCTTATAATTCCTGCTTGAGCATTTTATAATGCTCCTAGCAAACCCAACGGCCTAATATCCGGCCTTTGGCTAGGATCATGTGTCTAGACACAGGGACCGGTACAGTGACATTCATGTGTCATTAGGTCCCTTGTGTGAGAACACAGAGGATCACTAGGTGACACATTTTGTCACTGGGTCTTCTAGTGTTGGGACATGTGGTCTTGACCAGGGCCGGGTTTGGGTGGGTAAATGCGACCTCATGCGAGGAAAAAAAAAAAGGAAAAAAAAAAAAGACATTCATGTGTCATTAGGTCCCTTGTGTGAGAACACAGAGGATCACTAGGTGGCACATTTTGTCACTGGGTCTTCTAGTGTTGGGACATGTGGTCTTGACCAGAGCCGGGTTTGGGGCGGGGACAATGCGACCTCATGCGAGGAAAAAAATATGCGACCTCAAGCGAGGGGAAAAAAAAAAAAAAGACATTCATGTGTCATTAGGTCCCTTGTGTGAGAACACAGAGGATCACTACAGTGACACAGTTTGTCATTGGGTCTTCTTGTGTTGGGACATGTGGTCTTGACCAGAGCCGGGTTTGGGGTGGGTGCCAATGCGACCTCATGCGAGGAAAAAAAATGGCTAGGATCATGTGTCTACACACAGGGACCAGTAGTGACATTTATGTCATGAGGTCCTTTGTGTGAGAACATAGAAGACCACTACAATGACACATGGTGTCATTGGGTCTTCGTGTGTTGGGACATGTGGTTTTGACCAGAGCCGGGTTTGGGCGGGGGCCAATGCAACCTCATGCGAGGAAAATATGCAACCTCATGCGAGGAAATTTTTAAAAAAGGCCTAATATCCGGCTTTTGGCTAGGATCACGTGTCTACACACAGGGACCAGTAGTGACATTTATGTCATGAGGTCCTTTGTGTGAAAACACGGAAGACCACTACAATGACACATGGTGTCATTGGGTTATCTTGTGTTGGCACATGTGGTTTTGACCAGAGCCGGGTTTGGGCGGGGGCCAATGCAACCTCATGCGAGGAAAATATGCAACCTCATGCGAGGAAATTAAAAAAAAAAAAGTGACACTTGCATACCATTATTAGACATTTTGTCATGGCAGAACGGCCCATGTTTCCGTTACCACCCTGCCTAGACATAAATAACGTCGAACCAGACACATTTCGTAAATGGAGACGACAGTTAGATCTATACATGCATGCAACAGAGGTGGCCTCTAAACCTGATCTTGTTCGGGCGGCCATTATCTTACACTGTGCTGGACCTCAAGCTGTTGAAGTTTTTGATCAACTTGCAGAGGAAGGAGACCACTCTAATCCTACTAAAATTCTCGATTTGCTCCAGAACCAGTGTAGCTCACGAAGCAATGAAGTATTACATACCTTCAGATTCTGGAACACACCTCTTCAAGAACCTTTTAATTCCTTCGTAACGGAGCTGAGAACTAAGGCAGACTTATGTAACTTTAACGACAAGGATCGTATGATAAGAGACAAAATTGTCTTTACAGTCAACAAAAGGTTACAAGAGAAGCTCTTGAGAGAAGCTGACCTCGATCTAAAGAAAGCCATTCACATATGCAGAGTCTTCGAGCAAACTGGAAAAGACTTAAGTGAGATGAATAATACAGTACAACCTTCTGAAGCAAGGGTTGAACAGGTACAGACAAAATCACTCAACCATTGTTACCGTCATTTTCGACGGTGAAAAAAAACACACCAACCTAATGTATGTTTGGTTTAATGTAATCAAAGAGAGATAAACGTTTATTATCTTTCGGTGACAAGTTTGACTGGTGATTATCTTCTCCTGTCTTATGTTGTCCTGTCTTAGATATGTCTTAGAGTTGACATGTCTTAATTCTATTTATAGGATCATACGGTGTATCTTTGTCACCCGTTTGGTCGGAAACGCCTGGTCTGGGTTTGCCTCGATCTGGTCCATGCTCTTTGGGCATGCGCGGGGTCTTAGCGGCAAAAGCCGGGAGACCGATATTCAGAGAGTGCGTACCTGTGGCTTAGAACGGATGTCTCGATCCGTAGATTCCTCTCTGCCAAGTTTTCGATAGGGATTAGAAATTCTGGGAATGGCCGTTTGGCATTCTTCCGTCCCTGAGTGTTTTCTTTATGCCAGTATTGGCTGTGTTGTGTTACCGTAAGAGTGTCAGGATTCTCTAAAAAGGTAACGGAAAACATTATTCGATCTTTTCGTCTCGTTTAGATCTTACAGGTACATTTATCGCTGATGGCGACATAGTGAGCGAAGCTCACAAGAAGTTATTATACTGCACTCCAGTATGACTTCATATCTACAAAACTAGGTCTAGTTGACCTGTTACACAAATAAGCCTAGGAATCATCTTTATGGATCCGCAATGCAGGCGGAATCTCAGGAGCCTGTGTAAACTGAGAGTGACCTGATTATCGATGCACGCGACCTGCGGCCTGATTTCGTTGTCACCATATCTATTCTTCACCAGAATGAAGTATCTGGCATGTGAGGCCAGTCTGAAGTCTTTTTGCTAATTGTAGGACAATGGCATTGACTTTGTTTATATAGATGATATCGCCCGTACTACGCAATATATTTGCTAGGGCTTACCTGACGGGGCTCAGTCAGGGGTTAGAGCTATTGCATAAACTGTAAACACTGATAAAGACATTGTTACATGTCTAGGATCTGTGATGGTTGAAGCTGACCTTTGTAACTACACATATTATGTACCCGATTGTATACTATTGACTGTTTCGTTCATCATCATCATATTATCGTACGTCACAAATAAATATTGTAAACGTCTGCTGCATTCCCTACTTCACTGACTTCTACTTGTGGTTGTGTGAGTTAATGTGAAGACGTCCAAGAGCCTATACGGCCTTCGTGTTATCAGCACTATTATCTACACACTTACACCATCAACCACATTGTCATACAAGTATTACACGTCTGAATCTGCAGGAATACTGACATTATGTATGTGTCTACTAAACCCTGGCGACACCTCACGCTAGTGACCTAGATTCCTTGCTACTACTTGGTACTGTCCAGGACAACATGACACGCTCAACGTACTACCATTCATAACACAGAAAACAGTACGTTACATCAGTACATTTACACTGAGCAACCTTATACATCTCCAGTCTCCGTGCAATCCAACTTTACTGTCAAACAGACTTTTACATCTGGTGGACCAGATTCGTGGGTTTTGTCAACAACACGGATTTTCCTGCCCACATCTGGATTTATACATCCGGAAGACAAGATTGACGTTTAGTTGTCAGCTACACAGTAGGAAATAGGTCAACGTCTGCTGAGCGACGTATACAATCATGGATGATACAGAATCGTTACATGGACCACAGCTGCTGCAGAATTGCTACATGAACCACAGCTGCTACAATAGTGTTACATAGACCACAGTTGCTGACGAAGTTGTTAACACTGTGACAATCGTCGAAGGACATAAGTGTCAAAGTTCACGTCACAAGTTTACGTGCAAGCTCAAATTGTAAACATAGAACAGTTCAACCTGTTGTTTACTACTACAGTCTACAAACATTCTCAACTGAAGTCGAGTTTGATTTGATAGCTTCACTTTGGAGACTACTACACCCGTTGTCAAATTACGGTGACCTTCAACGGTGGAACGTCTACTGGTATTTACGAGTGTACTGCAATGAACTGCATCATTGTAGTTGTAGAGGAGTACGCTTAAAAGATAAGTGGCCTTGGTTTACATGTTAAACTTAGCCTTTATTTTGTATGCAAATAAGCTTTCCTCGTTACATTTATTATATGCATTCATTTATTTACTTGTTCATTGTTTACTTGTTGAGTTAATGTGTATTTTTTTTTTTGCGGGTTCAGGTCTTACAGTAAATATCCCACTTAACCGAGGGTACTGTAAGCGTTCTTTAGGATTGTGCATATTTCTCACCGTGGAAAGTGCAAGCGACTTTTGTTGCTAGTTATTTTTTTTTTCTTAGCTGTGACGAGATGTGTTAGTGTTGTTTTCGTTATTTTTTCTCCGTACTTTAGTTATTGATTCGTTTTGGTTTGTATTTGTCTGCCTTCTTTTTTCTATTGTTAATTTCTTTACACCCTTTTGTTTATACACTGTGTTGTCATTGTAAATTTGTAATTTTTCGCAGTTATCATTGTGATTTTTCACAACATTTGATTTAGTTAAGCTGTATTTTCTTTTGACCTCTGCGAATGTTTTCGTTTGTTAAGATGCTTGTCTTTGTTTAGTTATCGTGATATTGGTGATATATACAGTCTTCATGTATAGTTGATCATGTACGTTTATTTATATGATGCAAATTATATACTGAGCTGATTACAGTTGACTTTATAAATAAGGTATTTGTACTTAGTCTTTATAAAAGACTCATCTCCCACTGAGATTGGGATAACTTGTGTTGCTATTTCAGATATATTGTCAGCACATTTGTAGACAGGATGTCTACATTAGATTTCTTCATCCAGCAAGGGTTGGCCCTTGGAAAAACTGAGGAGAAATTGGAGGAATTTGCGCTTGCTCAATATGCCAAAGCACAAAAGGCTGAAGAGAAAAAGATGCAAGCACAGCTTGAAGCTGAAGAAAGGAAGATTCAAGCTAAGCTAAACAGAGAAGCTGCAGAAAGGAAGATTCAGCAAGACAGAGAATATGAAGAGAAAAAGCATCAAAGAGAAGCTGAAGAAAGGAGGATTCAGCAAGACAGAGAATATGAAGAGAAAAAGCATCAAAGAGAAGCTGAAGAAAGGAGGATTCAGCAAGACAGAGAATTTGAAGAGAGAAAGCATCAAAGAGAACATGAAGAAAAACTCTTGGCTTTGGAAATAGAGAAACTAAAAGTGACTAATATAGGGAATTCTCAAGCGACTTCTTCGAGCACAAAAAGTCATGATTATAAGTTCAAACTTCCTCATTTTAATCCTGCAAAAGATGACATAACGTTCTATCTAGATAGACTAGAACTTAATTGTGTAACATATAATGTAGATAAGGCACAATATGTTAGACAACTGTTGAATTCACTTACAGGTGAACCATTAAATATTATAATGGCAATAGAAGAACATGATAGAACTAATTATGAAGTTGTCAGAGCAGCCTTATTGAAACGATATCAGCTTAAAGAAGATGATTACCGTCTTCGTTTTAAGACTATGTTACCAGAATCTGGTGTAGAGTTCTCGGACTTTATAGGAAAGATACGCCTTACTTTCACTAGATGGATAGAGTTGTCTAAGACTGAACATACTTATGAGGCACTTATGGACTTGTTGCTTAGAGACAAAGTAATGTCGTCTGTTAATGAGTCTTTTCTTGCCTTTATACACGAACGTAAACCTAAGAACTTAAAAGAAATGGAACAATACTGTTGCCAATATGTCACTGCTCATCCACAACAAACGATGAGCAATAGTAAGATTAAAGAAGGTTTACCAGTGGCTTCTGCGACTCCATACAATTCTAATTTCGGAGGTAAAGTTAAAGGTACTCAGCGCAACTTCGATAAGAAAAGTAAGCGTAACTTTGGTCAAGATTAAAGTGATTCATGCCAAAGAGGCTCGTCTTCTAGGAATTGGAGGCAATCTGATAGCCCTCATAATTATGATTCCAACAAATTTGGTAACTTTAAAAGGGGTAGCCATAATAAAAACTATCCTCGCAATAATTCTTTAGGAAGACAGCAGTATCAATCTGATAGATATTGTCATCAAGGTGTAAATCACAATCACAATTGTGAAAACTGCGGTTCAAACCAAAATAATAATAGCAATAGGGGTAATTGCCATAATTCCAAAGGAAACAGTAATCGAGGTAGATGGCAGCATAATAATAACAGATCATGTCATCATACTAACTGTGCTGAACAAGAGTCAATTAATATGAAACAAATATAAAGGTATGTTATTAGGCACTCGCAGGAAATAAAGAAGTAGAACACCAGACAACAGAAAAACAACAGACATGAGTGGCTTACCCAGGATTTGAACACTGGACCTTCCGTGCGACAACCCCGCCTAGCCATGCAAGCGAATCACACTATCCGCCCTGCCATCTACGCATCATCAAAAAAATGATGTTTCAATGGCAGGTCAACAGTGCGAACCACAATACATGACACCAGAAGTCCACCATGGGCAGTTCAGCCTATTAATGACGCAATCATTTCTGTTGTATTTCTATCAAGCAGTATAGGCCGAATCCAACAAGACAAGGACCTTAATACTGTGTCCAGTAAATGATAGTAGACTAGAACAGTGAGAACAGGATAGTGGGTAGGTTTGGTATTGTATAAACATTTATTACACATAATTGAGGGAAACCCGAGGCCTGTAAACAGTAAATTAATATGAAACAAATATAAAGGTATGTTATCAGGCACTCGCAGGAAATAAAGAAGTAGAACACCAGACAACAGAAAAACAACAGACATGAGTGGCTTACCCAGGATTTGAACACTGGACCTTCCGTGCGACAACCCCGCCTAGCCATGCAAGCGAATCACACTATCCGCCCTGCCATCTACGCATCATCAAAAAATGATGTTTCAATGGCAGGTCAACAGTGCGAACCACAATACATGACACCAGAAGTCCACCATGGGCAGTTCAGCCTATTAATGACGCAATCACTTCTGTTGTATTTCTATCAAGCAGTATAGGCCGAATCCAACAAGACAAGGACCTTAATACTGTGTCCAGTAAATGATAGTAGACTAGAACAGTGAGAACAGGATAGTGGGTAGGTTTGGTATTGTATAAACATTTATTACACATAATTGAGGGAAACCCGAGGCCTGTAAACAGTAAATTAATATGAAACAAATATAAAGGTATGTTATCAGGCACTCGCAGGAAATAAAGAAGTAGAACACCAGACAACAGAAAAACAACAGATATGAGTGGCTTACCCAGGATTTGAACACTGGACCTTCCGTGCGACAACCCCGCCTAGCCATGCAAGCGAATCACACTATCCGCCCTGCCATCTACGCATCATCAAAAAATGATGTTTCAATGGCAGGTCAACAGTGCGAACCACAATACATGACACCAGAAGTCCACCATGGGCAGTTCAGCCTATTAATGACGCAATCATTTCTGTTGTATTTCTATCAAGCAGTATAGGCCGAATCCAACAAGACAAGGACCTTAATACTGTGTCCAGTAAATGATAGTAGACTAGAACAGTGAGAACAGGATAGTGGGTAGGTTTGGTATTGTATAAACATTTATTACACATAATTGAGGGAAACCCGAGGCCTGTAAACAGTAAATTAATATGAAACAAATATAAAGGTATGTTATCAGGCACTCGCAGGAAATAAAGAAGTAGAACACCAGACAACAGAAAAACAACAGACATGAGTGGCTTACCCAGGATTTGAACACTGGACCTTCCGTGCGACAACCCCGCCTAGCCATGCAAGCGAATCACACTATCCGCCCTGCCATCTACGCATCATCAAAAAAATGATGTTTCAATGGCAGGTCAACAGTGCGAACCACAATACATGACACCAGAAGTCCACCATGGGCAGTTCAGCCTATTAATGACGCAATCACTTCTGTTGTATTTCTATCAAGCAGTATAGGCCGAATCCAACAAGACAAGGACCTTAATACTGTGTCCAGTAAATGATAGTAGACTAGAACAGTGTGATTCGCTTGCATGGCTAGGCGGGGTTGTCGCACGGAAGGTCCAGTGTTCAAATCCTGGGTAAGCCACTCATATCTGTTGTTTTTCTGTTGTCTGGTGTTCTACTTCTTTATTTCCTGCGAGTGCCTGATAACATACCTTTATATTTGTTTCATATTAATTTACTGTTTACAGGCCTCGGGTTTCCCTCAATTATGTGTAATAAATGTTTATACAATACCAAACCTACCCACTATCCTGTTCTCACTGTTCTAGTCTACTATCATTTACTGGACACAGTATTAAGGTCCTTGTCTTGTTGGATTCGGCCTATACTGCTTGATAGAAATACAACAGAAATGATTGCGTCATTAATAGGCTGAACTGCCCATGGTGGACTTCTGGTGTCATGTATTGTGGTTCGCACTGTTGACCTGCCATTGAAACATCATTTTTTGATGATGCGTAGATGGCAGGGCGGATAGTGTGATTCGCTTGCATGGCTAGGCGGGGTTGTCGCACGGAAGGTCCAGTGTTCAAATCCTGGATAAGCCACTCATGTCTGTTGTTTTTCTGTTGTCTGGTGTTCTACTTCTTTATTTCCTGCGAGTGCCTGATAACATACCTTTATATTTGTTTCATATTAATTTACTGTTTACAGGCCTCGGGTTTCCCTCAATTATGTGTAATAAATGTTTGAACAAGAGTCACAAGGAGTTAGTAATGAACAAAAGAATAGTAAACCTAGCGCTAGTGCTAGTTCTTGTTCTGCCTTTGATTTTGGGAGAACATCCCAATGCCCTCAGTGCACCACTTTATTTGAACCTACTTCTATATCCACTTTGAGTTGCGGTCATTCCTCTGCCCGCTCTTCCTGCCGCAGCGGCGCATGACGGGAGAGGATCTCTTATTCTACATAGGGGTCTAATGAATGGTGATCCAGTCTCAGTTTTCTTTGATTCTGGATGTACCACTATTGGGGTTAGACAATCTCTTGTAGATCCTTCATGTGGCACTGGAAGAGTGATCAAATGTGTAACATTTGGTGGCACAGTGGAAAAATACTCTACCGCTATCATTCGGATAGCTACTCCCTTCTTTACGGGAGAGGTCCAAGCGTGTCTGCTTCCGAATCCTATTGCGGATCTTATCGTCGGGCGTATACACGGCATTAAAGAGTGTACCCCGCAGCAGATTATTGCTTGGGAAGAAAATAACTTAGAAGCTGCTAATGCAGTTGTAACGAGAGCTCAGGCTCAGAATATGCCTCAGACTACATCGGCCGAAGATGTTGAGGTACGTGATCAAGATGATCATGATGTCATTTCACGTGACTCTTTTATTAAAAGTCAACAGGAAGACATTTCGTTAAAAAAAATTCTTCGTTCTGGCAAAAAAAGGTGACCCAAATAAGAACACAAATCACAAATCTTGGATCACTATGAAGAATGGCGTACTAGTGTGTATGGTACGACACTCTGACATGTCTATACATTCACAAATTCTTGTTCCGAAAGACATGAGAGTTAGAATACTGCAACATGCTCACGACTCCCAATGCGCTGGTCATATGGGATTTTCACGTACCAAGTCGAGAGTTCTTGCGGCTTTCTTTTGGCCATTCGTCAACAGAGACATCCGTCTTTATTGCCGCTCGTGTAGAGTTTGTCAAGAAGTAAAGTCGAAAGGTCCTCGCCATGCAGCACCTATCCAGGCTGCGGACATTCCTATCCGTCCATTTCAGAAAATGGCGATAGATGTCATTGGCCCTTTCAAAATAAAATCAGCCAGAGGACATCAATTTATTCTTACATGTGTGGACATGTGTACTCGATGGCCAGAGGCCATACCTTTGAAGAGCATTTCGACTGCCGATATTGCAGACGCTCTTTTTCTGATATTTACGCTGTTGGGATTCCCTAGGGAAATCTTGTCAGACCATGGCACCCAACTGATATATGAGACTATGTCGCAAGTAATGTCTACTCTTAATATCAAGAGATCACTGAGTAGTATTTATCATCCTATGTCTAATGGACTAGTCGAACGTCTTAATAGAACTCTCAAAAATTTACTTGGGAAAATAACTGAGGATCATCCTCAAGATTGGGACAGAGTCTTACCCGCTGCTCTCTTTGCTTATAGAGAGGTTCCTAATGAAAATACCGGGTTTTCTCCTTTCGAGCTCGTCTTTGGCGCGCGTCCGCGCGGCCCAATGTCCTTGCTCCACGATTTGATAGCTGCCGATGATATTAGTGATGACACACAATCTTCTTATGAGTATGTCATTGCTCTCAGGCAGAAAATCATTGAAGCTTGCAAATTAGCAACTTCCGCATCTGAATTTGCTAAAGCAAAGGCAAGACAGTTTGCAAATAAAAATAGATGCCTACGTCAACTTTGTCCTGGAGACAAAGCATTTGTATTACTTCCTACCAGGGAAAATAGACTTCTTATTGGTTGGAAAGGTCCTTTTGAGATTGTGTCTAAAATTTCTGATGTCGACTATGTCGTCGATATTGACGGAAAGCATAAAATCTTTCACATAAATATGCTTACAGAATTTTATGAACGTCCAGAGTACTTACAACCTATCTTTCAAGCGACGGACGACGCTACGGTCGCTCGTGGCCATTACTCATCGCTGTCTGTCATACAGGTTGAGGAATCTACTTTCTCTGATGTTAATCTGCCACTTCCGATGATTCCACTTCATTCTACGGAATCATAGAAGGATGTTGCAATTTCACCTAATTTATCAACTATGGAACAGTCACAAATCTCTTCCATGTTACAAGAATTTCAGGATGTTCTCACGGACATCCCTGGACACACTACAGTCATTGAACATGACATTGTATTGACTGACCATACTCCTATCAGGGTCAGGCCTTATCCTATTCCTATCCACTTCCAAACTCAAGTCGAGAAAGAGTTGGATGAAATGATAAAGTTAGGAATAATTGAACCATCCAATTCGGCATACTCGTCGTCTATGGTTATTGTCCGAAAGAAAGACAATAACATACGCATTTGCGTCGATTACCGTAAACTAAATCAAGTAACGAAGTTCGATGCAGAACCTATGCCTCTGTTGGATGAGTTACTTACTAGACTTTCCTATTCTCGTTTCATAACAAAGCTGGACTTGTCTAAAGGATACTGGCAAGTTCCTTTAACCCAGTGTTTCTTAACGGGGGTGGTACCGCCCCCTGGGGGGCGTTTTCAAGATGTCTAGGGGCGATCTGATGGGTCGCAACGATTGGGGTTGCTACTTCATTCAGGGGGGCGTTGTGTACATTTTTACAAGAATCAATATGAAACAATTACAAAGATATTCCCCTTCGCATAGCTTGTAACACGATAGTTTTTATTTGCCCTGCGTCCCATGGAGTGTTTCAAGGATTCCAAACGCAAAATTTTAGTACCTGGGAAGTTACCATTGTCAGGAGACAGTAGGCGGAGATTTTGTCCCTTCAACACTCGAAACATTCGTTAGCCTCTCGACACAACTAAGCTAACCTTACATAAGGAGAGGCTTAAATATTCAGATTTGAAATTATATATGCAGTCATTTAGGCGCTATTAAAATGATATGATTATGATAGTTATAAAGCTGTAAGAACGAATTTTATATTATTTGCTCCGCCAGTTTGTAATGCAAGGATAATGAACTTGTGGTGTATATAATTCCGTACTTAAACACATATTTAATATAACTTTGCTTTTAAAAATGTGCTTTCTCTTCTTCTTTATATTATAAGAAAAGATAACTCATTTACTGCATTGCTTTTTTTAAAGTATGGTCAAATATATGTATATGTGTGTGTTTGTGTATACACGATAAAGAGCAAGGGGGTGTTAAAAGGGTGGGGGGAGGACTTTTAAAATATTAGTTGTCAAAAGGGGGCGTTGCTACTATCAGGGTTGAGAAACACTGCTTTAACCGAACGTGCCAAACCTTTCACTGCTTTCTCCACACCTAGGGGTCTGTTCCAATGGAACTTTATACCTTTTGGCCTTATGAATGCCCCAGCTACATTTGTACGCATGATGCGTCGAATACTGGGATATCGGTCTGATGTGATTGCATACTTAGACGATATCTGTCTTTTTAGCAAGTCTTGGGAAGATCACTATCTGGGATTAGATGAACTGTTGTCTACTCTACGTGAGTATAATTTACAGCTAAACCCTCTAAAGGCTATGTTGGGTTTAGTGAGATTTCTTTTCTTGGTCATCGTGTTGGTCATGGTCTCTTGAAAACAGAAGACCACAACACTTCTAAGATACTGAACATAACTATTCCTAAGACTAAAAAAACAGATCCGTAGTCTCTTGGGCCTTATACAGTTCTATGGAAGATTCATTCCGAATCTTTCCTCTATTACAGCACCACTCTCAAACCTATTGAAGAAAGGGTCTCCTAATATGGTGCGTTGGTCTCAAGAATGCCAATCTTCATTGGATCAGATTTTGTCATTATTTTCGTCTCCCCCTATTTTAAGACTACCTACAGCCGACAGGACGTTTGTCCTTCGTAGTGACGCCTCAGCAATAGGGATCGGGGCGGCACTGATGCAAGAGTATTCTGAGACTCTGCATCCTGTAATGTATGTCTCGAGAAAACTGAATGCGGCAGAAAGGAATTATTCTGTTCTAGACCGAGAATTGCTAGCTATGGTCTGGGCAATTCTTAAACTCCAAAGATTCCTTCTCGGCGCGCATTTCGTAGTAGAAACCGACCAAAAAGCTCTCACAGCTATGCAGAATAAGGATTTGAAGAGTACGAGATCCACTCGATATGCTATTGCTCTTCAACCTTTTCATTTCACGGTACGAGCTATCCGTGGTTCGGATAATGTGATGGCAGACATATTGTCTCGATGCCCACATGAAGCTACTTAGCTCTTTTGTCTAGATCTACTATTACATATCTAAAGTTATAGTCTATTCTTACTATAACATGCTTCAGTAACACTTGTTGTCACTTGGTTTAAACTCATGGTTATGTATTGATTTCTTGCTTTCTCTGTTTCCGTCTTCGGTAAAACAGAGGAAGGCTTTGTTTCATATGAAATAAAGGTCGAAAAAATTAATGCGGCCACATTTATAGTTTAGATATATATTATGTGACTATGGTACATTACAACATTCTAAGAAATGTACTATTTGTATTGTTCTCAGCAAACCGGTGTGATATGTTGGAACGCATTATATCTACAATGACTTCTATAGACGTCCTGATGTTCCTTGAGGATTTTGCTTACAAGACATCGCCGAAAGAGCAGCGTCTTGGTCTTCTACGTCTTCAGATATTGTTGTTAATGTTGTTAATGATTGACCATTTGAATTTATGCTTATATGTGCATTATACGAGGTGAGATTTTTTTTCTTCTCACCAGACGCCCTAATGTGCGTCGATTGGATCTGACATTATGATGTTATATTTTTTTGGAGATCCTTTCATCGGCGCATTACTCATGCGTTATGAGCTTAATGTACTTGGCTCATAGATGTATTTAAAAAAAAAAATGTGCCATTTTTTTCCCCGGGAGGTGTGGTAATGTTACCGTCATTTTCGACGGTGAAAAAAAAACACCAACCTAATGTATGTTTGGTTTAATGTAATCAAAGAGAGATAAACGTTTATTATCTTTCGGTGACAAGTTTGACTGGTGATTATCTTCTCCTGTCTTATGTTGTCCTGTCTTAGACATGTCTTAGAGTTGACATGTCTTAATTCTATTTATAGGATCAAACGGTGTATCTTCGTCACCCGTTTGGTCGGAAACGCCTGGTCTGGGTTTGCCTCGATCTGGTCCATGCTCTTTGGGCATGCGAGGGGTCTTAGCGGCAAAAGCCGGGAGACCGATATTCAGAGAGTGCGTACCTGTGGCTTAGAACGGATGTCCCGATCCGTAGATTCCTCTCTGCCAAGTTTTCGATAGGGATTGGAAATTCTGGGAATGGCCGTTTGGCATTCTTCCGTCCCTGAGTGTTTTCTTTATGCCAGTATTGGCTGTGTTGTGTTACCGTAAGAGTGTCAGAATTCTTTAAAAAGGTAACGGAAAACATTATTCGATCTTTTCGTCTCGTTTAGATCTTACAGGTACATTTATCGCTGATGGCGACATAGTGAGCGAAGCTCACAAGAAGTTATTATACTGCACTCCAGTATGACTTCATATCTACAAAACTAGGTATAGTTGACCTGTTACACACATAAGCCTAGGAATCATCTTTATGGATCCGCAATGCAGGCGGAGTATGATTTGGCAGAAAATGTATATTTAATCTCAGGAGCCTGTGTAAACTGAGTGACCTGATTATCGAGGCACGCGACCTGCTGCCTGATTTCGTTGTCACCATATCTATTCTTCACCAGAATGAAGTATCTGGCATGTGAGGCCAGTCTGAAGTCTTTTTTGCTAATTGTAGGACAATGGCATTGACTTTGTTTATATAGATGATATCGCCCGTACTACGCAATATATTTGCTAGGGCTTACCTGACGGGGCTCAGTCAGGGGTTAGAGCTATTGCATAAACTGTAAACACTGATAAAGACATTGTTACATGTCTAGGATCTGTGATGGTTGAAGCTGACCTTTGTAACTACACATATTATGTACCCGATTGTATATTATTGACTGTTTCGTTCATCATTTCGTATTATCGTACGTCACAAATAAATATTGTAAACGTCTGCAGCATTCCCTACTTCACTGATTTCTACTTGTGGTTGTGTGAGTTAATGTGAAGACGTCCAAGAGCCTATACGGCCTTCGTGTTATCAGCACTATTATCTACACACTTACACCATCAACCACATTGTCATACAAGTATTACACGTCTGAATCTGCAGGAATACTGACATTATGTATGTGTCTACTAAACCCTGGCGACACCTCACGCTAGTGACCTAGATTCCTTGCTACTACTTGATACTGTCCAGGACAACATGATACGCTCAACGTACTACTATTCATAACACAGAAAACAGTACGTTACATCAGTACATTTACACTGAGCAACCTTATACTTCTCCAGTCTCCGTGCAATCCAACTTTACTGTCAAACAGACTTTTACAAGAGAGACACTGGGCATGCTGCTGGTAAAGCCTGTCAAAGTAACACTGACAGTGGGTACTTTGAACCTAGAAAGGAGTGTCATTACTGCGGACAGAAACATCTATTAATTAAGAAAAAGTCTCCTGCATGGGGGAAGTTTTGTTCAAATTGTGGGGGAAGAAACCATTTCAAAGTTAAATGCAAGAAAGTTCACACTGTTCACACAGAGTCAGTGGAAGATTCTGAAGTTTTTCTTAACTGTGTGAAGTCTAGCAAAGCCTGTACATCTGCACAACTCATTGTCAATGGAAAAATGGTAAAATTTCAGCTAGACACAGCAGCTGATGTGAATACAATCTGTCAACGCTTTGTGATGCAAGAACAATTGTTACCCACTAAACAGAGGCTTGTTATGTGGAATGGTACTAAGATGACTCCACTGGGAGAAGTTCTATTAACTGCTGAGAATCCTAAGACTGGGATAAAACACAATATAAGGTTTACTGTTGTGAAAAATAGATTCACATGTTTGCTGGGCAACAACACACTGCAGGATCTACAGTTTGTGACAGTCAACACAAACAAATTTATTGCTAAGGTGGCTACTGACAGTTCAGATAATGATCATAACTCTGATAACCATCTAGGTGTCCTGGGTGAAGCTGTGTTGCATATTGATCCTAATATTCGTCCAAAGGCACTGCCATGCAGAAAAATACCATTTTCACTTAAGAGCAAGGTAAAGTCAGAGCTTCAAAATCTAATGAATAGAGGTATATTAATACCAGTAGAGGAACCGACTGAATGGGTTAACCAAATGGCTGTTGTTGAAAAGTCTGATGGTTCTTTAAGAATATGCATTGATCCTAGACCCCTGAATGAGGCTTTGCAGAGGGAGCATTACAGATTACCAACTTTGGATGATGTATTGCCTGAACTCAATAATGCCAAGATTTTCACAAAGCTGGATATCAAGGAAGCATTCTGGCATATCAAACTTGATGAGAAGTCTAGTAAACTTACAACAATGATCACACCTTATGGTAGGTTCAGATGGTCTAGACTACCATTTGGCTTGAATGTAAGCAGTGAAATTTTCCAGAGGCATCTAGCACAAGCTCTTGAAGGTCTTCATGGTTGCATCAATGTTGCTGATGACATAGTTATTGCAGGTTGTGGATCAAGCAGACAGCAAGCAATTAAGGACCATGATCTGAAGCTTAAAGCACTGAAACATAGGTGTAAAGAGAAAGGCATTAAACTGAATGACGCTAAAGCTCAAGAGAAGAAAGAAGAAATTACCTTCATGGGTCACCTTATTACTGCTCGAGGTGTTGAACCAGACAAGAAAAAGGTTGAGACAATACTAATCATGCCCGTTCCTAAGGACTGTCGTGAGGTTCGTAGATTTTGCGGCATGATACAGTATTTAGCAAAGTTTCTCAACAATCTTTCAGAAGTTCTTCATCCAATAAGAGAACTTACACGTAAGAATACTCCCTTTATCTGGTCTGCTGAATGTGAACAAGCTTTCAAGAGAGTCAAGAAACTGATTACTTCTACTCCAGTACTCGCATACTATGATCCTGATGAATCTTTGTGTATTCAAGTTGATAATAGCAGCTATGGACTTGGGGCTGTCCTCCTACAAAATGGTCAGCCAATAGAGTTTGCTTCTAGAGCTCTAACTGAAACAGAACAACGCTGGGCTCAAATTGAGAAGGAGCTCTTAGCTGTTGTATATGGTTTGGAACGCTTTGACCAGTACACTTATGGAAGGAAAGTTACAGTCATCAACGACCATAAACCTTTGGCAGCCATCGTGAAGAAACCTCTGAGTCAAATTCCTCAAAGACTGCAGAATTTACTGATGCGCAGCCATCGATATGACTTTGAATTCCAGTGGGTACAAGGTTCCGATCTTCTTATAGCCGACACACTGTCCAGAGCTTGTATTCATAATGTCACATTGGATTCCTTAGCTGATAGAGAGAGCAATGCAGGAGCTGATGCACCTGTAAGACTACCTGAAATACCAGATGTGATGATGGAAAAGATTAAAGCTGAAACTCTCAAAGACAGCGTGCTCCAGAGGTTGAAGTCGACCATTTTGGATGGGTGGCCTAAAAGAAAGTCTGATGTACCAGCTGAGCTTATGCCTTATTTTGACATTCGTGATACTCTGACAACAGAACAAGGCATAATACTTAAAGAGAGCGTATTCTTATCCCAAAAGCACTGAGGCCTGAAATCAAGCAGAAGCTACACGCTGCTCATCTTGCATTTGACAGCATGATGTGCCGGGCCAGAAGTGCATGACGGCTGAGATTCGACAGATAGCTGACAGTTGTCCAGAATGTCAAGAAACGAAGGCAAGGAATACTAAAGAACCTTTAAACCAACACTCAAGAGGTTTATCACCCTGGGAGAAAGTTGGCACTGACATCTTTATTATAGAAGGCCGATATTATTTAGTCCTGATTGACTACTTCTCCAACTTCATTGAAGTAGACTTTCTACCTACAATGACAGCACAGTTAGTCATCAGGAAATTGAAGTCTCATTTTGCTCGTTATGGGGGTCCCTAAAGTTATTGTGTCTGACCAAGGTACTCAGTTTACGTCTGCACAGTTCAGATCATTTACTGCTAGATGGGGAATACTTCATGTTAAATCAGCACCAGGTCACCATAAAGCCAATGGATTAGCTGAATCTGCTGTGAAACTCATCAAGGGCATGATGAGAAAGACTGTTCAAAATAATACAGATGCATATGAGGCACTACTTGAACTGCGTAATACGCCGAGACAAGGGTTTGATCAAAGTCCAGCAGAAATACTGTTCAACAGGAAACTGCGTACGCTGATACCTTCTGCAGTGAAACCCGTTGCATCTCACAGTAGAGTTATTGAAAGTAGAGGCAAGAGAGACAGATCAGTGAAGAAGTATTATGATAAAACTGCTCATGATATGCCCAAGTTGTCTCACCAGCCAGTCTACTATCAAGACCCTGAACAACCAAACTGGCAACTTGGAAGGATTGATAAGAGGCTCTCTGAAAGAGCAACACCTTTCACACCTGATCCCGAGGACCTGGAAATTGATGTCTCTTCTCCAGTTCTACCCGAGCAACAGGTTGTTTTGCCAGACATGGAGAACACTAGTGAAGTGAATAACTCCAATCCTATAGAAGATGATCCTTCAACTCCAGCTACTTCTAGTCCTGGGAAAGCTGGCAAAGAACAGAAACATTCTCTCCTACCATCTTGCCCTAAGAGACCTCAAAGAGATCGCAAGAAACCCTCTTGGATGAATGACTTTGTTCACTCATAAAGAAGGGGGGATGTTGATGTACTTGTATATACGTTTCCATGCTGATACTTTGTTTTCCCGACTAGTGTTACTTGCCTTTATGGGAACTCTTCTGCTTCCTACTTCTTCCTACTTCCTGTTTTCTAAGATGGTCGATTAAACATGTCGATCCTTGTATCTTGTGTTCAAGCTTCGTGATTATGCTTCGTAACGCGAGTATGTATGACAGCCAGCCACGTCTCATTATATCTTACAATATTTACTAGACGCGACGGTAAATATCAACATATGGTTTCCACATTGTCGACCGGTTGACGTCACTTCTTCAAATTATCTCGCCCGGGCTTGAACCTGGATCACCCGATCGTAACCATTACACCAACGCGGCTCCCAATGAGGAGTATGAAAAGAAGGTGACAGGATATCACCTTGTCTTATACCAGTGGTGTTCCTGAACTCTTCTGACATGATTTGCCATCCTCACAAAATTTCTGCAAGACTTGTAGTATGAATGTGAATACTGTCTTGTCATCTCCTTGCATGCTTTGGATGACAGCGTTCATGAAAGGAAAATCATGATGATGTCCTGGTATTCTCTATGCCAGCGACAGGCAACACATCAGCTGTAATGATCTACTTTAGAAACACAGAGCTCTCAAAAGATCTACCTTGATAACATTGTGCCTGATTTCGGGTTTCAGAATATTTTGACATCTGGAAACAGTGCCGCCTCTATGTAACTGGTTCATGCTGCGCATCTCTGCGCACACAGTTCTCTGCCAAGTTATTTTAGTTCAGCCTGTCTTCTGTCTTCCTTCTGGTGTCCTTAGCATTGTAGTTCTGATGATGATCTCAAATGAAACAGACCGTGTCTTTCAATTCCGCCGAGAGAGCGGTAAAAAATTCAGACTGAATTATATTTTACAGAACGTTAACTTCCCTTTCGCTTTCCCCTCTCATGTCTTCACGCCTGGTGGCGTCTTGAAGGGAAGCAACAAAAACTACTTCCACTTTGTTCGGTCTGCCGCTATCCTCCGTGAAGTTCCCAGATCTGGTTCATTCTTTGCATCTCGGCCTCCACAGTTCTCTGCCAGGTTGTTTTAGGTCGGCCCCTCTTTCACTTTCCTTCTTTCTCTCATGTAGGTCATGAATAAAGTGAACTTTATAAAGCTAGCTCGTGGGTTGTCATTGGGAACACGGAAAATGTACTTTGGTTCCAAGGGACACTGTGCTAAAAAGTGCCGTGTCTAGTTCGAAATTTTCGTAGCTTAAATATTCTTTCTTTTCACCTCTGTCACATAGAGGTCTGCAAAGTCATCCCTCTTGATTTACTTGTAGATTCCGGTCAGCTGGTTTCGATCTCTGCTCTAATGTCATTGATTTTTTTTCCTCTCTTTCTTTATCTCACTCTCTTTCTCTCTCAGTCTTTCTCTTTCACACTCTGTCTATCTCTCTCTCTCACTTTGTCTGTCTCTCTCTCACTTTGTCTGTCCCTATCTCACTTTGTCTGTCTCTCTCTCACCTTGTCTGTCTCTCTCTCACTTTGTCTGTCTCTCTCACTTTGTCTGTCTGTCTCTCTCTCACTTTGTCTGTCTCTCTCTCACTTTGTCTTCTGTCTCTCTCTCACTTTGTCTGTCTGTCTCTCTCTCACTTTGTCTGTCTATCTCTCACTTTGTCTCTCTCTCTCACTTTGTCTGTCTCTCTCTCACTTTGTCTGTCTCTTTCTCACTTTGTCTGTCTCTCTCTCACTTTGTCTGTCTATCTCTCTCTCACTTTGTCTGTCCCTCTCTCTCTCTCACTTTGTCTGTCTCTCTCTCACTTTGTCTGTCTATCTCTCCCTCACTTTGTCTCTCTCTCTCACTTTGTCTGTCTGTCTCTCACTTTGTCTGTCTGTCTCTCTCTCACTTTGTCTGTCTCTCTCACTTTGTCTGTCTCTCTCTCACTGTGTCTGTCTCTCTCACTTTGTCTGTCTCTCTCTCACTTTGTCTGTCTGTCTCTCTCTCACTTTGTCTGTCTCTCTCTCTCTCACTTTGTCTGTCTCTCTCTCTCACTTTGTCTGTCCCTCTCTCTCTCACTTTGTCTTTCTCTCTCACTTTGTCTCTCTCTCTCTCTCACTTTGCCTGTCTCTCTCTCACTTTGTCTGTCTTTCTCTCTCCCTTTGTTTCTCTCTCTCACTTTGTCTGTCTCTCTCTCACTTTGTCTGTCTCTCTCTCACTTTGTCTGTCTCTCTCTCACTTTGTCTGTCTCTCTCTCACTTTGTCTGTCTCTTTCTCTCACTTTGTCTGTCTCTCTCTCACTTTGTCTCTCTCTCACTTTGTCTGTCTCTCTCTCACTTTGTCTGTCTCTCTCTCACTTTGTCTGTCTCTCTCTCACTTTGTCTGTCTCTCTCTCACTTTGTCTGTCTCTCTCTCACTTTGTCTGTCTCTCTCTCACTTTGTCTCTCACTTTGTCTGTCTGTCTCTCTCTCACTTTGTCTGTCTCTCTCTCTCACTTTGTCTGTCTCTCTCTCACTTTGTCTCTCTCTCTCACTTTGTCTATCTCTCTCTCACTTTGTCTGTCTCTCTCACTTTGTCTGTCTCTCTCTCACTTTGTCTGTCTCTCTCTCACTTTGTCTGTCTCTCTCTCACTTTGTCTGTCTCTTCCTCTCTCTGTGTCTCTTTCTTCTTTGCTCTCTGTTTCTCTCTGTTTCTCTCTGTCTCTTTCTGTCTCTTTCTTCCTCTCTCTCTCTTTCACTCTTTCGCTCTGTCTCTCTCTCTCTTTCACTCTCTCTTTCTCTCTATCTCTTCCTCTCTGTCTCTATCTTTCACTCTCTCTGTCTCTCTCTCTTCCTGTCTCTATATCTCTATCACTATCTCTCTCTCTGTTGTTTTTATTATGTAGGTATGTGTCGTAGATTTTTGATAGGAAAATTAAGACTAGGGTTGGTCCCTTCTGAATAGATTAGAATGAGTGATAGCCACAGTGAGATGTGAAAATAGAAATAGATTTCCACGAGTGAGATGGTAGAAATTTATAGAGGCTGTCCCGGAAATCGAGAATCTCTCTCTCTTTCCGCCTATCTTCTTCAACAGATCCAGAGCAGTGAGACAGTCTATAAAAAAAAAATATATATTAATATATAGATATATTTCTATCCACTCACGTGCCCGCACATACAAGTGACGACAGTTAGACACACATACGTGGGAAAACTATAACAATGATTATATAGATATTATGGGAACGAACTGACCACCACACTGAAATAAATGTAGGTATAGTTTAATTATCATAGTAAACTTACATCACAACATACAAAATACGTCAAAAGCATATACACATAGTCATAAAAAATCAAGGAATGCTACAATAGTGATTGACCCGTTTGTATGGTCCTTCCCCTGGATATATATAGCTCACAGTCCCGTTAGAGAAAAGTGATAACCCCAGAGAGTTACAGATGCATATGATTGAGTCTACCTTTTAAGGTATGGACAGACTTGATACTCTGCTTTATTCTAAGGGTAAATATTGTTAGCAATAACTTGCATAAAGGAAGTTACAACATAGGTGACTCAAACAAAGAACATCCTTCAGTCTACTTTCACTCGGTTCTTTCATCAGGGCCCTGATATACTTACAATCGTGCTGTTGTTCGCCGTCTGGCGCAAACTTTGGGACACTCACACACTTTTTATCTGTTACTGTCGTTTAATGAAGCGGATCCAGCTCTGCAGATTTGTTTGTTGGTTTCATCAAAATGGATCCGGGGAGCGTCTGTTTCATGCGATAGTTATTTCAGACTAAAGTTAGTGTCACTTGACTCACGAGGTAAGGATTAGGCTTAAGCGGGCACACAATGTCAGAACACGAGGTTTCCCTTAATTAGGAAGATGACCGGTGGACAACTTCTCTCAACAGATAATCTAGGTTCACCACACGCTTTGTCAACAATGTCGGAAATTTAATGTTTTAGATTTCTGTAATTATTCTCGCCACAAAGTAGCCTCAACACAGAGTTCGAGGAGAATAGGCTCTGCCTCAAAGGCCCAGTATAAACATTTATTCTTTAAAAAAAGACCCGTTAGTGGGATTAGTATTCTGTCTATCTCTGAAGGCACAAGTCCTGTCAGACAGGTGTTACTTGAAAACCCACGTGGTTAAAGATATAAAATGTTTGTGTTTCTCACAGGTATGTCTCTGTACTAAACGCCGGTAAAATTTGGGTTACCCCAGTATTCACTGAATAAAGAAAAACACATGAAATATTTTACATATTATGTACTCAAATATAACTTACGTTTTGAACTGCAAGCCTAAAGCTTGACTTATCATTTAAACTTTCCCGTGAAATAAGTTATATGTATAAAATTCATCATCATGAATTAGGAACACCTACGTATTCCGTCAACACTCATGAGGCATCTAGCATTTATAAGTTAGTTTAGAAAAATTATTCTCGTCTGATTATTTAGCAGTAAAATTAAATTCCTTAATAGCCGACTGAGTTTAAGCTAGAAATTATAATTTATGTTTTCCACTGTAACTCGTCACTATAAAATAATACAGACTATATACATTAAGCACTACTCACCAAATCTAACTAGTGAAATATGAAATAAGCGATTATCACTTTAAACACTTCACAAAATATTAGATACTTATATATTTACCTCAACACAGAACTACAGGTGGTCGCACAACTTTAGAATCATACGCTGATATATTTATTTGAAGTCTAGAGCTCGGTACATTTCCGAACAAACTAGGGCTTCGCTATACAGCTTATTCTATTCACGAACAACCTGTCTACTGCGAATTTGGAGAATGAATGAAAATCTAGTTTCAAACTCCGGTAAATATCTTAAACCAGGACAAAGGGGTCCCAACTATATTTCGCAAAACGAAATAATCTCCCCTTCTCATTCTTAAACACCTTACATAAACTAGAAGACTACCATGAACTGACACTCGTGCGTTTTCACACCTTACGCTAACCAGGGCCAACAGTGAGTGCCTTATCAGCTGGGATTTCCAGACAAATGTCTCAAACTGCGCCGAGGAGATGTCGGTTATCGCGCCTCACCTGAGCGCTCAGCCGATGCAACTCGTTGTGGCAGGTGAAAATGCAGACAAAATGTCGCCCATAGGTCTGGCGAAAGCGAATATTCACAGTTTCGTCCACTGACACCTAATGCAATAGAATGCATTTTAACGCTCTCTCTCTCACTCTCTCTCTCTCTCTCTCTCTCGTCCAGAGACTAACATGTTATGTCATAAATGCGTTTACCAGTATGAGAAAGAAAACGGTATAGTTGAGAATGGGGAAGAAAATATTTTTCGCAAACGAATGGATGCGAAAAATACAGGAAAAAGGTAAAGAGTGATAATAAAATAGAGGACACGGGTGAATAAAAGAAGAGTATATAGAGAATTTAATGATCATAACTCTCTGTGACAGTATGACATCATTGTTCTGGTGATTTCTATGTAATGTGAAACTCATGGGTGTAGTATAATTCATGCAAGAGACGGATCTCATTATAAACGGAGAGATTACACATGCAATTAAAATTTTAACATGTATTAAAACATGCATTTCAGCATCCGTGTTAGTAATATTAGTCAGTATCTTCTTCCTCGTTCGTCCTGAACAGGACGTTGGTTGCGTTGTGTCTGTTTTCGCCGGAGCTGTGATATCTGCACCTTTCGGTCGACACATCCGACTTCAGCACGGCATTTTTGGGGACCGGGTTTGCCTTCCCTCTGCGATCCCTACTCTCTCAGCCAGACTGCAGTGATGCAGCCTGTTTCCAGGACCACCACGTGGAGGTGGAGTAGGGTCTTGGTCAGCTCTGGTTTGCTGACCCTGATGCAAGCAGTCAAGCTATGGGTCGCTGACTGCATTCTCTATTGCTGCATCTTTGTGTCCCATATTAGTCAGTATAAACAACAACAGATCGAAGACTACTTTTGTGAGTCAACAATTCACCCAGTGAGTAAGTTACAATATTGCATCAGACAAACATTCATTCAGGATATCTGATTTCACATTATGATATGACTGTCACAATGTTCCTGGTAACATTTTGCATGTCCGTGTCACCACATGAGCTGTATTACTCACTGTGTGACTTGCATTTTCCTTAGGAATGTGCTCACATGCCCCACTGTTTCTCTCTTGCGTGCGCTCTCACACGTTCACTCTCTCTCTCTCTCTCTCTCTCTCTCTCTCTCTCTCTCTCTCTCTCTCTCTCTCTCTCTCTCTTTCTGTTAATTTCATTTTTCTCTCTCTAATTTTTTTTCTCTTCCTCAATTTTTTTTTTTAACTTAGTATTTTCTCTATTTTTCTGGCCATTTTGATCCAGACATGTGGACTCGCTTTTATTTTTCTTGTTATTTACTTAGTTCTCACTTTCTTTCCTTTGGGTTCGACTGTCCTCAACGAAGGCCTTGTGGCCGCAAGTAAGGTTTTTTCTTGTCTTTTGTCTTAGTAAGACATATTATCTTCTCTCTCTCTCTCCCCCCCCCCCCTCCACTCCACCTACAAGAAACTATTCCATCTACATCCTACAAGAAACCACTCCACCTACAAGAAACCACTCCACTTACGTTCTACAAGAAACCACTCCACCTACGTCCTACAAGAAACTACTCCACCTACGTCCTACAAGAAACCACTCCACCTACAAGAAACCACTCCACCTACAAGAAACCACTCCACCTACAAGAAACCACTCCACCTACGTCCTACAAGGAACCACTCCACCTACAAGAAATCACTCCATCTACGACCTACAAGAAACCACTCCACCTACGTCCTACAAGAAACCACCCCACCTACGTCCTACAAGAAACCACTCCACCTGCGTCCTACAAGAAACCACTTCACCTACAAGAAACCCTTACACCTACGTCCTACAAAAAACCACTCCACCTACGTCCTGCAAGAAACCACTCCACCTACGTCCTACAAAAAATCACTCCACCTACAAGAAACCACTCCACTTACGTTCTACAAGAAACCACTCCACCTACGTCCTACAAGAAACTACTCCACATACTTCCTACAAGAAACCACTCCACCTGCAAGAAACCACTCCACCTACATCATACAAGAAACCACTCCACCTACGTCCTACAAGAAACCACTCCACCTACAAGAAACCACTCCACTTACGTTATACAAGAAACCACTCCACCTACGTCCTACAAGAAACTACTTCACATACTTCCTACAAGAAACCACTCCACCTGCAAGAAACCACTCCACCTACGTCCTACAAGAAACCACTCCACCTACGTCCTACAAGAAACCACTCCACCTACAAGAAACCACGCCACTTACGTTCTACAAGAAACCACTCCACCTACGTCCTACAAGAAACCACTCCACCTACGTCCTACAAGAAACCACTCAACCTACAAGAAACCACTCCACCTACGACCTACAAGAAACCACTCCACCTAGGTCCTACAAGAAACCACCCCACCTACGTCCTACAAGAAACCACTCCACCTACAAGAAACCCCTGCACTTACGTCCTACAAGAAACCACTCCACCTACATCCTACAAGAAACCACCCCTCCTACATCCTATAAAAAACCATTTCACCTACGTCCTACAAGAAACCACCCCACCTACAAGAAACCATCCCACCTACGTCCTACAAGAAACCATTCCACCTACGTCTTACAAGAAACCACCCCAATTACGTCCTACAAGAAACCACTCCACAAACGTAATACAAGAAACCACTCCACCTACGTCCTACAAGAAACCACCCCACCTACGTCCTACAAGAATCCATTCCACCTACGTCCTACAAGAAACTACTCCACCTACGTCCTACAAGAAACCATTCCACATATATCCTACAAGAAACCACTCCACATATATCCTACAAGAAACCACTCCACATATATCCTACAAGAAACCACTCCACATATATCCTACAAGAAACCACTCCACATATATCCTACAAGAAACCACTCCACCTGCAAGAAACCACTCCACCTACAAGAACACATGAATGATTCTGTGCAATGTTTACTGAAAAGAAAACAGTTGCAGTGCAAGCTCTATGCTCCATTGGGAGCGACAAGGTGAGTGATAGTGATGTGTACAAGAGAGTGATAGTGATGTGTACAAGGGAGTGATAGTGATTTGTACAAGGGAGTGATAGTGATGTGTACAAGGGAGTGATAGTGATGTATACAAGGGAGTGACAGTAATGTGTACAAGGGAGTGATTGTGATGTGTACAAGGGAGTGACAGTAATGTGTACAAGTGAGTGATAGTGATGTGTACAAGGGAGTGATAGTGATGTGTACAAGGGAGTGATAGTGATGTGTACAAATGCATTCTTTTTTCTCGTAACTCCTTCTGGTTCATAAATCATTTTTTTGTTTAAATGTTAATTTTTCTAACATCACAATGTTAATTTTTCTAACATCACAATGTTAATTTTTCTTAGATCACAATACGCCAATAAAGATGGTATTTTGACCATTATATATGTGCGTGTGTTATAGGGCTAGGATCTTTAACAATTAATTCGATCGATTAATCAGTTACATTTTTAGTACGTTACATTAATTGATAACACAAATTTTAATCGATTATTAATTTTCAGCAATGTTAAATTTTATTTTTCCTTAAATGCGAGAGCATTTGCTATGTTAAAGGTTTATGGTATGGAATTTAGCAAGTATGATCAATAACAATAAATTGTTTGGTTGTAACTTTTCAGTATTTTCATTATACGAGTATTTTCAGGGCGATGTTGACTTATAACAAGTAAAATAAATTTTTTTTAAAAAGTTAGTTGCTTATCCTTTACAGGACGTGGCAATCAACTCCAGCTTTTATTGGCTTTTTGTGATTTTTCTAGGCAATTTTTTCATTTAGTAGTTTGCCATTGCTTTCTGAACGGTACGGCGCTTATCATCATCATCAGGTACCATCTCCACAACGAAGGTTGGCTGTAAAGGATCTCCAACGTCTTCTGTCTCTTGTCTTGGTGGTGCACTCTGATAGGCTCTTCCCTGTCCATCTCTTGGTGTTATCTTCCCACTTATAGCGCTGTCTTCCCCTTGCACGTTTGCCTTCACCTCTCCCTTCTATTATGGTCTTCTGCAAGGTGTTATGCCTTTTTATGTGGCCAAAATATTTTAGCTGCCGAACTTTGATCTCCCTCATTAGTTCTCTTTTCATACCTAGATTTTCTAGGACCTCCTTATTTATTTTCTTCTCTTTCCGTGAGATACGCCCCATTCTTCTATATATCCACATTTCAAGAGCCTCAATTCTTTCTTCCAAATGCGTATACATCGTCCATGTTTCTGCCCCATACAGAAATGCAGAATATATATAACACTTTATGATTCTCAGTTTTAATTTGTGAGATAACTGTTTTGATGTCAGTATATGTTTCATGTTGTTGAATGTAGTTTTGGCCATTCCTATTCTCTTCTTGATTTCTGTTTCACATCTGCCATCTTCTGTTATTATATGACTAAGATATACGTAGCTCTTGACTTGTTCCAGGGTTTTCCCATTTACGCTTATCTTTAATGTGGGTTTATCGTCTGTTTTGCTAATTATCATAGTTTTTGTTTTCTCAATGTTAATGTCGAGTCCATATTCATGACTTATACTGTTCACTTGCTTCACTAGTTCTTGTAATTCCTGTTCGCTTTCAGCTAACAACACGGTATCATCTGTATATCTAAGGTTGTTTATTGACCTTCCATTGATGTTTAGTCCTGGTATTTCCTGTATCTGTTTGAAAACTTTTTCGGTGTATAAATTAAGTAGGCAGGGGGACAGCACACAACCTTGTCTGACACCTCTTTTTATGTCTATGTATGGTGAATATTCCTTCCAGATCTTACTGTGGCAGTTTGATCACAATAAAGGTTACTGAGTATTCTTATATCTTTTCCATCAATACCTATGTCTTCAAGGCATTCAATTATTTTCTCATGATGGACTCTGTCAAAAGCCTTCTTATAGTCAATGAAGCACATTGTAGCGAAATCTGTGAAACAATCGCTAAATTCAGTAAGATTTTACTCCTATGATAATAAATAAACCCGCCCGTGTGTGTTTGCCTAACGTCGTCCTCTACGCCAGTAGAGCGCTGAATTGTATACCGTAGTAATAAAAGGTAAAGGAACCCGTTACACGCCCATTGAGGCATATTGGGAATATGGTGTTAGGCCCATATTATCTTGACCGTCGGCACACTAGGGGTGATGTGGTTGGCATCACGCCGGCCGCCTTAACCTTCACAGAGTTGCTCTGGTACCCATTTGGGGCTGGGTCGACCCAGGAGCTGTTTATGGCCTAAAAAATTCCCACCTCATCTGGGGATCGACCATAGACCACTGCGCTAGGAAGCCAGTGTACCGCAGTAATGCTTAGACAATAATCCCGCCGGCAAATATTACACGCTTTCCTAGTTTCGTCCTTGAGACTTACAATTAACATGTGCCAGAACTGCGACACCAAACTGCCGTTCTGAATTAACATAAGATTTTAACTTTAACGCCACTAACAGTAGCAATTCGGACATTTTCCAGAAGTGTAGAACGAAACTGCAGTAAGAATTAACGCCAATATTAACGCCGCCTTGCAAAACCCCTCTTCGCTCGACGCGCGTTTATATGCCTATATCCACGCTGTTGGACACGCCAGAATATATAAACACACACACACCAGTGTATTTCGGGCTAAAAAGTAACTATAATGTAATCTTCGGCAAACGCGTTGTCGAATTGTGTGACGTACTACAAAAGCGCCGTTTCGTTCTAAATGAGAACGACAGTTAAAGAAAAAAATTACGATTTAACGTGGACATTTTTTGAAAATATAGTACGAGAGGGGGAGAAAAGGAGCATAGTTGGTAGTGTCTCGATTTTGTTGTTTACGTAATTTGAAATTTGCACCCAAGCGGGGCATAGAAGGTTAGATGGAAGAAAAACTTAGATAATTTTCTTATATGCAAAAATAAAAGACAGTGACGAATACAATGACATAAATTGTTTAATAGAAGAGTAAAGTGTTAATGTATCTTACCGTAGATAGGAAAAATATGTTATTTTAAGAATTAAAGAAGAAAAACGATAATAGTAAATATAATAATTAAACGTATAAAAATATAAGCACTGTGTGACAAACAGCAACTGGATCAATAATTATTTATCAGAATTTGAAACACTCAATAAATAAAGGAGATATTGACAGAAAACAGATGGACTAACGGACTACATCTTTCTCAGCTTGACAGATATTGGGAAAGGGTAGGGTAGTCCAAGATTTGAAAATTGAGTTCAGTTTTGAAAAAAAGGACGCTAGAAGATGAACAGTCCCTGATTAGCTGGAGTCTAATATACTAACGGAGGAATAAAACTGGTTTGAAGGTAGTGCTAGTCGCCACTTGCAAAACATGTGTATTACACTAAAGTTGTGTGAAGACAAGATATTAGTACGATCTTGTTTTGCTGATCTGCACCAGCAAGCGATCTGGATTTGACCATATTTATCGCAAATCAAACTTATTAGTGTTAATATTTCTCTGATGCGGTAAGAAAGAAAACATTTATATCATTATTATTATTATTATTATGTATTATTGAATATGTATGAAAATTATGTGGGTAGAAGTTTATCTAGAGGGAAGTCAACATCAAACTTTGTGTTGTTTCACAGAGTTGTTAGGAAATATATTAACAGGTTGTAGAAAAGCTAGACAGGCTTTCTGACACTTTGGGAGAAAGTAAAATTAAATATTAATGGGGAAATTGTTGTACAGTATTATGACATAAGACCAGGAAAACCACTGGCCGTCTTCTTCAGCAAGTTACCGTGATTGTACATGACTTGATATTATTAACTTAAAATGTTTCCTTTGTCAAGGAAAGTGTCAAACTATACTTTGAAGTTTATTTGACCATGAATGGGGTAACAAACCAATTAAGAACGTTAACTAATTGTTTAGTTACCATGCTGAGTCTGAATATGATTGAAAAATGTTTATTAGTTAGGGAAAGAGAGAGTATATCAGAGGTTGAGTAGGACGCATTTATATCGTTCCAGGGTTTCATCTATGACTCAAAGTGAGCCCAGGTCAACCTAGACCTGTATATACTTCTGCATCTAAAGAAGTGAGGCAGTATCGACTGTGTGCCTCCTTGTTATATTTTAAGAGCAGAATCCTGACTTAGCAGTGGAAGCTGGTGATGTGAACATAATTCATCCTGTAAACCAGAAGATCCTAAGATAAGAAATTGTCTCCGGGCACTTGATTGACACATTTAATTAAAGTTGTGAAAAATAATATATTCAGTTATAAATTGAATCACTTTGATGTAAATACTTTGAATTATCATTTGAGTTTCAATATCCCAGTACACACAAAATTGTGATACTGGAACAATAAATTGTAAAAAAGATTTCACATTTTAAACTTAACTCTGGATGTTGGTAATTACTTTTCATAGAGTTCTTAGGTGTATTTGTTGTCATTTTATTACAGCACATTTTACATTACCCTAGACACTAGCCAGATAACAGACATACACCATTATTATATTTAGGATAAAATACGTCGCAGGTTGAGGTCGTAGGGTGGTAGCAGAAAGGTTTCATGAAAACACAAACCCTATTATCTATTAGACTCAGGGGCCTTCACAGCTTGACCTCACATCTGCATAAATTCACATTGTACCATTTAACATCAAAATCCACCACATAGATTGGGTCGCTCGCTCCGGGATTTTAAAAGTAGGAAACTAAAGATTAATTTGAGAGTGGTTTGAGGTATCAGTGCCCAGTGTTTTGTGTTTAGTTAGAGGTTGGTTAACTAGTTTAAGTTAGTTTGATAACATTAGATATTGTTAACAATAAGATGGCAGACTTGGCCAAGTTCAGATCTGCTGCTGTGCAGGCTGCAAGGGACATGGGGATGGAAGGTCAAGGTCTGATTGCCTATGTAACAGAAGAGTGTGATAAGTTTATTGCCCGAGAAGATAAGAGGCTAGCTGAAGAAAGAAAGTTAGAGGCTGATAGATTAGTGGTGGAGAAAAGAATTTTATTAGAAGATGTTAGGGAACTTAAGAAATTAGAGGCTGATAGGGAGGCTGAGATCAAGAGGCTGCAGTTGGAGGAAAAGAGGCTTGAGGCTGAGGCTAAGAAACTTGAGGCTGAAAGGGAAGACAAAGGATTGGCTGCAGAACGGGAGGCTGAAGATAAAAGACTCCAAAGGGAACATGAGCTACGACTAAGGGAGTTGGAATTACAAGGCCATGCTCCTGAAAATGGAAATAGCCCATCCACCCCCGACTCTGCTGCAAGCCAGGGGGCCTCAACATCAGCCATGGGGTTTCATTTAGACCCATTTGTGGAGAAAGATTATGATATTGAATCATTTTTAAGCCGCTTTGAAAGACTAGCTACCATATATCGGTTAGAGAAAGAAAGATGGAGTCTGAAGGTATCCCAGGGGCTTAGGGGAACCTCTTATGAGGTATTCGCCAAGCTGAGCAAAGATGACCAAGACGACTATGACATTCTTAAGCAAGCTCTTCTAGTTAGGTATGAGAAGAATAGCGAATTTTATAGGAAGAAATTTAGGAATGCCAAACTGCTGACTGGGGAGACTTATCACCAGTTCTCTGCACGCCTGGAGACATACCTGGAGAAATGGACTGCTCTGGGGAAAACCCAAGATTTAAGGGAAATGATTATGACTGAGCAGTTAAGACAGTCCATGGCTCCAGACCTGAGAAAATTTCTCACGGAACAGGGTGCTAAGAGACTGGGGGAGATCTTAAATGTGGCTGAAAGATATCAGGCAGCCCAGTCTGAGATGGCAGGCATAAAGAAGAAGCCTATAGACCATAATAAAGCCCCACAAACCCAAAACCAACCTAAATTTGAACATAGGGACAAGTTTAATAAAGGTAAAGCCTATTATGATAAGCCAAATTTTGACCAACGCGATAGAAACCCGCAATTCAGTGAAAGAAAAAGTTTCCCTCAGGGAAATAAATGGTGTAAATGGTGCAAGAGGAACACTCATGACACCAAAGTGTGTACTAAGAAACCTTCTACCTTCGTTGCTATGAAAACGGGGAATCAGGGATTAAAGGTGAAACCTACTGGACAGCAGGAACCTTATCACCCCCAGTGTGTGAAGATGTTGTATGTAATGGGGTCACCATTAGGTGCCTTTATGATACAGGTTTAGATTATGACTCAGTCATGAGCTCTCACCTGGTGCGTCCAGATCAATACACCACAGAAACAGTGGAGATCCAAGGAGCAACCAAGGACGTAGCAACCATGACACTTCCCATTGCTAGAATCAGTGTAAAAACTCGCTATGTGGAAGGAGTGATTAGAGCAGCAGTAATAAATGAACCAATCTACCCTCTAATATTGGGGTGTAAATATGTCTTCTTGGGGAATTCCAAGAGACCTGTGATCATGGCAACAGTGCAGACCAGGTCACAGTCAAGGAAGAAGGAGGATGAACATATAAATACTCATCCAGAGGAGATGAGGAAGGCACAGGCGGAGGATAGGTCACTCAAGCCGTGCTTTAAAAAATTGCCTAAATGCCATACACCTCCAAACAAAGGAGACTACTATATGAAGAATAAACTGATCTATAGGAAGGCTGGAACTGGATCCAATGGTTATGGACAGCTGGTACTTCCCACTTCGTATAGGGCATGGGTGATGAGAAGTTCACATGTTGGAATAGATGATGACCATGAGAAGATAGGTACTATATGTCAACGAATTTCTAAAAATTATTATTGGCCAGGCATAGTGGTAGACATTGAGAATTTTGTGGAAGCCTGTGGCCAATTTCACGAGGGAACACCCACACGTGGGGAAAATGATCAGGACTTAGAAACGCCACGGGGCAAAACTAGGCCTGAAAATATAAAAAAAATTAATAATGTAGACATAGTGGAATGGGAACCCCCTTTTCACACACAGTCTTCACTTGAATGTATTAGAATGGCCACTATGTGTCGAGTACAAAAAGTGGTCTCACTCCAGTCTCACCCGACAATCCCTCGGTCGGAATTCCGTGAACTGGGTGAAAATAAAAGAGAGCGAAGTTCTCTCACTTTGAATTTGAACCTGAGGGGAGACAAGCCCAGGAAAATAATTGGTAGTGGAAGGTTCTTATGTGATGACAAAAGGAAGAAAAAGTCACCACCACCACGCTTCCAATTTCATGATACTAACCGGTGCCATTCCAAAAATAACTGGCAACCCTGTTATTTGGGAGGCCAATGAAAGGTCCATTGGAAGCCTTGTTAAGGACGTGGACAGATGAGAAGGCAGAAGAGACTGTTACCTCATCGTATCAGTATGTGAACGAGCTGACCACTCGTCTCAAAACTGGCTGGAAACTTGCTAATGATAATCTCAGACAAGCCAGGAAAAAACATGCTGCTTATTTTAACAAGAAAGCGAAGGATAGAGAATTAGCTGTGGGAGAGAAGGTGCTTCTTCTACTACCAGGCAGCAGTAATAGTTGCAAATTGGATGGCAAGGTCCATATACGGTTCTAGAGAAGGTGTCTAGAACTAATTATAAAATAGACAAAAAGGGGAAAGAGAAAATTTATCATGTAGACCTCTTAAAGAAGTACCTGGACAGAGAAATCCAGGATGAGACCCATCTAATGACCTTGTCGATAGCAACGGGGATGAAAAATTAACCACTCGACTCTCACGAGTACCCACTAAAACCAGGTGAAACACAGACACAGGTGAAAGTCAGTAAGCATCTGACTAAAGCTCAGAGAGAGCAGGTTCAAAAGGATCTAATTGAACATACAGACGTGTTAATGGATAAGCCGGGGCACACAAATCTGTTAGAATATGATATGAAGTTAATAGACCCAACACCCATCTGTATGAGAGCCTATACGATTCCGTTCGCTAAGGAAAAAGCTTTGAAAGAGGAGATCGATTATTTGTTGAAGGAAGGAATTATTTCTCACAGTGAATCTCCTTATAGCTCTAGTGTGGTTTTGCTGAGGAAACCCTCTGGGGAACATCGTCTGTGTATAGATTACAGGAAACTGAATGTTGTCACAGAAAGTCAGGTGGATCCATTACCTGATACAAATCAGCTGTTTGCCAGGCTGAACAAGGCAAAATATTTTTCTAAGGTGGATCTTAGCAAAGGCTATTATCAAATTCCAGTAAAGCCTGAGGTTCGACCTTATTTAGCCTTTAGCACCTCGGACGGCCATTATGAGTTCAACATGTTGCCGTTTGGGTTGAAAAATGCCCCGAGAGTGTTTTCCAGGATGATGAGAAAATTGATGAATCCACTGAATAATTCATGTATAGCGAATTTCATGGATGACATTCTTATTGCTACTGAAACATTCGACGAACACATTAACTCTCTGAATATACTATTCGATAGGCTCAGAGAAGCAAATTTGACTGCTAGACCAACCAAATGTTGTGTGGGTTGTAAAGAGCTGGAATTCTTGGGACACACAGTATATCAGGGAAGCATGACCCCTGACCCCAAGAACCTGGAGAAATTGCAAAGAGCACCGAGGCCACAAACAAAAAAAAGACGTGAGATCTTTCGTATCTTTGTGTGGGTTTTATCAGAAATACATAAAGAACTTTAACTCTATATGTGCTCCGCTGACAGATTTAACTCGTAAGGGTCAACCTGATAAAAATTATTTGTCAGCGCAGTGTGAATTGGCATACCAAGAGTTAAGGTAGTAGACTACCTTGTAGGGTAAAAAACTCAAATTTTCCTTTCAGAATCAAACAACCATGGGTATAGTGTTAGTATGGACTTAACATTTTTGTCCACATAATGACCTCATTAATTATGCAAATTAGCTATCCAATATGGCCGCCGTAGTGAATAAATTATACACCTTTTTTAAAACATCATAACTATGTTGTTTTTACAAGGATCTGACTGAAACTTGGCAAATTGAATTAGTATATATAGCTTGAGGTTTTGACCTAAAATAACAGATATTGACCGAAAGGTTGATTTGTAATGAATTTTCAAAATTTATATTTCTTGAATGTTTGATATTTGTGCCTCATTATATATGCATGATGGTCATAAAACTAAAATTTTGAATTCAATTGTATCCATTTTAGGTCATAATCTGTAAGATTATATGATAACCAACTGTGTTAATTTTCATGTCAATTGAATGTACAGATCCAGAGATATCTTGTTTCAAAGATCACCAATTATGCTAAAAAGACAATTCCGAGAAAACAAAGAAAAACAGAAAAAGAACTCACAAAATGAAGTTTAATGAGCTCCTGTTGAATAAAGGTCTCCTTCTACTGCAGCTGCAGTGTCTATGAATCCAATTTTCAGTGCTCTCAGGGTCTTTCCATTGCAATGTCCTTACTTGCTGAATAGATCCTGTGCAGCGTTCTCCTGTATGCTTTCTTTGCCATGCGTTGACTTGTGTTCATGTATATCGAAAAATTCTGCAATGCACTGTGGCCTTTCCCAATAGAACGCACAAATGCCACCATTCGCACATTTACTTCTTTGTTTGTGAGTAGCTGAAGATGAAACATCAGAAGTATTGAAATTGGCAGTCCATTCGCCACTGTTTGTGCGCTTGATACTGATTTCATGACAAAAGCCATTCCGAGTCTCTTCGACGATCTCACAGGTCAGTGAGTACTGATAACATTTGTCACATCTAAAGTTAGCGCATAAAAACCCAAACAGTAGTTTTACATCCATAAGGATAAACCCATTTCCTTTGTTGTCATTTTTAGCTTGCCCTTCACTTTCTTGGACCTTTATGACCTTTATTTTCTTTGCTGAGGAGCACAGAGGTTTTATAGCGTCACTATCGACAATAGGTGTCTCATTTTCAGGCAACGGTTTGTTGGTGTACACGCCTCCCAGTCTTTGTCTTATTTCTCATTGTGAACAAAAGAAGCTCTGCTAACTACTATTATACAGAATCAGTATAAAACTAGCAATAAATAGAGTTGATGTTGGTGAAAATGCACTATGCATGTAACAAATGTTGAAATTTACGATCAAAGCTTTCTAGACACACACTTTTGAAAAATTCACAAGAAATCATTGAATGATTCCCTGTGGAAAAGTTATAAATATCTTTTTCCTGTTGCCTATGTATAATTATAATTACGCAGTTTTACAGTTACGCACCTTCTTGTTCTGTCATTATTCACATGGTAACCAACTATAAACATTGGTTGCTATGCAAATCACTCAAGGGGGCGTGTGTAGAAAAACACTGATTCCTATCAAACCAGAGTATCTCTAAGCTTCTATAAATTATTTTTAGTTCAAGAACATGTTGACGATGATTTAAAGCATGAAAATGAAAATTGTTGGATTTTTATTTTTTTTAAGCTTTTCTGGGTATACTTCTACCTTAAAAGAGAAGCTCGCCAGCAAGCCGATATTGAAATTGCCTGATTTTAGTCAGGAATTTGTGGTGAGAGCGGATGCTAGCAACGTTGGATTAGGGGCCACATTATTACAAAGGTCCACTTCACTTGATGGGGAATTAAACCCAGTTGCTTATGCTAGCCGCAAGTTGAATAAGGCGGAGCAAAACTATTCAACAAGTAAAAAACAATGTTTAGCTCTAATCTGGGCTATAAAAAAGTTCCAGATCTATCTCTATGGTAGAACATTTAAGGTCCAAACTGACCATCAGCCCCTCGTGTTCTTGTCACAGGCCAAGCATGAAAATGCTCGTCTATTAAGGTGGTCATTACTTATCCAACCTTATTCATTTACAATCGAATACATACCGGGGTCGCAAAATGTGGGAGCAAACTTCTTGAGTAGGCATCCTTATGATGAAAATCAGAAAAACGCCTAGGACATAGGATTTCATTTGCGCTAAGTTGTCTCACAGATTATAACCTGCAATGAATGCATGTTTTAGGAAGGGAGGTGTGTAGCGAAATCTGTGAAACAATCGCTAAATTCAGTAAGATTTTACTCCTATGATAATAAATAAACCCGCCCGTGTGTGTTTGCCAATCGTCGTCCTCTACGCCAGTAGAGCGCTGAATTGTATACCGTAGTTATGCTTAGACAATAATCCCGCCGGCAAATATTACACGCTTTCCTAGTTTCGTCCTTGAGACTTACAATTAACATGTGCCAGAACTGCGACACCAAACTGCCGTTCTGAATTAACGTAAGATTTTAACTTTAACGCCACTAATAGTAGCAATTCGGACATTTTCCAGAAGTGTAGAACGAAACTGCAGTAAGAATTAACGCCAATATTAACGCCGCCTTGCAAAACCCCTCTTCGCTCGACGCGCGGTTCTATGCCTATACCCACGCTGTTGGACACGCCAGAATATATAAACACACACACACCAGTGTATTTCGGGCTAAAAAGTAACTATAATGTAACCTTCGGCAAACGCGTTGTCGAATTGTGTGACGTACTACAAAAGCGCCGTTTCGTTCTGAATGAGAACGACAGTTAAAGAAAAAAATTACGATTTAACGTGGAAATTTTTTTGAAAATATAGTACGAGAGGGGGAGAAAAGGAGCATAATTGGTAGAGTCTCGATTTTGTTGTTTACATAATTTGAAATTTGCACCCAAGCTGGGCATAGAAGGTTAGATGGAAGAAAAACTTAGATAATTTTCTTATATTCAAAAATAAAAGACAGTGACGAATACAATGACATAAATTGTTTAATAGAAGAGTAAAGTGTTAATGTATCTTACCGTAGATAGGAAAAATATGTTATTTTAAGAATTAAAGAAGAAAAACGATAATAGTAAATATAATAATTAAACGTATAAAAATATAAGCACTGTGTGACAAACAGCAACTGGATCAATAATTATTTATCAGAATTTGAAACACTCAATAAATAAAGGAGATATTGACAGAAAACAGATGGACTAACAGACTACATCTTTCTCAGCTTGACAGATATTGGGAAAGGGTAGGGTAGTCCAAGATTTGAAAATTGAGTTCAGTTTTGAAAAAAAGGACGCTAGAAGATGAACAGTCCCTGATTAGCTGGAGTCTAATATATTAACGGAGGAATAAAACTGGTTTGAAGGTAGTGCTAGTCGCCACTTGCAAAAAATGTGTATTACACTAAAGTTGTGTGAAGACAAGATATTAGTACGATCTTGTTTTGCTGATCTGCACCAGCAAGCGATCTGGATTTGACCATATTTATCGCAAATCAAACTTATTAGTGTTAATATTTCTCTGATTCTGTAAGAAAGAAAACATTTATATCATTATTATTATTATTATTATTATGTATGTATTATTGAATATGTATGAAAATTATGTGGGTAGAAGTTTATCTAGAGGGAAGTCAACATCAAACTTTGTGTTGTTTCACAGAGTTGTTAGGAAATATATTAACAGGTTGTAGAAAAGCTAGACAGGCTTTCTGACACTTTGGGAGAAAGTAAAATTAAATATTAATGGGGAAATTGTTGTACAGTATTATGACATAAGACCAGGAAAACCACTGGCCGTCTTCTTCAGCAAGTCACCGTGATTGTACATGACTTGATATTATTAACTTAAAATGTTTCCTTTGTCAAGGAAAGTGTCAAACTATAGTTTGAAGTTTATTTGACCATGAATGGGGTAACAAACCAATTAAGAACGTTAACTAATTGTTTAGTTACCATGCTGAGTCTGAATATGATTGAAAAATGTTTATTAGTTAGGGAAAGAGAGAGTATATCAGAGGTTGAGTAGGACGCATTTATATCGTTCCAGGGTTTCATCTATGACTCAAAGTGAGCCCAGGTCAACCTAGACCTGTATATATTTCTGCATCTAAAGAAGTGAGGCAGTATCGACTGTGTGCCTCCTTGTTATATTTCAAGAGCAGAATCCTGACTTGGCAGTGGAAGCTGGTAATGTTAACATAATTCATCCTGTAAACCAGAAGATCCTAAGATAAGAAATTGTCTCCGGGCACTTGATATATCAAACTCAACTACTCTCATTTCCCAAATGTGTATTAGATCATTCAGATTATGATGAAGACAGACGTTCTTTCAATCAATACCCATTCATAGGAGCAAGAGTAAATTGACACTGTTCCAGATTGACACATTTAATTAAAGTTGTGAAAAATAATATATTCAGTTATAAATTGAATCACTTTGATGCAAATACTTTGAATTATCATTTGAGTTTCAATATCCCAGTATACACAAAATTGTGATACTGGAACAATAAATTGTAAAAAAGATTTCACATTTTAAACTTAACTCTGGATGTTGGTAATTACTTTTCATAGAGTTCTTAGGTGTATTTGTTGTCATTTTATTACAGCACATTTTACATTACCCTAGACACTAGCCAGATAACAGACATACACCATTATTATATTTAGGATAAAATACGTCGCAGGTTGAGGTCGTAGGGTGGTAGCAGAAAGGTTTCATGAAAACACAAACCCTATTATCTATTAGACTCAGGGGCCTTCACAGCTTGACCTCACATCTGCATAAATTCACATTGTACCATTTAACATCAAAATCCACCACACAATAACTAGGTGACTGAGACTAAGACGAGAAAGAGATAAGAAAAAGGATACACTGGTTCCTACCACTTGCGAGAAATACCAAAACAAAAGATGATATACTTTAACCTGGGATATAGTATCTAACTATCGCTGCTATTAATCGGCAATAAAGCACCTAATGCAGACGACTACGCCAAATAAATGGTAGTTAAGATTACTCACTGAAAAATAAGTTGCTACAGTGGAAACAAAATAATTATTGCAAAGAAAAATTTAAGGAGAAAAGAAAAACCCTTAAATTTTAAATCCACTACAAGTTCACCCCTGAAGACAGTTAGGGTAAGGGAGGCAACTACAGGACGTATAGTCTGATCGCTCTCCTTAGCTTAGCTCAAACACCTACTTCTTCAGAACCCTGTGAATGTTATACACTCACAAACTTTACCAGCGTTTAGTATTACAAAATCAGTAATTAACATATATTCCGACAAAATCAACCTGTAACTCAAATGTATATTACTCAAAATACTGTGGAAAAACACTTATCAGTTTGTGTGGTCAGCACGCCCATAAACAGATCGTTAGTCTAGGGGATAAATTATTTTAAAAGATATAAAAACTCACAAGACATCACACTCTTACTCTATATCAGAATAAAGAAAGAAATCCTACAGACGAGCTGATATTTGTCGTCTCGTCTTCCTATTCTAAGTTCAAAAATCCTTCGGACGAGACCACATTTGTCGTAGATTTTTGATAGGGGAATTAAGACTTGGGTTGGTCCCTTCTGAATAGATTTGAATAAGTGATAGTCACAGTGAGAGATAGTAATAGCAATAGATTTCCACGAGTGAGATGGTAGACTGTGATAGAGGCTGTCTCTGAAATCGAGAAATCTTCTCTCTTTCACCTATCTTCTACGACAGATTTAGAGGAGTCAGACAGTCTAAACACACACATATATATATATATATATATATATATATATATATATATATATATATATATATATATATATATATATATATATATATATATATATATATAGTTAGTTGCTTATCCTTTACAGGACGTGGCAATCAACCCCAGCTTTTATTGGCTGTTTGTGATTTTTCTAGGCAATTTTTTCATTCAGTAGTTTGCCATTGCTTTCTGAACGGTACGGCGCTTATACCATTGTAAAAAATCCACACAAAGCGATCTGCTACCAAACCGCCTGCAGCAGGTTTCGAACCTGGTATATCTGGATTATGAAACTGCGTTCATATCCATTAGGCCACAGACGCCGACATATATTACATATATAGTTCTATCCACTCACGTGCCCGAACATACAAGACGACAGTTAGACGTACAGAAGTGGGAAACTAGAACAATGATTATACAGATAATTTGGAACGAGCTGACCAACGCGCTGATTAAGTTCTCGAGAAATTTTAATTATCGTAATAAACTTCTATCACAACATAAAATATTACATCAAGCATATACAAATAGTCATAAAAATCAAGGAATTGCTACAAGAAATGATAGACCCACAGTTATGATCTTCACTCGATGTTTAGCCCACAGTCCCGTTAGGAGAAAGATGATAGCCCAAAAAGTCACAGGTACATATGATTTGGGTCTAATATTTTCCCTTTTTGAAGGTATGAACTGACTTTGATAGCAGTATCTATTCTAAGGGGAAAATATTGCTAGCAACAAACTTGCATAAAGACAGTTAAGATAGCAAAATGGGTGCCAAATTACAACAATACAGAAATCACTCAGTCCTGCATTTACTTTATTCATTCAGCAGTGATCACGTGCATTTGTTCATACTCACAGCTTTGATAGCCACTTCTGGAAACACAATTTGTTAGGACATTCACATACAGAATCGTCAATGACAGTCTTTGACCAAGAAATCCCCAGTTCCAAAAAGACGGGTTGAATTCTCTGCTTCAGGGAACGATTCCTTGGGTGTTCTTATTTTTCGGATGTCTGTTTAGGTCACATTAAAATTGTCCAGGCACGAACATTAACAACGAGCACAGTGTCAATAGCTTAGGTTTCTAGAAATGAGGAATGTCAGATTGGTGTCTTTTTTTCTGGTTAGGACTTTATTTGGTCACCACACCACTAGTCAAAAACTCCGTCGGAATGTTACTGACGTTAATATGTTACTTGCCACACAGGCTAAAAATGTACTTGAGTTGTTTCTCAGGAAGAATTAAATACGGCGCGATAGGCCTGTTACTTCATTTAACCTTTAGAGTGCTTGTAAAGATTATGCACCAAGTTTTTTAAGGAAAATGTTTTAGTTCTTCACAGATATCACTCATCAGTACTTAACGCTGGCAAAGTTCGGGTTAACCCCAGTATTCACTGAATAAAGGAAAAACACATAAAATAATTATACATACTAGGTACTCGTTATAACTTACTTTTTTTTAAACTGCAAGCGTACAGCTTGACTTATAATTTAAAACTTCCCGTAAAATAAGTTATGTACATAAAATCAATCATCATGAATTAGGGATACATACGTATCCCGTCAATACTCACTGATGTAGCATTTCAGTTATAAGTAAATTTTAAAATATATTATCGTCTGATTATTTAGCAGTAAAATCAAATTCATTTATAGCTGCGTGACTTTAAGCTAGAAATATAATTTATTCTGCTTTCCACTGAAACACGTCACTAGAAAATAATACAGACTATATTTTAATTCTCTCTGCACAAAAGAACTAGTGGAAAATAGGCGATTTAACACTTAATCACTCACAAAATATAGATACTTAATGTAATATTTACCTCAACACAGAACTACGTTATCACAACGAAACTAAGAGGTTCACTTATAAGTTTAAGTATCTAGAACGAAGTGACCACGTCTACTGCAAATGGAGAATGAGTGAAATCCAGTTTAAAATTCTGATTATATCTATCAAACCAGACAAAGGATGCACGCTATTGCGAGACCCCGAAATCGTCTCCCCTGCTCTTAACACTTACGTTAACTTAGACGCTGCTTATAACTGCCAAACGTGCGTCTTCACACCTTACGCCAAAAACTGGCCGTGGAGCATGAGTGTCATGGAAAAACCCAGACTATATGTCTCCTCATCATGTCTGACAGAGTGAGTTCTCCCACGTTTATGTCGAGAATCTAGCCCAAGAGCGCTGTGTCATGAGAGAAGTATAGACACCTGTCTGCTTTCTGTGTTTGACCAGATGTCGGGTTTCACACCTCACCTGAGCACTCAGCCGATGAAACTACGTTGTGACAGGTGAAAATGCAGACGATATGCCTGCCCTATGTCTGAGATAGATGAATATTCACAGTTTACGTCTACAACGCAATAACCCCCAGAGCATGACATCTACGTAATAGAATGCGTATCAGTATGAGAAAGAAAACGGTAAAGTGAGAATGTGAAAGAAAATATTTTTCGCAAACGAACGAATGCGAAAAATACGGGAAAAGGATAAAAAGTGATAATAAAATAGAGGACATGGGTGGAAGAAAGAAGAGAATATAGAAAATTTATTGATCATAATCTCTATGTGACAGGAAGTGATCACCATATTAGTAGTAGCAAAACTGAAAGTGAAACTAAGAACGGCTGGACCAACTGTAACTACACAGAAAAGGTTTGGCATCAGCAAATTGAAGGACCCCCTTACCAGAAAAGCGTTTGCGGCTGATATAAAGAAACGATATCAATTTGCCAAAAGCCAGGAAAAGACATTGACTGATGATGTAGACCAGAAATTCAACACCATTTCAATAATACATAAGGAAAGCAGCAAATCATGCTTGGGATTCCAGGAAGGAAGAAGCAAGACTGGATAACACCAGAAACATTAAACACCATAAGGATGAGAAAGGAAATGAAAAGAAAGAAAACAGAAGCGAAGTCCCCCAGGTTAAAGCAACTATATAGCGAACAGTACTGTCAGCTGGACAAGGAATTTAAACGCCAAACCCGAGCCAACAAAAGGAATTTCCTAGACGATCTTGCAAGACAGGCAGAAGAGGCAGCACTGAGAAATGAACAAAGTACAGTATACAAAATAACTAAAATCATCAGCGAAAACGAGGTGCAAACTATATTACATTAGTAAGAGATAAGCAATGAAATCTCATCACGGCAGCAGAGGGACAGGAAATTAGATGGGCAGAGCATTTCAGAGAAACTCTGAACAAGGAACCACCAGAGACACAATTGAATGTTCCTGAGGCTGAAAATGATCTAGATGTTAATACAGACATTCCACGAAAAGAAGAAATCATCACAGCAATCAAAGGGTTGAGGAATGGAAGAGCTCCTGGCCGTGATAACTTAAATGCAGAGCTATTTAAGACAGACCCTGAGCTAGCAGCAGAACTATTAGAACCACTATTTGCACAAGTCTGGAAAACAGTGACAACACCAACGGAGTGGAACAAAGGAATAATTGTCAAATTGCCCAAGAAGGGAGATCTTGCATACTGCAATAATTGGAGAGGAATAACTCTTCTCTCAGTTCCCAGCAAAATACTAGGCAGGATAATTATACAGAGAATTTCAAAAACCATAGACCACAAACTTAGGAAAGAACAAGCAGGATTTAGAAAGAACAGAAGATGTGTAGATCATATATTTACCCTCAGAAACATTATAGAGCAGTGCTCAGAATGGCAAAGACAGCTGTACATTAATTTCGTTGATTTTGAAAAGGCTTTTAACAGTATACATAAGGACAGTTTATGGAAAATACTGAGGGCTTATGGAATTTAAAGCTGCACAGCGTCAATCATAAAAAGCCCATTTGCATACTTTACGTGTAGCGTAGGGCAGAGCAACCTGACCTTTGAGGTGAAGACAAGAGTACGACAGGGATGCCCCTTATTAACCACTCTATTTTTAACAGTCATAGACTGGGTGATGCGCCAGACAACAGAGGGAAGTCTAAGAGGAATAAGATGGACTAAATTTTCTACATTGGAAGATCTGGAATATGCAGATGACATTGCACTACTAGCACATTCACATACACACATCTAGGAAAAAACGGATAGACTTAATAAGTATAGCCAGCAGGTGAGCTTGAACATCAATCAAAAGAGGACAGAGGTCATGACGCTCAATGTGAGCAGCCCTGGGCCCATGTCAGTGGGGAATCGGCAGCTGGAGCGGACAGACACCTTCGCATACCTAGGATGCATAGTGGCGCAGGACGGCGGAGCGGGCGGGGACATCAGCGGCAGGGTGAGCGGAGCGGGAACAGCCTTTTTTAGTCTAGGCAGCATCTGGGGATCCTCTCGGTACAGCACGGGCACAAAACTGAGATTGTGTCGGGGCTGTGTGCTTTCTGTGCTTCTCTATGGTGCGGAGTGCTGGAGAGTTGCAGAGAAAGAGGTGTCGAAGTTGTCCTCTTTTCGCACGGCATGCCTAGGGAGCAATTCTCCGAATCTTTTGGCCGAATACCATCACCAACCAAGGTCTGCTTGCTCGGAGCAAGCAAGAGGACATGCACACCATCATAGCTGGCAGACGCTGGAGCTGGGTTGGCCATGTCCTCAGAAGAGACCCCGATGCCATCGCGGGAGCAGAGGTGCTATGGACCCCTGGGTGGGGGGGGGGGGGGGGAAAGGCCGACCAAGAGCAGCTTGGCGAAGGAATGTGGAGGCTGAGTTGCAGGGGGTGACCAGGAGTTGGGGTACTGTACGAAGGATGACCACCAACCGAGCAAAGTGGAATCAATTTGTTGTTGCCCTACAAGACGCCACCAGGCGTGATGGCCACTGACTGCTTTGACGGTCGGCGGCTAAGGATAAAAAAAATGAAGAAGGAAATTCGATTAATCGATAAAGATGATTTTAACTAAACCCAGCCCTGTGTATATATAATAGCCCCTACAGTCATAACTGACTATGGAAATGCGCTCCGCAGTTGACAGTTCTCAGCTGCTTATTTTCCTGGTGTTCCTTTCGACGTTTTCTTCTCTCTTCGCTTGCTGTGAGAGCTTTTTTTTCGCCCAATCTGAGGTGGCGCCGTAGAGAACATCGCAACTTGGTGCGATCTGCAGCTTCAACCTCCCAGGGTGCAGGATTTATGTCCAGTGCCCTCAAGTCTCTCTTGCACACATCTTTGATCTGCAGCTGCGTTCGCCCACTTGTTCTTTTGCCATCTGCCAGTTGTCGGTAGAAGATACATTTCGGGATGACCCATCTTCCATGCAGCGGACATAGCCAAACCAACGTAATCTGAGCATCTAAGCAGTGTAAACATGCATTGAAGGCCAGCACGTGACAACACCTCTGTGACGGTATACCCTCCCATGCTTTGCAGTAGTGGTCCAACAGTGGCCAAAACTCAAGAGTATCTAATATGGGCTTCAAAGGTATCTACCTTCGCACATGATTACTCTTGGCAGAGATGTAGATAGAAGGGTGATGACACTTCTATTACAAAGGGAGTCTTCGCAAGATATTCAGAATAAGCGAGAACAATACTGCTTTGGCTGAGTATGTTAACTCCGTAATTCTGCCGACGCGTTTGTGAAGGATTTAAGCACTTATTACTTCAGCTCATTTAAGCCCCCACCCCTGATTTACTCAGTGGAAATCTATTATTTTAGTATTACTCTGTTTAGAGTGTGTATAGTAATTTGACTGAGACAAACATGCAGTAACTTTAAAATGATTAAATCGAAGTTAAATTTGTAACATTACAAATAACAAAATGTAATAATCACTTTAGGTTTTAACAGTTGAAAAATAATTTGAATAGTTATGGATCGAGAAAAGTTATCATCACAGTCTTTAGGGAATGTGAGATGTTACAAGAAGTTCAAGTGGCAGCATAGATTTGAACTTAGCTGCCAATGACGGTTCTGCTCCTTCTTATGGGTTGGTTCTTTTCACTCTGCTCACGCTCATCTCTGATCAAGATTGTCGGGGGTAGCTCGTTTCCCAGAAATGTGAAGGAGAGTCTACCACGTGGGTCCTTCGTCTTAAAGCTTAGGCCACGGTTTACTTCTTGTTCCAGAGATGGTACGTTCTGCTGGTACCACCAATAACTATGGCAAAAGAATAGAACGAAACGCTCTTCTTATGGCGTTTTTCACCCCATAATTATGGGTTCCTATCTTCCCATATAAACAACAGCAAATGGATTGATTTGCCGTTGCCCTAAAGACGCTAATAGGCGTGATGGGAAACAATGGCAAAGAAAACCTATCTGCTGTTGCCCTAAGACGCCACTAGGCGTAATGGCCACTGACTGCTTTGACGGTCGGTGACTAAGGACGGAAGAAGAAGAAGAATCTTCCCATACCACCATCCCAATTACTCAGACTTTACCCTCGATGAGAATTAAATTTAATCCCTCGGGATAAAACTTTCTTTACATTTAAATAGAATAACTTTCAAAGTTACTTTATATTTAAATGAAAAGGTTAATAATACAGACAGAGTCTGTTTACATATACATCTCCACTGATTGAAAAGTGTTCACAATATAAATTGAATATGTTTTCATTTATATTTTACACTGATTGAAAAGTTTGAAACGTCCATTACTTTAAAATGAATATTTTCACATAGACATTTACACTGGTTTAAAGCTTGAAAACTTTCAATAATTTTAAAGTGACTATATTTATAGGGACATTTACAGTGCTTTGAAAATGTAAGTATTGTACTTAGAATGTACATCATTTCTTTTATCATTCCTTCCCTGCTCCATAGGGAACCTGGAACTACTTTATGCTTTTAGTTCTCTTTACGAAACTATCAGTAAAGCAAACACCAGTCCGTGCAGTAGTGGTTCTTGAATCATCATTCTATACGCTGAGGTTGCCAGCCTCAATTTACTGTGACATCCACTAGCGAGTTTCAGTTATTAAAATTCACATGGTAATATATATATATATATATAAGTTCACATGTTAGTAATAAAATATGAAATGTAAATCACAACTTACGCCAATCCTGACTCACAGACTTTTTGCTCAGGTGAATAAAAGAGGCTTGAATCGGCCTCTTACACGCGTCTGGGGTGTCGTTAATTTGATAAGTTCCCTCTCTGACTTCGTGTGTGGTCCTTACGTTTCCTCAGTCCCGGTTTCCTTATTTAAAATGCTAGAAATTTCCTGGGCTATAATGTAAGTCCTGATAAATACTCCAATAAAAGGTGTCCGGTATTTTAAGAAGGAATTCTGAATTCTAATTCTTCACTGTCGCAGTCTAGTGTCTTGGCGAGCGATTTCTCAAGTGAAATAACTGGAGAAAATGATCAGATTATATTCCCTGCCTTCCCACGCTTTCGTTTGTCGTGGAGTTAAATAAACGCTCCAATCATGTTCAAACAGGTCGGGTTATGGGGTAATTTCAAAATATTCCGACATCGGATAATTTTGAACGTAAGGCAGAGGTCAACTCTCCCAGATATGGTAATAAGATGTCCGATGCCTTCCAAACACACCGGTAACTGCATATGACCATGTGTTCGAGATGTAGCAATCTTACTTTTATCTAAAGTAATTTTGTCATCCATGTCTTATCGGTGATTAAGCCGATAGCACTGGCCGATGTACGTGTTAATCTGCCGCGCCTATAGCCAACAAATCTGGGCAGCGCCAAACAAATGTAATTATTATCACCTACATGGAGTGTCGAATGATTTGATAAAATCAAATAACTGCTACTTCGCAGAAAAATAACGAAAAAAGAAAGACAGAAAGAAATAAAAGTGCGAAAATTGAGAGCAAATAATAGCAATCAGTACCACAAATGTACCGATACTGCCGGAGAGAAACAAAGATCGATAGGGGCCGCCCCGTTTTGTCACAACCTCGATATTTTCACTATGTCCTATATTGAGATTATATATATATATATATACAACGGGCTGATCACCCGTTTGCCAGTCACTTCGATTACGGAAACAACAGCAAATGGGTTGATTTGCCGTTGCCCTAAAGACGCCATTAGGCGTGATGGGAAATAATGGCAAAGAAAACCTATCTGCTGTTGCCCTAAGACGCCACTAGGCGTAATGGCCACTGACTGCTTTGACGGTCGGTGGCTAAGGACGGAAGAAGAAGAAGAATATATATATATATATATATATATATATATATATATATATATATATATATATATATATATATATATATATATATATATATATATATATATATATATATATAATCTTAATTAGAAATGTTGAAATGTTGGCATACAAAATATATATACCATGATGTTATCCTCATCCTCACGTGCCAGCGACACATCTTTCAGATGTCTGCTCCATCAAATGCCAATGGCATGTGACATGCCTACAATGTTTGTAACGGATAACGGGGAATCAGGGTTCGATTCCAAAGAGGGAGCTTGAGAAACAGCTACCACATCCAAGGAAAGAAGCAGGCGCGCAACTTACCTACTCCCTGCATGGGGAGGTAGGGACGAACAATAGCAATACGGGACTCTTTCGAGGCTCCGTAATTGAAATGAGTACACTTTAAACCCTTTAACGAGGATCTAATGGAGGGCAAGTCTGGTGCCAGCAGCCATGGTAATTCCAGCTCCAATCGCGTATATTAACGCTGTTGCAATTAAAAAGCTCGTAGTTGGATCTCAGACGCAGGCGGCCGGTCTGTATCGAGCCGGTTCACTGCCTGTTGTCTCCTGCCCTACTGTAGCAAGATTTGGTACCACTTGCTTTGTGTGTGAAAAAATGCGTAACGCGACACACACACACAAACATAAGAGTGCAGGGATAACGCGGTGGATCTTGCTTTGAAGTTTGAAGGTGGCGGAAAAATTTGCGTTACGTCTAGCCGAACGGCATTGAAGAACGGGGAAATAGCGAATATAGGAAATGTGGCCGACTTTAAAAGTTTGCATTAACAGGAAAGAAAATCTAAAACTACAAGAGCAAGCCTGGTTGGAAGACATTTAAATAATAATAATTCACCAAAGGAGATAGACTATGAATGATATCCAAAAGGATATTATTCAACTGTAAATGGTTTTAAAAATAATTGATATTTTTCATCGTCATCACATCTGCTAAAAGTTAGCTCTTTATCTTTGAAAATTTATTAATAATACATACCTCCACGGATTTCGATACAACATGGATAGAATGAACGCTTCATATTGGGAAAATGAAAGGATACATAGGAAGGAAGGAAATATATAAGTGTGTAGTTAAAAGAAGAGAAAACAGGTACAGAAAAAGCACAGATCGCCTCAAACGAAGAGATTAAACGCAAAACTTATCGGACTTCAGACGGTGCTTTCTCGTACGGAACAGTTGCCCAAATATAAGGACAGAGCGGCTCGTTGAAAATCACACACACCATATCCAGAAGCCAGAGTGAGAAACTGGAAGACAGTGTCTGCTAGAAAAGTTTTTTTCACACTGCATGCAGGGCAGATAAACTTCAACAAATACAGCCTCACCGTGCGCTTATTAATCCTAAGAGGGTATGTAAGTTTATTAAAGATATATGTGTGACTAATATCATTTTATTTCAGATTTTATTTACGATTTGATTGTATCAGACATAATAAATAGGGTATACAGGAAGCCAATGACGCTAACCAGAAATAACCTCAACCGGCATTGTCAGGAAGCATAACCATTAATTGGTTAGCCAAATATATCATGGCTAGTTCTTGCCTGGAAGCGTACGACATACCAGCAAGTACATAAGTGACTTGGCATCCATAAGTGGAAGGCAAAGGTTATATCTTACCCATGTATCATAACATGTGATTTATTCATGTATTTTGTTATTTTCTGCACAGTGGACATTATCTTATCATGCTATCTCTGTAACGTACTACCATGAATCATTCATTTATATACAAACACTGAAGACATGGTCGCCTCATGAACAGCAGTGGTTGGTGAGATTGTTGGAACACCATGGCCACCTATCACCTTTTGTTCCAGGTTTTATGATCGTTCCTGATCGAGTTTTATGATCGTTCCTGATCGAGTTTTATGATCGTACCTGATCGAGCTCATGATCGAGTTAGTGATCGAGTTTAAACTAAAGACTTGAGGACGTTTGATCCTGCTAACTGAAGCCAAGGTCAAACAATCTTCAACACCTTTGTCCCCCGTAGTTATAGGGCGGGCTGAAGGAAAGTCTTCTTGATCAACAGTGTGTCTCAGGAACCTCGAACAAAAACAAGATGAGTTTTTCTGTATTCAATCCAACAAACACTGTGAGCAGTTTCCAAAGCTATGTCGATGATGATAACAGGTAGAGACTAGATAGCAAGATATATCAAAAATATACTGTGACAGACTTTTCTAATTTCATTGGAAGATTCATCCAAGATTTTTTTTACTATTATTTATTTTAATTTGTAACTAAATAATCGTACATTTTACCATCTTCCAACACCCATTTCTCATTACAAGGATATATAGATATACATAATAAATTATGAAATTGTACTCATTTGACTTGGTACATTTTTAACTGTTAAATTTTGAGTTACCTTTTCTAATTTAATTATATTATCACATAGGGTTACTATAGCGAAAGTGGCACAGTATACTTCTGAAGCCTAAATCTATTGTACAGCTCAGAGTATTCACAGCCGTAACTCAATTGTGATACCAGTGCACTTCTCTGGCACTGTGACTTCATACTTTCTGGAGAGAGATTCTACTTCTTCTCTACCACTATCATGTATCGTCTACCCCGTTCCTCGGGATTCACCAGCTTCGTGGACCATTCTGCATGGGCAGTAGCGTGATGTCTTCACTCAAGCGCCCAACCTAACGTTGACCGAGACATTGTCTAAGGGGCGCGTTCCTGTAGTCAGTAATGACTGAAAGACATACTCATACTCAAAGGACACGTGACATGTGCAGTCAAGCCTAAACTTGTGGGAATATCAAGGTTTCAACCCAAGGAGACGATAAAATGGGTAGTTGTTACGCACAAATAATTACTTTTTTCAAAGCCTTTGTATGATCATTTTTCGTATGTATGATCATTTTTTGACTGAAGTGTGTATTATGTTTTTTATAGTCAAAGGGACATAATCTGAGTTATCGAGACTATAATTTTTTAGGAGTTTGCCTTCTCTTGTATAGAGACACGTTCGGTCTATAATTTCTTGAACGAAGCGTGACCATATCTCCTTATTTGGTAGTATCAGTCAACTGTTGTAGATGCCTGAAACCTTTCTTAACGCTTCTGTTCATGACCATAAAAGGCGCGACTGTGTAAGACTTTTATCTCGAATGTTCTTAGAATCGTCTTATTGTGAACGGCGACTCAGAGATTGTCGCTCTGCGCATGTCTCGACTTGTTTTTCGTTTGTTGTTCCGCCCAGCTCGGGCAGTTTTAGAAATGGTCTAAGTAGCGAGCAGACGCGACCTGCGTCTTGTGATTTTCTGAGGGAAATACATTGTCTTTGTGAGTTAGTTAGCTAACTAGACTATTTCCCAGTATTATTCAAGCCTGCCTGGAGGCATATGTTCATGGTTGATTTTCCGAAAGAAGGTAATTCCTCTTGTATCGAACTTTATGCTATCATCTAGAGGTTCGTCATTTTGTCGCCTTTTTGCTCGCCTGTGTGATTCAAAATGGAGAGGTACTTTGACTAGGATTAAGTCACCGGTATCTTTATACCTGAACTAGTTATATATATATGGGTCGCTCTAGACCAACAAGACTATTGTCTGTGTTCCAGGATTCGTTATATCAGAGATCACGTCCAAGTCAGATGGTTAGACTTAGGAAGGTTATAAAGGTCGAGCTGACCTGTAATCCATGTATGCTATTCACGTGCAGACAGTAAACGGACTTATTGTATACATCTGATCTGCTAGCATCAGGAAGGGAATAATTATTATTGTCTATGATCATTGAAGATCTGCAGCTGACACTGTTGCAGAAGTTATATATATTATTTATAAAGCTTCACGAACCAGAACTTTATGATATCTGTTTACCATACAACTATGGAGTATTGAATCCTACATGACTATCAGTTAATATGATTTTTGAATGCTGCATTCGTTACACTGTGCTGATGATGACATAAATATCATGACTGTTTTGTGGCGTGCAATAAATGGTATAAAACTAAAGCGAAGTTACCATTTCTATGACTCTACACGTCATGTTGCCTGTGGTGTACCCTGTGAACTGTTCTACTGCAACACACACAGCAACATTCTAAATCAGAGAAGACACCTACATCTTGCACTTTAATACCAGGTGTCGATAGGGGTGGCAAGTTATCATTTCAGCTCAAATCCACCCTTATCATTTTTGGTGGCCATATGTTGGTTTACTCTGATACCAGCTATCAAGGGGGTCAACAAACCCAGACATCATCAGCAGACTACAAGAGCCCTTATGTTCTAACTGAGCCTTCTGTCTATCACATTTTTCACACTGTTTACATGTTTATATGTTATATGTTATTTGTATTTGTATATTTATATGTTTATATTCAGCGGGTTTTCTCGGTTGGGCGGTGTCTTTCAGTAGAAGATACCACGTCACAGAGGTTCTACTGTTAGCGTTTTCGTTAGGGACTGTGCGAATTTCCTACTGTGAAATTTGCTAGCGACAATCGTTGCTATATCTGTTTAGTTGTGACGAGTTGTGCTTTATTTTTGTTTCTTGTATATATTTTTTTTCTTTTTCTTTTCTCTCTTTCTTTGTGTTTTTTAGTTTCGATTTCGATTGTTTGTATTTGTAGGTCTCCCCTATCTATTATTCAGTTCTTTAAGTATATTTTTGTGTATACACTGTAGCGTCATTTGTTTGTCATATCTTCGCATTTTGTCATCACATTTCTTTTTAGTTTCGCTGTTTATTTATTTGACTTATGCGAATGTTTTCATATTGTTTGATCTTTGTTATTGTTTACATTGACTTTGATCTTTGTTGTTGTTTACATTTGACTTTGATCTTTGTTATTGTTTACATTGTTGGTGACCTTTGTTATTGTTTACATTGTCTTGTTATTGTTTGCATAGTTCTTGCATAGTTAGCTTTCACTATTGTTACATATATGCTCATGCACTATTGATCTATAGTGCACTTATCATAACTAACTGGTGGTTTGTTGCTTATGCACTATTGTAGTACAGTTATGATAAATAACTGATGGGTATGCACTGATTTGTATAGTGCACTGATAATTAAGAGGTGACTTGTGATATTATTATACATTTGATAATACAAGTTGGGGTCAAGTCTTGTTGCCCACAGAGATTGGAGTAAACATATTGATTATACAAGCACTTTATTAAGTCTTGTTGCTATTAAGATTGAAATAAGATAATTAATTATTTCAGGTTCTGTACTCACATTTTAGACATCATGTCTACATTTGAGTACTTTATTGAGCAGGGTAAAGCCCTTGGGAAGACAGGTGATAAATTAGAAGAATTTGCGACTGTTCAATATGCCAAGGCATTGAAGTCGGAGGAAAAGAAAATGAAAGAACTAACTGAACAAAAGAGAATAGATGCTGAAAATTTAAAACTGCAGATGCAGGTAGATGAAAAGAGATTACAAATGGAAATGGAAAAACAAAAAAGAGAAGCAGAATCACAGGAGAAGAGACTTCAGGCTGAGGTTGAAAATAAAAGATTAGAAAAACAGGCTGAGGCTGAAGAAAGAAAGTTACAGGCTGAGGCTGAAGAAAGAAGGTTACAAAGAGAAGCTGATGAGAGAAAAGCAAAAATGGAGCATGAAGAAAAACTCTTAGCTTTGGAGTTAGAAAAGTTGAAGTTATCTAGTAATGCTAATGATGCTAATAAGGTATCATCTGCTAATAAGTCTAATGCTGTTGATTTCAAGCTTAATTTACCAGCATTCAATGCTTCAATTGATGATATAACATTTTATCTAGATAGATTTGAAAGTGCATGTAAGGTGCATAATATAGATAAAACATTATATGTTTATCATCTGTCCAAGATACTTAGAGGTGATGCTTTGACTTTATTGGGTATGGTAGATGTGCCTGACAAAAACAACTATGAGGTTGTCAGGGCGGCATTGTTAAAGAAGTACCAACTTAACGAGGACGGATATCGTCTTAAATTTAAAAAACATGTTACCAGAAACTGGAGTTGAATTCTCTGAATTCATCTCAGGCATCCGTCTTACTTTTTTACGATGGGTTGAGTTGTCTAAAACAGAGAGTACATTTGAAGCTCTTATGGACTTACTACTTAGAGACAAGGTTATGTCTTCTGTTAATGAAGCTTTTCTTTCTTTTCTTCATGAGCGTAAGCCTAAAAACATAAAAGAAATGGAAGAATACTGTAGCCAGTATGTCACTGCGCATCCCCACATAACCATTAGCAACTCTAAAGTAAAAGAAGGTCTGCCAGTTGCTTCGGCAGCACCTTATGGCCCAAATTTTATGCGTAAATTTCAGGGTAGCCAGCAAAATTTCAATAAAAAGAGTAACCGTAATTATGCCCAGAATCATAGTAATCAATTCCAGGGTGATTCTTCTTCCCAGAACTGGAGACATCCTAATACTACACGTTATTCTACTCCGGTTAACTTTAGGAATTTTCACAAAGGTAATCGGTATAGAGGAAAATATTTTTCTCAGAGACCTCAATACCAGGATAATAGAGGTTCTCAGCAATATAGAGATGGTAATGACAGTTATGGAAACTGGAACTCAAACCAGGATAAAAATTACAGTAGGGACTTTAATGATAATTGCAGAGGCAATAATGGTCGCGGTAGATCGCAACATAAGAGAAAAAAATATCAACAGACAAACTCTGTTCAACAAGAATCTCAGGGAGTAGATAAACAGGTTAATGATAATAAAGACCATAATGCCATCGGATGCTCATCTTTTGATTTTGGTAGAGCAAATAAATGTATCCAATGCAGTACTTTATTTGACCCGAAGACCGTTAGTACTTTAAGCTGTGGTCATCCTTTGCCCGCTCTTCCTGCTAATGTTGCTCATGATGGGAGAGGTTCTCTTATATTACATAAGGGGCTTGTAAATAGTAATCCAGTCTCAGTGTTGTTTGACTCTGGATGTACTACTGTCGGGGTTAGGCAATCTCTTGTAGATCCATCCTGTGCTACAGGAAAGGTCATCAAATGTGTCACATTTGGTGGCACGTTGGAAAAGTATCCTACTGCTATAATACACATTGCTACTCCTTTCTTCACGGGAGAGGTCCACGCGTGTCTACTTCCAAACCCTATTGCGGACCTTATTATTGGTCGTATTCACGGAGTTAGGGAATGTACCCCACAGCAGATTGCTGTTTGGGAAGAGCAAAACATTGAAGCTACCAATGCGGTGGTCACAAGAGCACATGCTCTGGATCCACCTCAAACTTCATTAACTAATAATGATGAAGTAAATGACCAAGATAGTCACTTGACTATTACACGTGACTCATTTATCAAATTGCAAGAAGAAGATCCTTCTTTACAAAAATTCTTCATTCTAGCAAAAAAAAAGTGATCCTAATCAAAATACTAATAGAAAATCTTGGATTTCTATGAAGAACGGCGTACTTGTACGTATGGTACAAGACTCGACTACGTCCACTCATTCACAAATTCTTGTGCCTAAGAGCATGAGATTGCAAATATTGCAACATGCTCATGACTCTCAATGTGCTGGACATATGGGTTTTTCCCGTACAAAGTCGAGAGTTCTTGCGGCTTTCTTTTGGCCATTTGTGAGCAAGGACATACGAATGTACTGTCGCTCTTGCAAAGTATGTCAGGAGGTCAAATCTAAAGGACCACGACATGCTGCGCCTATCCAGGCTGCTGACATTCCTATTCGCCCTTTTCAAAAAATGGCAATAGATATTATCGGTCCTTTTAGAATTAAGTCGGCTAGAGGACATCAATTTATCCTTACATGTGTCGATATGTGCACACGTTGGCCAGAGGCAATACCTCTCAAGAGCATCTCAACTGCTGACATCGCAGACGCTCTTTGGCTGATATTTTCTCGCTTGGGTTTTCCCGGAGAAATATTGTCAGACCATGGCACTCAACTTATATCAGACACTATGTCACAGGTAATGTCTATGCTACACATTAAAAGGTCTCTCAGCAGTATCTATCACCCAATTTCTAATGGGTTAGTCGAACGTTTAAATAGGACTCTGAAAACTTTACTTGGTAAAATAACTGAGGATCATCCTCAGGATTGGGACAGGGTCTTACCCGCGGCTCTCTTTGCGTATAGAGAGGTCCCCAATGAACATACGGGGTTTTCCCCTTTTGAACTTGTCTTTGGCGCGCAACCGCGCGGCCCTATGTCTTTACTTCACGATCTAATCACTGCCGATAATATTAGCGATGAAACTCAATCTTCTTATGAGTACGTCATTGCTCTTAGGCAAAAGATCATCGAGGCATGCAAACTAGCAACTTCGTCTCCCGAATTTGCTAAAGAAAAGGCAAGGCAGTTTGCAAATAAGAATAGATGTCTACGACAACTTTGTCCAGGTGACAAAGCTCTCGTTCTACTTCCTTCAAGGGAGAACAGACTTCTAATTGCATGGAAAGGTCCATATGCAATAGTCTCCAAAATTTCTGATGTCGACTATGTTGTCGATATTGATGGAAAGCATAAAACTTTCCACATAAATATGCTCACGGAATTTTATGAAAGACCTGACTATTTGCAGCCTATTTTCCAGGCAACGGACAATTCTCAAGTACCTCATGGTCAGTACTCATCTCTGTCAGTTATACAGGATGAGGAAACTACTTTTTCTGATGTCAATCTTCCTCTTTCTATGGTCCCACTTTATTCTACGGAATCTTGGAAAAACGTGACCGTTTCTCCAAATCTTTCCGCTGAGGAACATCGACAAGTTTCTTCGATGTTGCAAACATTTCAGGATGTTCTTACAGACATCCCGGGACACACACATGTCATTGAACATGACATTGTGCTAACTGATCATAATCCTATCAGAGTCAGACCCTATCCAATACCTATCCATTTCCAGTCTCAAGTCGAAAAAGAATTGGATGAAATGATACGTTTGGAAATCATTGAACCATCCACTTCAGCATACTCTTCGTCTATGGTTATTGTTCGAAAGAAGGATAATAACATTCGCATTTGCGTAGATTATCGCAAATTGAACCAAGTTACGAAGTTCGACGCTGAACCTATGCCTTCATTAGAAGAGCTACTCAATAAACTTTCTAATTCTAGATTCTTTACCAAACTAGATTTGTCTAAAGGTTATTGGCAAGTTCCTCTAACCGAACGTGCCAAACCTTTTACAGCTTTTTCTACACCTAGGGGTTTATTCCAATGGAATTTCATGCCTTTTGGTCTTATGAACGCCCCTGCTACATTCGTACGCATGATGCGGCGAATTCTCGCATATCGTACAGATGTCATAGCATACCTAGATGATATCTGTCTATTCAGTGATTCCTGGGAAGATCACTATTTGGGTTTATACGAATTACTGTCCACTCTTCGCGAGTATAACTTGACTGCAAAACCCTCTAAAGCCTTTATAGGATTTAGTGAGATTTCTTTCCTAGGTCATCGTGTTGGTCATGGTCTTTTAAAGACAGAGGACCACAATGTTTCAAAAATACTTAACATTTCGGTCCCTAAGACGAAGAAACAAGTAAGGAGTCTATTAGGTTTGATCCAATTCTACGGACGATTCATTCCGAATCTGTCCTCCATTATGGCACCGCTTTCTACTTTATTGAAGAAAGGGTCGCCTAATCTGATCCGCTGGTCTAAAGAATGTCAATCCTCATTGGACCAGGTTAAAGCCCTATTTTCATCTCCACCTATTCTTAGGTTACCTACTATTGAGAAGACTTTTGTTCTTCGAAGTGACGCCTCGTCAACAAGGATTGGGGCGGCACTAATGCAGGAGTATTCTGATACTCTGCATCCGGTGATGTATATCTCTAGGAAATTAAATGCTGCAGAAAAGAATTACTCGGTTTTAGACCGTGAGTTATTGGCTATGGTATGGTCTATTCTGAAGTTACAAAGATTTCTTCTAGGCGCACATTTCATTGTGGAAACCGACCAGAAAGCGCTTACTGCTATTCAGAGCAAAAACTTGAAGAGCTCGAGGTCCACTCGTTATGCCATAGCTCTTCAACCATTTCATTTCTCGGTTCGAGCTATCCGTGGTTCGGATAATGTGATGGCAGACATTCTGTCCAGATGCCCACACGATTCCGCATGATTCTTCTGTCATATATATATATTTCCTGATATACAGTCCAATGTTATAATGACATGTTAGTAGATTTTTTTTTTTCTTTCTCACTTTTTTGAGGGGAATTTATAACATTGTACCATGTAATTATCTAAGAAGGCTTAGTTAGTGATATACGGGCCAAAAGATCACTCGGCCACATTTAAACAATATATTTTCATAATTGTATTAAGAGATTTACCAGTTGTCTTTAAGATTTGTGTTATTGATATTTTCGCAGCACATCATTGAAGATGCGAGATTGTGTCCATTGTGGAACTTTGAGTATATCAAGTCCTGTCCTAGATTGGGAGCGGATGATGTCCACATCTTCTTCTATTGAATGTTTTATGTCAACGAAGATCAACACATGTATTACTTATTAATTACTGTTGCTTTATATAATGTAATAAAATAGTGCGGTATATTAATATATTACACCGCTATTTGCAACACATTGTATGATATCATAATAATATATTTAATTTCATATATTGGTATGAGAATAATTTGACTTTCATTATGATGTTGCCATCATTGTGGCGTGTGTTGGTGGCACCTTCCTGGAATATATAAGCGTATACTTAGATAAATTTTTTCTCTAAGGATCTGAGATATGATCTCAGTGTCGCTCCATGCGTTGAGCTAATTTGTTAGGTATATATCCGCGCATCATACGTGCGTTAGGAGCCTAGATTTTTCCGGCTCCAGGATTTAAAAAAAAAAAGTTTCTTTTTTTTTCCCGGGAGGGTGCGGTAATGTTACGCACAAATAATTACTTTTTTCAAAGCCTTTGTATGATCATTTTTCGTATGTATGATCATTTTTTGACTGAAGTGTGTATTATGTTTTTTTACAGTCAAAGGGACATAATCCGAGTTATCGAGACTACAATTTTTTAGGAGTTTGCCTTCTCTTGTATAGAGACACGTTCGGTCTATAATTTCTTGAACGAAGCGTGACCATATCTCCTTATTTGGTAGTATCAGTCAACTGTTGTAGATGCCTGAAACCTTTCTTAACGCTTCTGTTCATGACCATAAAAGGCGCGACTGTGTAAGACTTTTATCTCGAATGTTCTTAGAATCGTCTTATTGTGAACGGCGACTCAGAGATTGTCGCTCTGCGCATGTCTCGACTTGTTTTTTCGTTTGTTGTTCCGCCCAGCTCGGGCAGTTTTTTAGAAATGGTCTAAGTAGCGAGCAGACGCGACCTGCGTCTTGTGATTTTCTGAGGGAAATACATTGTCTTTGTGAGTTAGTTAGCTAACTAGACTATTTCCCAGTATTATTCAAGCCTGCCTGGAGGCATATGTTCATGGTTGATTTTCCGAAAGAAGGTAATTCCTCTTGTATCGAACTTTATGCTATCATCTAGAGGTTCGTCATTTTGTCGCCTTTTTGCTCGCCTGTGTGATTCAAAATGGAGAGGTACTTTGACTAGGATTAAGTCACCGGTATCTTTATACCTGAACTAGTTATATATATATGGGTCGCTCTAGACCAACAAGACTATTGTCTGTGTTCCAGGATTCGTTATATCAGAGATCACGTCCAAGTCAGATGGTTAGACTTAGGAAGGTTATAAAGGTCGAGCTGACCTGTAATCCATGTATGCTATTCACGTGCAGACAGTAAACGGACTTATTGTATACATCTGATCTGCTAGCATCAGGAAGGGAATAATTATTATTGTCTATGATCATTGAAGATCTGCAGCTGACACTGTTGCAGAAGTTATATATATTATTTATAAAGCTTCACGAACCAGAACTTTATGATATCTGTTTACCATACAACTATGGAGTATTGAATCCTACATGACTATCAGTTAATATGATTTTTGAATGCTGCATTCGTTACACTGTGCTGATGATGACATAAATATCATGACTGTTTTGTGGCGTGCAATAAATGGTATAAAACTAAAGCGAAGTTACCATTTCTATGACTCTACACGTCATGTTGCCTGTGGTGTACCCTGTGAACTGTTCTACTGCAACACACACAGCAACATTCTAAATCAGAGAAGACACCTACATCTTGCACTTTAATACCAGGTGTCGATAGGGGTGGCAAGTTATCATTTCAGCTCAAATCCACCCTTATCAGGCGTAAACGAAAGATAATGACCAACAAATAAAAACAGAGAGTTGTGTAGGATCAGAAAAGACGGAACAAATGAATCAGATGAATGTCATTCCGTGACACACACACACATACGGACACATAGGGTGATTGAAAAAACCAATCTCTACTTTTACATTTTGATCCGGAACTGTATCTACAGGATATACACGAAACAAATGTATTAAAAAAACACAAACACGTCCATTTAACTCGTAAGTTTTATTTATTCATTTATTTTTTTTTAAATTCCAGTAACAAAATACAGCACAACAAAATCTTAAAAAAGCCAATAAACTGGGCGTTACAAGAGACAACAAACATGGCTGTCCGTCACGAAAACGTGTGTTGCAAAAACTGGAACTCACGATGATCTGTTACGTTAATGTGACACATCAATTTATGTAACAAGATGGCTGAGTGATTAGAGCGCTTTCCAGTCTACCCAGCTATAAATGGGTACCTAACTCTGCTCTTGGGTTAGGGATGGCTAAGACAGCGAACTGGTCACCCCACCTAATAAAAAATGTGAACATAGTATACTGAAATCTCAAACACTTTACTTCCCTGCTGCAGTATCAGCTATGTAACTAACACACTAACGTACACACACATATACACACACACACACACACATATATATATATATATCACCTTATAATTCTTTTATCCATCCAGCACATTACTAACATATTTCCCCACCAAAGTTGCAATATGTTTCGTGGAATTTTTTTTTTTTTAATGGTAACTAAATTTTGCGCCGTTTATGGTGCGGAATGCTGGAGAGTAACAAAGAAGGAAATGTTGAAATTGTCCTCTTTCCACACAATCTGCCAAAGAAAAATTCTCGGAATCTTTTGGCCGAATCCCAGCACCAACCAAGAACTGCTTACTCAGAGCTACCAAGAGGACATGCACACCATCATGACTGGCAGACACTGGAGTTGGGTTGGCCATGTCCTCAGAAGAGACCCTGATGCCATCACAGTAACAGCTGTGCTATGGGCCCCTGAAGGAAAGCGAAAGACATAAAATAACCTGGCGGAGAACTGTGGAAGGCCGAGATGCAAAGAGTGAATCAGAACTGGGGCACTGCACGGAGGCTGGCCGCCGACCGAGTAAAGTGGAAGCAGTTTGTTGCCGCCCTACAAGATACCACCAGGCGTGATGGCCACTGACTGCTTTGACAGTCGGCGGCTAAGGATCAAAGAAGGAAGAAGAAATTATGCGCCCATTGAAACGACGCGCATTCTGTTCCAGATATACTTTATGGCGCGGGATGTTTTTATTTACTAATTTTTGTGTGTGCGTGCCCCTGTTGCTTTTCGATGACAAAATTTCTGCAGGCCCCCCCCCCCCCCGCCCCCCAGCCCAATATTTATATTAAGCAGTTCAGGTATGAATAAGTCTCTCCATCACAATTATATTGCCAGTGAAGTCTCATTGATCATTACATAGGAAGCTTCCATGATTTCGTGCCACATGTGACGATACGGTTGTGCTATCTCACGTCCACTCCGGCAGTATCACTTTTTTCTTCATTTTTCTCTTTCTCCCATTCAATTCGCTTATTATTTGGCAATTTTATGCCCTTCCATTCATTATTTTACTCTCTATGCTGAATCTAGTAGAGGAAAGTCTCTAACACTCCACTCCCCTATTGAAGTATCTGCTATGGGACTGTCTCTATCTTGTTTACCTCTCCTCAGACGTATTTACGTTCCGCCAGGTAATTACACCGGTCAGCGATAATACGCTTATCTATCGACTCAGTCGCTGGCCACCTTTGATAGGAGACGATCCTCGTTTAACACAATATGGTCTCGTACGAGGATGAATAGGTAGCCATGATTGTCTGTCTGGATTGCCGACGACCGTGTCTGTTTGTCTGGCAGATTATGCAGGTGGTAGATACGTTTATCGTTTCACGGGACCATCCCTGTGTGTGATTATTACGATAATCTGTCTGGAGAGACAATATTGGCGATAAGTAGCATCTGGACATCAAATGAGTTCACAGATGGTGTTTATGAGTTGCGCACAAGATGCCATCGGAAATATTACCGCATGATTAGACAGAGGTCACCCGTGGAATATTAAAATTAATATTTTAAAACACGCGAGGGGATACTTCAAATGAAACAACCCACGTAGTGCTAGAGAGATTTCATTGGTTTGATTTGAGATGCCGGAATATGCAATGAATTCCATTGGAAAATTCGGCGAAAACACAATCTGTGATTTGAGCTGAGAATGACAGATATAATCTAGTGAACTCAGAGGCACAGAACAGACAGCTTCGCAACTTCAAACGAGCAAGTCCCAGAAAGCCAGAAAGAAAAACAGACATTGGACTTAGAAATTCCACAACTATAAGTAACAGATCGAATATTGGGCACTTTGGAATTCACAAGTAAACCCGCATTTTTAATACAAGACTGGAAACATAGGAATTTGATCACAAGTCATAGAGGAATTAAACAAAAGTTTTCCCAAGCCCAGTGATTTCGCAGAACACCCGCCGTCAGAGGAATTAACTCTAATTTCCCAGACCAAGTCATAGAGGAATT